>JAPFBL010000159.1:707500-1182500 GCA_026182355.1 Hermatobates lingyangjiaoensis
GGGACCTTACGCTTGGACCTGTAACTCTACTCCCATTGGTCAACATCGCATCGAATCATATATATATATATATATAATATATATTATATATATATTATATATATATTGTTAAAAATTAGACCAAATTTAACTGAAACTTGCTTTTTCATAAGTTTCTCGAGTTTCCGGAATAACGATCTTGCTACTGTATCCACTGATTATAGTAAGTTACCAGCAGGGTCATAGTTCTAATTTTTGTAATTTTCAGTTCTAAGCAGGTTTCAGCTAAATTTGGTCTAATTTTTAACAATGTATGTATACAGGAGGGACTGCTACAAAAATTTACAAATATATATATATATATCAATAAAAAGCAAGTAAAACGAGTTATTACAATATTTAGCAACATCATTATATATTGACAAGTATTTTTGATTATATTTTAATGTTTCAGTTGAAACTGCAAGCCGACGAGTCTGAAGCGAACCGAAGACGCCTTGAGCGGGCTCGAAATGACGTTGTGCGCCGAGTGACAGAAATATCTAGTGAAAAGGACCAGCTGGAGAGAGAAGTAGGCCAATTTGCCTGATTACTGGCTGGTTTTAAGAGGAAACGGGTCGGGTCGCTTGCCTCACGTCTGTGTGCCTTCTGCATTACACGCCCCGCTACGCTTTATTTACACCCGCCTTCCTCTACCTTCTTGCTTTTTAACAAACAATGATAATAAACTTGAATTTATTTTCTCTCAACTGCTTTCTGTGTGTCTTTCTAACTCTTTTACACACAACTACTGTCATGTCATTGTTATTATGCTATTCTGTATCTGCAATCACTAAAAAACCGGACTTCTAACATTGATATTGACCTCGACTTCATATTATATTGTTTACATATGATAGTATTACATTGATAGTAATATCGACTTCATAAGGAGAGAAATAACCAACCACTAACGTAACATATATTAAGAGGGTGGGGACCAACACCTAGTCATAGTGAATTTTACTATTTTGTATCTAAATTATGTAAAAATACTTCATATTGGAAAATTGCAAAAAAAAAATACGTCTCTACACAAAAAAAGAGTTTAATATTAAAACTAACTGCTATTAAACTCTTTTTTGTGTGGAGACGTAATTTTGGATTTTTCTTTATTTTTCTGTTTAATTTTTCCAGTTTTCTAAACATGGTTTTCAACCTTTCAGGTAATAAATACATCAATTCACCCACAGATTCATTACAGAAGTGAGTAACACTAATACAGGTTACTAAGCAACTATAATTCTAACATATACTGCAAAATTGATTGTTTCGACGTTTCAATTACAGATTTGAGTAACATCTATACAGGAATACTTCAAGCATATTATAATCTAATTGATATACTGCAAAAATATTGAAACGATGTTTCAATCAATTTGGCCATAAATTACAGAAAAAGAACAAAATATTCAAATATATATATACAAATATGATATAAGAACTCAAAAATGTTATGACCATGTTCTAATATATGCTGGAGCTAGTCAAATTACGAGTACAAATACATCGAAACAGGCCTAGGAAGGAGTTATTCTTTTATTGACCTAGCCCTCATAACAATATATATATATATGAAGTAAAGAAACGGTCAAAACCGGAAAAATAAGTAACTGAAAAAAAAAACAACAGAGAAAGAACGAAAACACTTACTAGGATCAATATTTCAAACAGCAGTTCGTCGTCAGGAAGAGAAACTGTTTGAAATATTGATCCTAGTAAGTGTTTTCGTTCTTTTTTCTGCTGTTTTTTTTCAGTTACCTGTATATATAAATATATTTGATTGAAATACACTGTAGCTGTTTTGAAATACCTTATAGCTGTTTTGTTCCAGTCTCCTGTCTATCTTATGATGATTAGGGGGTATATCCTAAATCAGTTGCCCAAGGGATATTTAATAAGACAGAACTCAGATCATTGACGACTACACTACATTGTAAAGGTTAAATAACTAAATATGCTGGTAAACGGAACCACAATTCTGCAGACAGAAAGAAATATTAGCCACCTCCACTTTCTAGAGGCTCTTTGTATTACAGATCTGCAGGCAACGATGAACACAAACGTTTGACATGCACGTCATACCGTGCTGCCCAACTTTTGAAAACTCTTATAAACTGGTCAGAGATAATTGCGAAATTGAGCCCTACCCTTCCGTAATAATATGTTCAATTAATATGTATTTTTAATTAAATTTTTAAGATGATCATATATGATATTTTATATTACCATTATTAATATTAGTAGTAATAGAACTATTGTTATTTAGTCTCTTATTCTTATCAAAATTTCTTCTTCGTGCCATTTCTACGATTATTTTTATCTTTTATAAAAAAAATTGATGTATTTAGTTCCAAGTGTAAACGGTAGAGTGCGGTAGCATCGGGCCATCATATCACATCTTATCATAACAGCATATTCTTTTCTAACTTTTGTTACTCTCCATTTTTATCCATTCTGTTTTATTAATTCTTTATAAATTGTTTCGTTAGTCTATATTCTATTTACGGTTTACCTGAAGATGATCTATGAGATTGAAAGCTCGTTTATTA
Organism: Hermatobates lingyangjiaoensis; assembly: GCA_026182355.1. Lineage (NCBI taxonomy): Eukaryota > Metazoa > Arthropoda > Insecta > Hemiptera > Hermatobatidae > Hermatobates > Hermatobates lingyangjiaoensis. The sequence continues at coordinate 710,071 of JAPFBL010000159.1, forward strand.
AGTGTAGTTTTAGATTTAGTTATTTAACCTTTAGAATATAGTGTTTTCGTCAATGATCTGTGTTCTCTCTTATTAAATGTCCCTTGAGTAACTGATCTGAGATTTACTTCCTGCGCACCGTAAGGTAGACGGGAGTCTGGAACAAAACAGCTATAAGGTCGTCAATGCAGAAGCTGTTGTGTATTTCAATCAAATATATATACAAGAAGATTACTGCCCATCTAAATATAAATATATAAAAAGATTTCACATAAACACGTGAAATAACAATCAATCATCAAACCACAATTAGAAAATGGGAAAACAAGACTAAGATCTTTCAACCGTAACAAGCAGTCTTCGTCAGAGTCAAAAACCCAACTCCAACAGTTGGGTTTTTGACTCTGACGAAGACCGCTTGTTACGGTTGAAAGATCTTAGTCTTGTTTTCCCATTTTCTAATTGTGGTTTGATCATTGATGTATTTATATACACATTTTCGATGAAAATACGATCCGAAACGGACAATAAAGTTCATTGTAGACAAAGAAACATAGAGAAATTAAAAACACACGCAGTCTTTAATTTTCGGTTTTGGCCCTCTTCAGGAGAGAAAAGAGAGGAAACCAAGCGCACTGGTACGGAGCGACCGGTCAGTTATCTTCATTCCTCCATTTTTTCTTTTATTTATTTATTAAGTTTTCATTTTCCACTAATTTAATTTAATTATAAATTGATTCCTGTCTACCTTATTCTCTGTGACCGGGCGTGCATATGGCAACATTGTTGGTCCCGTCTCTGAATCAGTGCGCTTGGTTTCCCTGTCTTATCTCTCCTGAAGACGGTTCAAACCGAAAATTAGACTGTGTGTGTGCTTTTAATTTCTCTATGTTTCTTTTTCGATATTGAACTATATCACAATAAGAAATTGGAAAACAAGACCGTCTGAGTCAGTTGGTTTTTTGACTCTGACGAAGACCGCTTGTTACGGTTGAAAGATCTTAGTCTTGTTTTCCCATTTCTTATTGTAGTTTGATCATTGATTGTTATTTCACGTGTTTATGTGAAATGTTTTTATTGAACTATATATATATATATATATATATATATATATATATATATATATATATATATATTTGTGTACAAAGGCAGCAGGTCTTCCCTTAAGCATATGTTATTAAAATAAGCAGCAGCTTCTGCATTGACCAGTTTCTTGTTGACACTCTCTAGTTTTCGTATCACTTTGCGGTGAGACTCTGGTAGCTTCCAAAGAAGGTTAGCAAAAGACATTAACACACACAATAAACATAGGTCAAACACGAAAAACTAAATTTTAATCACTGTTTTAATCACTAAATTAACAAACTAAATAAAATACGTACAAGCTTTCGGCTCTCATTGCCATCCTCAGGTATAAACTAAAATTAATTAAGTCTAATGCACTATATTTTATTTTATTTTAACTATAGTGCATTAGACTTAATTAATTTTAGTTTATACCTGAGGATGGCGAATGAGAGCCGAAAGCTTGTACGTATTTTATTTAGTTTGTTAATTTAGTGATTAAAATTTAGTTTTTCGTGTTTGACCTATGTTTATTGTGTGTGTTAATGTATTTTGCTAACCTTCTTTGGAAGCTACAAGAGTCTCACCGCAAAGTGATACGAAAACTAGAGAGTGTCAACAAGAAACTGGTCAATGCAGAAGCTGCTGCTTATTTTAATAATATATATATATATAGTAATATAGAAATGTTTCAATGAACAAACATGGCTCTATAATAGAGGAAATCATATTCATACAGAGAATATAAAAAGTTTATAGACTTTCCGGGAATTAACACTATAATTTGTGAACAAACATACAGTCAATATAGTGCATGAAATATTGACATATATATCTGTATATAAATTGGAAATGACTACTAATACAAGTGAATTGTTGCAGAACGTAAGATTGCGTGATGCCTTGGAGGATATTGAAAGAAGGACTCTGAGCAAGAAGACAAAATCAAATGTCGAACAACAAGTCAGTTTTTAATTCACTATCACTGACGTACTTCTTGCAATTTAATACTTTTGTTTCATAAATTGATTGGTGTCTTAATTCTTATTTTTAAAACAAACTAGTGACAAATTTAAATTATAATTATTATATAAGAAAAAAAAGAATGATAAAACTTTTTTTTCTAGTAATTTAGAGGTGAAATCATTGAATATATTTGATTTATTTAAGATATACATATTATGTGTAAGTAATTAGATAAAATTAGGTTATTAGAAGATTTGTATTTAAAGGAAGGCTGGATGTAATAATATTTAATGTGTATCTGAAATCTGAAAGATGAGAAATTGCAAATACTTCTTTAGTAAGAATCAAAAGATGTTGAATAATCTCATGGAGGGAAAACCAAATCCAGGCAATTGGTGAGAGCCAGATATATAAATACTAGACTAGAGGTGGGCAGGATTCGGCCCATGGGCCATATGCTACCCACTAAAGGTTTTGATGTTTGGAAATCTATATCACTAATATTAAAAAGCTCCTGTGCTAGCCCAAATAGTGTTGAATTATGCAAAGGGATACCTCAACAATTTTACCTCGTATAAGTACAGCTCATGCCTTCGTTATACCTCGTATAACTACAGCTCATACCTCCGTTATACCTCGTATAAGTACAGCTCATACTCCGTTATACCTCGTATAAGTACAGCTTATTCTTCGTATATTGTTGTTACTTTCATTGGGTTGTGCCCTAAACCGTTTCATTTGTAGATATTATAACTTTCTGTTCTTATATTTAACAATGTCTTTTTATTTATTGCAAATCTATTAAAATCTAACTTTTTATTTACTTAATCCTAATTCATTTATCATGTTTCTGCTTTCCGTTCAGTTCTCTTTTCATGTTTATTAGTTTTTTAATTAAATGTTTGTCTGGTGATTAATAAGTTTGTTTACTAATGAGTCTATATCAAATCGGAGTTTGAACAGAGATGTTGGAAAATTATGACCCCAGAATTCGAACATAATATTGGAACATTAACTCTTTGTCAAAGGTGTAAAAAAGAAAGTTTTATTCTGGGGTAAAATAAATAAACAAACAATAGTCTCCACACAAATGAAGTTTTATTCAACAATGACAACGCGTTTCCAACACTTTGTGTTCATCATCAGGAAGACACTACAATACAAATTATATCTAACCAGTTACAAAATTAGAGTGAATTAACATCCTTACCCAAAGGATGTGGTGCTGAAGGTTGGTTTATTATTTGACTCCAATTTTGTAGCTGATTAGATATAATTTGTGTTATAGTGTCTTCCTAATGACAAACACAAAGTGTTTGAAACGCGTTGTTGTTGTTGAATAAAACTTCATTTGTGGGGAGACTTTTGTTTGTTTATCCATTTTACCTCAGAATGAGTAAATGCCACACAATTACAGATTATTACAGATTGCACAACTAATGATTTAAGAAAGTTTTATTTAACGATGAACTACCCCAAAATAGCTTAGAATGTTTCCCCTTTTCCTTCCGTTTCTATTGATTTATTTCCCCCATTGACAGAAGATAACATATCAGAAAGTTACCAATAAACACTACTTCAAAATTCCTTCTGACATCTTGTTACTGGAGGTCAAAGTGACTCTTCATCACTGTGGAGCACTTCTTCTTCTTCTGAAGAAAGAAATATCTAAGTGAGTTTTTCTCTGACTTATTGTGGCTTTTTTTTTTTGTTTATTGTCAAATCTTATGATTTCATTTTTATAATTATATATAATTCAATGTTTTCTTATATCGACCACATATATACAACACTATTCTCCTTTTTTATCGAGGTTTGGTCATACAGTAAAAACACCTTTAAGGCAACGTTTCGTCTATGTTTATAGACATCTTCAGAGATAGTCATCCAAACATATAGTAATATTTATTTGGACAAACCTAAAGGACTACACCTATTTCTGTAAAAACCTAACATTTTAATTTACATACTTCGCTTTGATCTTGTTTGTTGGTTTTCTTTTATGTTGTATTAGCTACTATTGGGTTCTATTTATGTATTAATTTTAAAACATATTTTGTGTTCTATTGTTTAGTAAGGCAGGTCAATTTTTCCTTTGTATGTTATTGATGGGTAAACAATTGGTGTTGGAGATTTTCTTGGTAAACATTTGTCTATTTGTTTGTTATTATTTTCTTTGTTTTCTGTGCATTTGATAATGTCGTTAATGGCTACTATTATTTATATGTAAAGTTATTAGATTCTTGTGATTCGAAATTCGTGCGTGTGTAAGATCAAAAAAGTCAGGTTCCTTTACCCTTGATAAATTATTTCTTTTATTCTATTCCAATTTTCTCCCTTTTTTTCTAATAAAAAAAAAGAAAAACTGCTGTTTTTTATGTGAGAAATAATATAATTTGCTAAATATCAATTTCCTTTTTTTTTAAAAAAAAAAAAAGAAGAAACGTTTTTGTCTGTCATCGCATTCACTTGCTGAGTCCATAGGGTTCTCTGAGTTCATCTTTTCTCAACTGGGATGATAAAATGATTTATAACAACCCTCGGAAAGGACGTAACCATATATTATGCCATGTTCTCCTTCTTGTTATTACAATTAACTATTATATCAATAATGAAGGGACCAAAGTTCATGATCTACTTACCATTTGGTGATTGTCCTTTGTTGTTTGCAAACATGAGATTCAAGTATCCTTGTAAACTTCAAAAAGTTTTTTTCGAAACTTATCTTGTACTTTTAGTTATGTTAAATAATATTTACGAATAATCCCTAACAATATCCCCTCTAAATTTTCATGCTTCTGCGCATACACAGAAGCTCCCTGAGGAGACTAGGGACCACAGTAAGTGCTATATATATATATATATATATATATATAAGTTCAATATAGAAAAAGAAACATAGAGAAATCAAAAGAACACACTTACAGTCTCTAATTTTTGGTTTGAACCGTCTTCAGGAGAGATAAGAGAGGGAAACCAAGCGCACTGGTCCAGAGACGATTGGAGGTTGGGTCTCCCCTCCCCAACGTCAGGTGGTTCAGTATCACACTTTCAGCTTTCGTTCTTCTTTTGCTGGTCATATTATTTAAGTGTGATAAATACTAACAAAAAACCTAAAGATCCCAGATGGGTGATGAATATCTCAGATCTGTTTTGAGAATTTCCCCAGACTTCAATGCTATATTTAAAATTTGTGATCAACAACACTGTTCTCATTAAAAGAGTATGTTTATACTTCAATGACTTTTTTTGTTTTTGTTTAATACGTACTGTTACCTAATGCTGTTTTTTATATTGTATCTTGCGCTGAATGGCCTACCTGGTAGATTTTTAAATCAATGTGGTCCACCTGTCAAATATTAAAGTTAATTTGATCCGCGAGTCAAAATAATTGCCCACCCCTGGATTAAGATAATAACCTTACTAATTGATTAGTCGAAGCACAAAGAAAATATAATACTGTTGTTAAAAAAACGGTTATTTCAAAGACGCTTAGACTTTCATTTATTTATATAAAGCTTGGCCCTCCCTTGGCACCGAGTTGTCCAAAGGAATGTCTACTGGGTATGGACTAATAATGTCGGTTGGTATATGTTTGGTTTAACATGACCAAACATGCACTGCATATTACCAGGTGAGCAACGTCCATGAAAGTGTAGAATTTACCCTCGTCTGAAGCATAAAAGATGAAAATAGAATTATTTATTTTAGAAAATCTAGAATTAAAAGATTAAGAATGTTACTTTTAGAGCCTTCAGGAAAATTATAAAAAGCTGTAGACCAACCTAACTTTTCTTATGTGGGGTAAAAGAAAACTTTTATATACAACTTTCACTTGGGGAGGATTTAAGCTGTTTTCATCTTGTGCTTAATTAAAACGTTAATTTGAAGGGGCCAGGTTAGCTTAGTAGTCAACATACTTGCCTCTGAACTGGTAGGTCCGGGTTTCGATACCCCCCTGGACCTCAATTTATTCATGTGGGAGGTAAATAAATCTGAACACGTGGTCTCTCGGAGAGGACGTTATAAACCGTCGGTTCCGAGCCTGTACGATGTCAGGTACTCGTTAAAGAATCCCTATTCTCTAAATACATTTGAGTTAGGCTAAATTTAGGACTCCCAAGGCAGAACTCAATCTTGTTTATGTGGTATCACAAAGGACCAATATTCGGCCTATGTGTGTTCTTTTGTGGGACTACTACTGCAACCTAACCTAACGTTGATTAATTCGAATATGAAGAACTTCAAAATGGGTTTCTTGAGGATCTCTAGTCCAAAGAATCAACTACTACTGATTATAATCCTAAGTCATTGGTCTTTGGACTAAATCCTCAAGAAATCCATTTTGAATTTTAAGAATGTGTGGTTGAGAAGGTATATCAATATTTAGAGCTTCCTCACTAAAATATATATAAACTGATAGAAGAAGATTCAGCTTCCAGGTTGCTGTTCATCAACAACACTAAAGAGGTCATTGTAAGAATGAAACCGTATATTGTTTAGAAATTATCTTTTTGTATTACTGTATGCACAACTGTGATTGTATATCACAGAGTTTCTTTTCTAATTATGTAAACAGTTGGCATCCTTGCATGTAATTTGTAAGTTGTCAGTTCATTTACCTGTGACCTATATCACTGACGCTTATAAAAACATTTACGATAGTTTATCATAATATTAAGAAATGATAGGACTGCTAGACGAACAGGTGGCCTAGCTCTGGTTGGTTATCTTAATCAACTCTTACGAAGATTAATCTGTCCTTGTCTGTGCTGTTTTATGTTAACAGCAAGAGATTAAATGCTCTTATGAAGAAGTAATTTGATAAAGTATTTCTTTTGTTTTATAGCAATTTCCTTTTTTTTTTAAAAAAAAAAGACAAAAACAAACTGTTTTTATGTGAAAAATAATGTAAATTTCTAAATAGCAATTTCCTTTTTTTTTTATAAAAAAGAAGAAAAAAACAGTTTCCTGTATGATAAATAATGTAATTAACAACCGGTTCAAATAACTATCGTTTGAACACAATTTACTCACGGAAATCGTATACAAAATAAATAGAATATATTACATCTGAGAATGTAATGAGATATAATAGTTTCAACCGGTACTATTATATAAATAAATATATAACCGGCACCAGTACCATCTGGACTGAAAGAAATGTTAGTAGTAGTAGGAGGTTGCAGTGGCAATCTCACAATGTGTATTCACACATTGACCGAACCTGAGGTCCTTTGTGATACCACACAATGAAGATTGATTCTACATTGAGACTCCTAAATTTCACCTAAATCAAGTGTATTTAGAGTTGGGATCTTTAATGAGTATCTGACACCAAACAGGCTCGGGACCGACGGTTTGACATCCTCTCTGAGGGACGACGTGCTCAGATTTATTCACCTCCCACGTGAATAAATCGAGGGCCAGGTGGGTATCGAATCCCGGAACTAACAGTTCAGAGGCGAGTACGTTCTCCTCGAAGCTAACCTGGCTATCTGAAATAAATATTTATGGCTCTGATGATGACATACAATAATGGATAAAATAACTAATCATTTCGAATATAGTTTCGCATGTATCCCATAACTGATCAATATCCCATCTAATTTCTAATAAAGAAATACATAAATTAGTATCTGTGTTTTTCTCTGTAATATTGTATCTATATCAGTTGACTTTCGTCCACTCACCATACAATTTCCTTCCCTGAAGACGACCGTTTATAGCGGTCTGTGTGTCCGCTATAGAATTAAAACTGGAGACATTTTGATACAAAGAAATATATGGATCTTATGTAACTTTTTTCTGGGGAACTAACTACGGTATTTTGATTTTGATCAGGGTCCTATGTTTCTAAATTGGGAGTCCTAGAAGCAAAGCTACCCCTAACATGTTTCTCTTTCCATTGCTGGAAGAAGTTACAGGATATTTTATAACTGAAACTTATTTAAATTTCCTCGAGAACGTTAATGCTGTAATTTGGATTTTGATTATAATCTAGATTTCTATACCTTAGTTTTAATTTTTGAAAAAAAAATGTGTGCAATTTATGATCAGTTTTAATTATATCTTTTTTGCGTTATCTATAATCTATATTCTGCATTAATTTCTTTTATTTGAAACAAAAAACTTTAAAAACTGAAACAGAACTATAGAAAATTGAAATTGTTTTCGTTATATGTAATTTATTATTAGAGTTGTATTTGCATTGTTTCCCGGGTAATGCTAGGTAGATCAGTTAGTTATTGTAATATAATAATAATTTCAAATGTAATTGAAATATTTTTCTGATTGTACGAGTGTTTCTTTTAATATTTTTTTTTTATTTTTATAGTTGATGGAATTAAAAATGGTTGTAAAACAAAGTGCAACTTTGAACAGTCAACTAAAGAAAGGAATGAAGCATTTGGCCTCTTGCAGAAGACGAAAGTGTTCTGTTTGCGCTTATACAAGGAGCACATTTGGGGACTACAGTGGTGGTGGACCTTCATCTCAGTAAGATAATGCGAAATGCCTCTTTTTGCCTGTATAATTTATCCTATTAATATGATTTTACTCACTTGATACAGGCTGTAGCATAAGTAACGCCCTTTTTTTACATCTTATAATGTGTCCACGTACATTTTCTTTACTTAATTGCTAAATATTTATTTTTTATGATATTTTGTAAAACCATGATGTAGTAACACTGGACTTTCTTTTTGTGTGACTGTATTGGAGGATAAAAGTTTACAATCTCAAGCCCAAAACAATTAGAAAAGTAAAGAATATAAAAATTCACCGAAGGGGCTCTTGAGGGTTTTGGTCATAAACATACAACTCCTGATTATAAGCCGACGTTTCGCCAAAAGTTGTTTGGCATTTTCAAGGCTAAAAAAACAATTTATTAACGACATAAGTAAAGCAAGATAAATACATCCACGGATACCAACCAACAGAAAACAAACCAAACAAACAAAAAATTCAGTAACCAGAGAACCACAAAAGGATCATAAAATACCTAGTGTTATTATTCATTATTTAAAAACAGACATATGTTGTTTAAACCTAATTACTTATTATTAATTATTCACAAACACCAAAACCCAATTTTCAAACAGATAAGCACACTATTACTAAACTAATTCTGGGAGGATAGCTCTATACAGAGCATTCAAGCAAATCGCACACAGTAACAAACCTGGGAGGATATACAATACAGGTACCCTCCCAGAATTAGTTTTGTAATAGTGTGCTTATCTGTTTGAAAATTGGGTTTTGGTGTTTGTGAATAATTAATAATAAGTAATTAGGTTTAAACAACAAATGTCTGTTTTTAAATACTGAATAATAACACTAGGTATTTTATGATCCTTTTGTGGTTCTCTTGCTACTGAATTGTTTGTTTGTTTTGTTTGATTTCTGTTGGTTGGTATCCATGGATGTATTTATCTTGTTTTACTTATGTCATTAATAAATTGTTTTTTAGCCTTGAAAATGCCAAACAACATTTGGCGAAACGTCGGCTTATAATGAGGAGTTGTATGTTTATGACCAAAACCCTCAAGAGCCCCTTCAGTGAATTTGAAATATCAGTGGTCGAGAAGCTACATCAATAGTAAAGAATATAGTTTAAGATAAATTTTATGGAATTACTATAGAAGTATGTCAGGAAGTTTGTACCCCGCTCATAGAGTTGAAAGTTGTACTGAACATGAATAGGATTCATGGGATACATCTTAAACATCTGAACTGAATTTTAAAGTCCTGGACCTTACACTTGTCGGACCATGGAAAATTCTAAACCGCAGGTGGTTCCCAAAACACCCTCTTTATATATATGTATTTACCCTGCGTTATGTTATATAAGTATAGCTGTAACATTTTTGATATATGATAGTTGTATTATATGAAAATCAGTGGCGACTCCTGACCTTTTTCTTTAGGCATGCAATTTTGAAAGAATAAAAGAAATACAGAGAAATACCCTTCTAATTCTCATGTTCAGTCTTTTCATGTTGCACAAAAAGATAATGATGTATTAAAAACATTTTATGGGGATTTGAATCAGGTTTTATTTGGAAACACTTTTAACATTAACTTTTATTAACCAATACAATAAAAATAGGCAAAAAATGTTTTTATTAAAGAAAGAGACACAATACATCATTTGAATTTGAATTTGATAGAACTTCTCTCTATCTGCCATGAGATTTTTAAGTAAATATCTTTCAATTGAAATTAGGGATAAATTAGACAATCGCTCTTCACTTTGGGAGCTTCGTAAATAACTTTTAATTCTTTTGAGGGCAGAAAACGATCTCTCAACACTTGCTGTTTTTATAGGAATAGTCATAACCAAATTCATGAGTTTATAAATTTCCGGAAGACCTGTGTGCAAATCACTTTCCAGTATGTATTTGAGGAGCTCAGCAAGCCTGAGTTGCAGTGTGTGCAAACTTCGTTCTTGTTTCTCTTGGCAATTAAGACCATTTTCATTAACCAGAAATGATAAGAGTAAACCCCTACATTGGGAAGCTTAGCGCAATCATAGAAAATGGTTCCTTAGCGTGTAGTGGAATAAAAAAAAGGGGTTCCTTTAAATATTTCGAGTCTCGAACATTTTGGTTTCTTTAAAGATGAATTCTATGCATGCAATGCATGTGTTGCATTCCCTGAGAAATCGCCACTGATGAAAATATACGTACAGAAGTATATAGAAAAGCACGTTGAAAGAATACACATGGATTTATTTTGACAGCTACACAAGCAGATAAACTGTAAAGAAAATAATCTAGTGTACATCATGACCAGTAAGTGCTACAGAATTATATAATATAACGAAAAAGTTACTGTACAGCATACAACAATGATGTTCACCTGAAAGTGAGGAAAATATCAAATAAGACAAGGAAAAATAATTAAAAGTGTGCAAGGTATGCAGTAAAACTCAGATTTAATAAAATAATTAATTTACAAAAAAAAAATTAAAAGTAAAGAAAGTCACTACAGCAAATGGAAAATGAAACAATAAAATATATATACGACACAGTTTCATGGCTCTTGGGAACCCAGAACAGGTACATTCAGATGCTGTATCTCCAAGTTATATTACAAACAAAAATTTTACCATATAATAGGTGTTACCGGATAAAAAGAATACTGGATTAAGGAGGTTCAACCTGTATTATAAAAGTCTCTCTTACCTCATGAATCGGTATTATAGCCGCCCAACCGGTTTCGCACATAGTGTCCCACTTAAGGATGCACAATGTGTGAAACCGGTTTCGAACATAGTGCCCCACTTGAAGATTCACAATGTGTGAAACCGGTTGGATGGCTATAACCATCGATGCACGATGTAAGACGGGCTTTCATAATGATATGATGTTTCTGTTTAAGTCTTACTTGGATATGTTTTCCTATAGACTCCTGAAAAGCCCTTGAAGGGTGTAATGAAGGTGAAACGGTGGTCATTTAATTGTTCATGTAATGTTCTTTTCTGTCTTTAAAATCTTCCGCTAGAAAGTAAACAGAAGGCATTTGCTAAAATAAGAGAATTGAATCCATACCCAATATCCAAGAATTAATTATAACATATACTGTAAAGTATAGGCCTGAATTTAACTTTTGAAAACAACGTTCACATCAGTGCCAACGTTATCAGTACTTACTAAAAATAACTAATAAACAACTAATAGTATTTACATTCATAAAGTCAAAGTTAAATGCTTTAAAAAACGGATAAAAAGTTCCACACAAATGTAACTTCCTGTCAACTTGTAAAGTGTGTTACTTATAAACTAATTTATAACAAGTTTTCAAAATAAACACGTAAAACAAAAATCAACTTCCAAACCACAGTAAGAAATGAAAAATAAGTCGAATCACGAGATTTGACTCTGCAGGAGACCGCTTGTTACGGTTGAAAGACCTTAGTCTTTTTTTCTCATTTCTTACTGTGGTTTCGACTTTGATAAACTAATCTGTATTTAAGATTCGACGATTCTTTCAATTGGTTTAACAAAAAAATATATATAGTTTATCCGAATTGAATGGTTTCTCAATGTGTTCATTATAAAGGTCAACTGGATGTGTTGAATCCAAACTAGATTCAATTGTAATTTTTTCAATTAATGTTACCTAAAAGGTTTTAAAATCGTATTTATTTGTTTTTCAGTTTTGTTAAGATTGTTCCTTTGCTATATCTCAACTCATGCAATGCAATATCACAATGCTTGTGATAACGAACATTTCCCAAACCTGGCTAGAGGTGAAGAAATTTATGAGGAATGATGGGTTTATATTCTGATAATAAATAAAACTCTTGATAAATGTTTGATGTGAATTTTTAAGGTTACCAGTTTGTGGAAACTCATCAAGAAACGCAAAGTTACTCAAACATTAAAGTTGTTAATGTTTTAGTAATCATTAAATGAACTTCTTCTTGAACTACTTAAATGAACTACTTCATGCAATCTATATTCATGATGTATGTACTTGATAATTACGATACGAATTTTTTGACACAAAACTAATTTTAGAAAAATGAATCTGTCTAAGAAACGAATCTTTTGAGATTGTTTTGAAACACATTCCTGAGAAATAAACTTCATTTGAAAACGTATCGTTCGATATTACTGTTTTTAAACTGTATTCCTTGTAACCACCTCTAAAGTGTCGCATTTTATTTCTGTAGATAAAGTTTTTATTCATATGAATTCATGATTTATTTGAGTTAATTCCTTGTTTTAACTCAAACAATTCTTAATTTTATGATATTACTGTTTCGATTAAAAGCATTTTTCTTTTAAATAGTGTTTTCGTATAACACATGTTTTCCTATAGCTCTAATAGGGTGAGGATCTATTCCATGAATGCTTCTATATTTTCAACCAAGTTAAACATATATAAGTTCAAGTTATAGATTTAAACAAAACGCCAGTATGAACAGTATAATCCTAAATAACTTTGGTGTATATAATTTTTATACAGCTTGTAAAATTTATAGTATAAACACAGTAGTATGCCTTAAAAAAAAGGACAAGTAACATTCTCTGAAAACAAAGAATCAACTCAAATAAATCATGAGTCTTGTGAATAATAAACTTTATCTACAGAAATCAAATACTACACTTTAGAGGTGGTTACAGGGAATACTATACTCTGTAGTACTGTATACTGCTATACTATATAGGGAATACTACAGATACTGATGGCTGTAGGGATACTTTAGAAAGAATACTGACCCAATTATTGTAACAAGTTATACATGACTATTCTTTACTGGTGAGTCTATGGTAAAGAGTTGATTCTATGTAGAGGTCAACGACTGATAAATTATGGAAAACTAATGTATGAGGTAGCATAACTGTCCTAGGATAGAGGTCGACTAGCGTCGTGATACCTCCATAGATCAAAGATAGAAAAAAGCAGAAAGGGAAACACAAAACGTGAAAGACAAATACAACTGAAATAAATATTTTCATATACTCAAGTCATAGGAGTAGTTTATTTTATTGTTGAATATTGTTTTTAAAAATGTATTTTCAAACTGTTTTCACTAGTAGCACAATATAGTACGGCTTTTATTCCCCAAAGGAGTTTGTGTTCATTTTTAAACAATGACCTTCTGTCAAAAAGGTTTTATTTTATATCAACCTCACTGTAGCTCTTGCGTTTGATTTTTAGTATTTTATTATTTGGTATTTTATGTTAAATAGGTGAAAAACTTAAAATAAGAACATATGAGAGAAAGAATAACTAGATATGATCTTGAACAAGAAACTTATTAAATTATCAGTTTTTTTTTTACTAATGTTTATTTTGTGGCAATATTATTTAAAGTGAATGGTTGTTATAGGCGTGCAGGTCGTGTGAAACTGTTTTCCTGCCTACAAGGTGACTTGGGAGACAAAAAATCATCTGGAGCAGCAGGAATGAGCCGAATGTGTGACAGTCAAAACCTTGCAGAACAGCTTGCCCAAAGACTTTCTTCTTTATCGCTAACACCGCATCGAGATGACATGGGCTCTCTCATCCTTGCCTATGCCGACGATGAAAGTACAACCGAAGAGGACGAAGAAGACGCCTGCGCCATTTCCAACAACGCCTCCTTGGCCTCCAGAGACATCTCCTTGTCTTCAGTTAATCGTGACACTTCACCTGCTTCAAGGGAAGCTTCACTCTCATCTTCAGCCCCTTTCTCTTCTGATTCTGGTTTTTCTGATCCTTCTCTAACACCATCTAAATCTCTAAGGAGAACAACAACATGGACATCTTCTTTTCGCCGATTGATTCGAAAGGTAAAACGTCATAATACTTGACTACCGCCCATCGATGCCCACTTCTACTAAAAACCACCTGTTTCCACCTTTTAGTTCATTCTTTCGTCTCATTAGGGAGAGAACTCTGCTTGCCATAGTTTTAGACAGTTTTTTTGTCTTCCACTACCAGTTTTGAAGATAATTTCCACCAAATCTATTCAACCTTTGGAAGTGTTCCATCTTATTACCTTTTTGAAACCTCCCCTTACCAAATGCTGAACCATCAATGTTACCTTTCAACTGCAGAAACTCAGAGAAGCCGAATAAATCTGAAGAAGTACTGCATCTCTTACATGTAATACCAATTCTTTAATAAAAAATATTATTACAATTACGAAAATAGTAGAAGTAATTCTTCCCCATTAAATATATATTATCCACACTCTAATACATTTCAACTAGTATTTTCTTCTTCAAATTTTTAATATTTATCCTTTTAAAAGGGTTAAAAATTCACTAGTTGGAAATGGTCACAGGAAATGAATAAAGTGATAAGAAATGAACTGTTCTTTTTTTTACTATGTTATTTCAGAATTCAGCACATGTAAAATTTCATCATAACAATTCATGTTCGAAATATTTGTTTATACTTTTAAAACAGAAACAAAATATAGATAATATATACAATAATTTTGAATGAAAAATCAAGTTTTTTTTTAATTTTTGTTATAATTCTGCTATTATTGAATAATTCCGTATATAATCCAAACCTCATTAATTCTAGAATAAATGAAACTCCGTTTTGTTTATGACAGTTTTCCTTCTTCTCAAGGTCAGTATGATGAATTTGTTAGATTTTTTTTCAATTTCTTTGGTGGTGTTTTCATTCAATCACTTTCTTTTTAAATTTTTATTTTAATAAATATCTTTCAATTTTTAAATCTTAATAATACTGAAGTACCAATTTTTTTTTTTGTTAGTAAAATTATATCTTTATTGTATTTTTTTGAATTTTGCAAAAATTATTTTTATTTATATAATTTAAATCAGTAGCAATGTATTTTATATTTATGAGGATTAACTTTATTTTGATTGCATCATTTCATGTCTTAATGAATTCTATTGCGCAGCAATGTAAAAAGTTCTAAAGAATATAGTGTAATTCCTTAATTCTTAAAAAAAAATATATTTCAGTCCTTATTGATAAGTCCATAACATGTAATATCAATGTCTAAATTACAATAAGTTAGAAATGTGTCTTAAGATCGTTTAATAAAAGCAAATCAGGTCTTCGTAGAGGCTCACTCATGCTGTGTGAACATGACTTAGTCACTATGAGTGAGACTCTGACGAATTCTTTGCTTGAACGGTCTTCGTCATACTTCTGGTCTTCTTACTGAGGTTTAGACGCTGATTTCTATTGTAATAAATTCTCGACCGTGCGATAGAAATATAAATAACAAAGATAAATCAGGATGCGGTCAGTATCTTCTACTTCCAATCAAACTATCATTGCCAAAGTTTCGATTTTATTCAAAATTGTTTTCAATATAGGGGAAAAAAGAAATTAGAGACATACATTTTAACACAAACAAAAGAAGTAAATTATAAACAATTATTTACAATCAAGCGTATTATGAAAATAATTTTTCATAATCTGTTTCTTTTGTTCTGTTAATACATATATATCTAATTTCTTTTTTTCTTCTATATTGTAGGTCTTTCAAAAGATTTTTAATATAATCGAAAACGTCGGCAGAGTTTGATTGGAAGTGAAAGAAACTGACCTCATCCCGGTTCATCTTTTTAGTGATATATATGTTACAGAAGGTATGTTATCTAATGGGGATTCGGTTAAATTTTCTAGCTTCAAAAATCAAACTCTCATTGCCGACGTTTCGGTTTTATTTTAAAAACTTTTTCATAGGCCTAAAAAAAAGGATAGTAAGATCACATATCAATGTCCAACATATAAACAATATGAAAATGAATTGTTACAATAAATTGTAATTGAAAAACATCATTTTGATATTGTTTATATGTTGGATGTTGATATGTGATCTTACTATCCTTTGTTTGTAGGCCTATGAAAAAGGTTTTAACATAAAACCGAAACGTCGTCAATGAGAGTTTGATTTTTTTTAACCTAGAAAATTTAACCGAACCCTGATTAGATAACACAACTATTCTATCAAAATATTATTGAATCTGTTATATATATTACTGAAGAAAGAAAAATATAATGTCTATTCAGTAATAATGATATAAGTTATTAAAAGAGTGATTTCTTAATCTTAAATACAATGAATAGGAAATAAGATTACAGTTCATGAAAAACTAGTATAATTAGAAATATATTTCAAATACTATACAAATATCTATAATGAGGCTATGACTTTAACAATCAACATGACCTTTAAATAGTGTTAATATATCAGTGATTGTTGTTTGCTTAAGTTGTAGTTTTAGGTGACGTCATGGTAGTCTTGGGATATATTTCTCATTGTTGAGTTTCTTTAGGTTTCCTCTATTGTATGTAAATCTTGAGTTTGCTATCAATTATTTTCCTATTTGAATTTTTCTTTTTAATGCATTAAGTTGTTATCTCTGAGTTTTGCATAGGACTATTTCATTTATAGTATTGCTCACAGTTATGTAGAGCTGATTTGTTTTTCTTCATAAGTTTTTGAATACAAAGTATTCTCAATATAATTCTCAATTATATTTGTATCAGTTTTTTCGAATTATCTCAATTTTTAAAAGTAACCATTCATGGAGGTTTTAAATTCAGTGTATCACTAACAATTTCCTTCTGTACTACTATTAGCGATATATTCTAATTAAAATTAATTGTTAATGTTGTTGAATATTTAATTCTTTTTATTTTTTTCTGTTAATATTTTATTTGATTCTGCCGTATTTGCGTTGTCATTAAATTTTTTTTTAGGACTGAATTAATATAGAATTTGTATAAGGACATATAATGACATTGAAAAGATGATATCCCTGAATTTAGAAAAAGTATTCAATAAAAAATATTAATGAAATGGTAAATGAATATCAGGAAATAATACATTACCAAAAAAATCAACAAGAAGTTAATATCTCATCTAAAAATAATCTTTTTAAAAAAATTAATGCTTCCTTTACATGAATTATTAAGTTTTTAGTTGCATATTTTCAATTAATTATGCATCTAAACCCGAAGTAAGAAACTCATCGATTTATTCACGTAATCATTAGTTTCAGATAATGTATTATTTCAAAATATAATAGATTAAACAAAATCAAATGAATTTAACGATTCTTTCATTTAAATAAATATTTATTTTTGAAATTTACTTATAATAAATTTAAGCTGCTAAGCTGAATGTTTAAAAGAAAGAATTAGAAACAGATAGGGCAGTTACTTTCAAAGATTAAGGTAATCGAAATCTTAGCACCTTCCCTATAAGACCAATATTTATACTTGTAAAAAGTAATCACTTTCTTAAAATAAACCTTCATTTGACCAAAAAAAATGGTTAAATTGTAAATTTGTTACCTTCAAATGATCAAAAAGTGACTGAAGTATATTTTGAACAAAAATCCTCTTGTTATTACTTTAAACAAAAGGTTTACATTTTTTTTGCAATAAATGTAATTACTAAATTAATTTATATGTAATTGAACAGAAGAATTGAAAATGTGTATTTCATAGGTCTGTTTTATTACAAAAATCAAAATTCTATTTGTACTCAATTTCATTATAATTCTTAATATTATGAATTTTTCTCCCAATAAAACAGCTCTTTTTTTTATGTCTTAATTCATTGAAATAGTTTTATGAGGAATAAAAAATGTTTCTTTTAGATATTTTTCTATGAAATCAAAATGAAGAAAGGAGCCAGCATGATATTGTGTATTAAGGTATTATCAAAAGGTTAATTGACGATCCTTGGAAGTCTGCTCTGATTGAAAGGATTAAATGCAAGAGTGGTCGAAATTGCTACAGACGAGAAACCTTTTATTCTTTGCACTCAGAAAATAAGAAAAACTATTTATATTAATGTTAAGAAAATCATTGTACACAAAAATATTTATAAATTCCTACTTGGAAATTATAGACAAATTTTCCAAATAGACAATTTTTTTTTTTTAACTAAACAGACGCGTTTCGAACAGGCAGGTTCTTTTTCAGGGTTTTCTGTTGTAGTGAGGATTGGATTATTATTATTATTATTATTATTATTATTATTATTATTCCTGCGTTTACACTACAAGCAAAATAAACCTCAAGAAGAACACTTCTTGAAGTTTCAAAGAAACAATGAACAAGCGTTGTTTGGTTTATGTGGAACTTTATCTATAATTTTAAAGTGTGAGGAATACGGCAGAGTAACTGGCTGAACATGTAGAGAATATATAAATTCTTGTAACCCTCAGTTTGTATCATTGCAGTCACCGTAAATTGCATATGAAGTCATATTTAAATATAACAACACAATACAAAATACTAATACAGATATTTTTATAGCGTTCTAAGAAACAGAATTATGGAAATAAAAATAACATTGAATTTTCTTTTTATGATGAACTACTTTTAAAACCGTAAGAATAATGAAAACAACGTTTAAGTCAAGAGGATGTGCGTAAATTATGAAAGTTGATTACGTCTTATCTTGTGTACTGCTGGTGGTGAGGTGGAATCTATTGTAATTTAGCACATACTTCTGTGCTTATATATTTGCATGATTTGGCCACTCTTCATTTAATATATTTCAATCAAATCTTTAACAGAAATATATTTAGATTGCCTTCTTTAAAATTGTTTAGTGAAAAAATTAAACAAAAGAGTTATATTAATAATAGTAACATAATTTTAAGTATTACCAATGGTTCTATTAAGTATAAAAAAAATTTCATAAAATTTTATTTTGATCAAAACGTTGAGATATGTCAATTAGAATTATTTATTTAATAAAAATGACGTAAGATTATTTACCTGAAAAGCGTTTTATTGCTACTTTAAGATGCATGATAAAAATATTTCTTAAAATTATGTAATTGGTCCGAAAACTAGTTTTTAGTAAAATAGATTATTTTAATTGGAGCCAGTAAGGCCCGGGGCATTGTAGAGGATGGTATTTAGATATCTTAACTATAGGAAAACATTTTCTAGTATTCTGTTAAGATTAACTATAATGTGATATCCAAGTACTTAGGGAAAAGTGAATAATTGTAAAGAACATTAGTTTTTAAAAACGTACTTTTAATCTCTACGATTATTAGAAACTCTGTATGTAGCATAAATATTTAAGAATATAAGAAGAGTACTTACTTTTTGTTGCTTCTCTGTTGTTATGTCTGGTATGTTTTTTATGACTTATACACTCCAACATCACTTTATATTGAACAATTTTATTAATTGTTGAATTTCTAAATTTCTTTTGATGACTTTGTATCTTTTATACCTACCTATATATGATTAATGCGCATGTATTGGATTATTACTGGATTGATATATGGATATATTTAAGGAATTTGTACACCTGCATGGAAATATGATGTGATATATTTAATATTTGATGATATATTCATTTGATTTTGAAACGTTGATTTCTTTGAAGATTGTTCCCCAGTATGAATTTGCTTGACAGATATATATATATGTATAGATATGAACATTTTATGAAAAGCAGTTTTTATTCATCTTATGACGTCAGTATTATTGTTACAATTCATACCAATTTTAGCTGTACTTGTTATATTTGTGTCATAATATTTATCCTATAATTTCTTACACCTTACGGTTGTGCTATAAAGTGGATATTGGTGTTTATTTGTGCAAACGCTTCATAGAAACAATAAAGAAGTTATCAAAAACAATTAATTATTAGATCCTTAAATTTTAATTAATGATTTTGTTTTTTTAAGTTAGGCAGATTTTACTTTCATTTAACCCGAAGGTGATTTTTGATACGAGACTCGTTAACCTAGTGCTTCTCAAATAGTGCAGGGTGGCCCCCCTGGGGAGCTCGGTAGGATGCCGAGGAGTGGCGCGTATGACTCTGAGGAATATGTTTTTTTTTCGCGTTACTACATACAATAAAGTGAATTGCACATCCACTTCAGTAGTTGTCAATAGCTTTCTCATTGCCTGAGCGTACGCAGCGAGTATTAACTATACATCAGCGCTTTTCAACCTTTTTACTGAAGTAGAACCCCATGGAAATATTCCACAGGCTCGAGGGGCCCCTATGAAATAATTTAGTTATCTTGTGCAAAAAATATTTTCCAGCAGCAAATGGTGCAACAAGTCTGTCAAAAATGTTCACAGTTTAAACAAGGATATTATTTTTTCAATTTCAGGCAAATTGATGCACTTAAAATCTTTTCTTTTACAGACTAATAAACAATGTTAATAAAATTATTCTTTTAAGTTGAACTGTATCTCTTTCTTTTTTTGTTTTCTTTAATGTAAAAAAGGATACAATATTATTTGTTGTTGTTGTACCTACAACAATTTTATAGACAAGTGGTATTATTTATAGTTGTGGCGGAGAGTGGGTGGTTGGTGGGGGCGTGAGTTGTCCATTCCTAAAGTCTTTATTCGATTTTCCCTTCAAAATAAATAAAATAAAGGCATTATATTCCATTATGTTTTCTTTAAATAAAATTTTTAATTCTATCAAAAATTTTCCAACTTTTATTTTTTTTTTTTTAATTGAAATAGAACCGTAATTTGTTTTTTATTATTTGTACCTTAGTGCTTCCTTTGTTTGTTAAAGAAAAAAGAAAAGGTCATTTGAAATATATGTACTGTTTTAATATTGCATTCGAAAATGGAATGAAGTTTTTCAATCAGCTACATGTGAAATGCACTTTCCTTTCCTACATGTTCAAACCTATCTTATATCTGGGATGAACAGTATGTAACACCTGACATCTTAAATATACACAAATTAAATATAATCCTCTTTTTCTTATGATTTCTTGTCAGAAATTAATTTTTATAATTTATTATATTAGTTTTAATTTCTTTAATTTATATAATTCTGATAAGCTCACCACAGCTTTGTAAGATGAGAAGTAATAGTAATAATTGAACAAAAGTATTTTTTTTATCAAAAAAATACTGGTATTTATGGTTGGTTCTTCTTGTATTTTAATGAAATCTAAGCTGAGATTCACGTTAGTTGGAATTCATTAAAATTGAAGTATCAAATAAAATAAATATAATTTATACTAATAAGTTGAAAATAATCTATGAATTTATGGATGCTTTCATTAAATGAAAACAAATAACAGTTATGATTCTGGTAATGTGCCTCACCCATTGCTAAAATGTGTGATAGGTTACCTTAGGGTGGGTTGAAGTGGTAGTCCCACTAGAGAACACACACAGGCCGAACATTGGCCATTTGAATTTGAGGAGACAAAAATCATTATGTTGTAAACCAGTTCGATATTTTTTTTACTTATAGTGAAGTTGAGCATAGCCCACTCCAGAATTGTTATAATGTTACTCTATTTGTTATAAATAAAAAGAAAACCTTATAATACGGAGTGCATCAAATTAAATAAATCAGTAAAACACAATTATCACTAATATCTCTAATAACGATTTATATTTGATATTATTGTGACCATTTATACTTTATATAAATAAAAGAAAGGTTTTCTTTGTACATTGCTTAGAACTGACTCATTTCAAGTTTCCTTTATGTTTCATACATTGGAGAAACAGAATCAACCTTTAGAAAAATTTCTGTCGGTTTATCGGTTTGTCTACAAAATTTTGTCACAAATAAACTCAGCCACCGTGAGACATAGCGAGATGAAACTTTGACACTAGATTTGTGTATGGTTAACTTAAAATATAGGCTCTGAATGGAATGAAAATTCAGTGGAGAAGCGAAGTTATGAACGTTTAAGCTGTATTTTGCTAACTTCACACACGGGTTTATTTTGAAAATATTCAGTTGTAGCAAGTAGGTCTTGTTAGTTGATTTTAATTTCATTTGTGTATATGAATATATTGCTCATTTGAACTTAGTACTATCTATTCAGAATTAATGGCTTTGTGATTTAAAAAAAAATCTTTTAATATTATTGAAAACAGTTATTTAGTGTATTTGCTGTACCTTTTTTTCAAAATGTGCCTTAGTAATTTCTGGCCTTAAACAATGTTATCTCTTATTGTGTATTGTTGCTTATAAATTGCGTATAAATTTATTTAATTTGCGTATTATTGTGTATAAATCTCTTATTTATTTCGTTCTAAACAGTCATTTTGGTTTTGCCTAATTTATATTTTATTAAAAAATCCTTCTACCTTTGTATTAATTACTTATTAATTATTCTACTTTTTACTTTACTATAAGTAAAATGATCGATATAAAGTCGATATCGATATTTTGGAGGATTTACATGTTTTGAGGCCCTAAAAGGCGTTTTATGATGTTTTTTCGATGATGTCGTGTATGAGAGTGGGTGTGCATCAAAAATCTGGTATATAAGCTATTGCCGTCCACAGTGTTTGATCAAATTAATATTTTACACAAAAATGGGTCTTAATTTGTAGATGAACCCTATTGTTTAGGAGCAATTTTGCACGATGAGACAGTCACTTTTTTTTCACAGTTATTTTTCACAAAATGTGTTTTTATACTATATTTTGTTTCTCCTAAACTACTAATTCTAACAGATGATATTTTTTTTCAATAAAATGTAAAAATGTTGACTTATAATTCAATCTGAAAGCTTATGAGGGTGACACAAGCCATACTGTTTCACGAATCAAAATTAAATTACAGCTAAGAATAGAGCATTATGTGGGAAATGAGTTGAGGTAATTTTTTCAAAATTACAATAACGAAAGTGACATTAGAGTACATTTTCTATTTTCAGAAAATGTTTTTTTGACGCTAAAAAGGGCTCATCAAAGAACAATGAAATTTTTCCAACAAATTGAACAGAGAAATAGCAACCTACAATAAAAAAAAACGTCAATTTTTAATTACCGCAAAGAGTAATATAAAAACTGAATATTCATCCTGGTCTAATGGATCTCCTGATATACTTGTCAGATTTGTTTAGATCGACCTAGAAATTTTTTGACTGAATGCACTGACATAACAGTTTGAGGTTTAATGAAAAAATTTGAAATTATATAATTACTTAATATGAGTTGTAAGAATAGTAAACTTCTTACAAATAGAAAATCAACGCCTAGTCAAACAGATAATTTCTGACCGTATGATGGATTTATCCAACAAAATGCTGTAATCAATGTAGATGTTGTACCTTTGAACAAAATTTAATATCAGATGTAGATCAGTTGGTGGTTAACGAGTTTACTTATAGTAAAGTTAAGTGTAGGCCACTCCAGATTTTTTTTTTTTTTTTTTAGATAATTTGGTTTGGAGAGTGTTCCTGTTTTTTTATTGTGAATTATAAACTTTATACCATGTATTTCAAAATTCGAATCTCACTTATTTAGTTATGCTTCTTTTTATCAGGAATATATATATACATTTTACTATAATTGTTGATTCCATGTTATTTACATAAAGAATTAACAATAAATAAACTCTTATGTTTATCATGGATTTAGAGTAAATCAGGTTGCAAAAATACAATTGAAAACGTCTATTTACATATTTTATTTACAAATAGCAAAAATAACAAACAGAAAACATTTATCATTTCCAAATAAATAGAATTTAATTTATATATCACAAGAAACACCAAATTTTGTGTTTAAAAAGATAAATAAACAGAACCGAAGTTGAAGCTTTAACAAGTACTAAAGTTCTCTAGCATTTTGGTGGTCGAGTCATTTTACAAATCGACCTTTTTATAGTACTTTATCTAAAATTCACAACTAAAATACACATTAATTACTAATTCAGGCTTTTATAATTATTTATTTTGTAAGGACACCAATCAGAATTACTACTGTTGATGTTACTGAAAGTCTATTACATAAAATATTTACTACACAACCATGCAAAGGTTAAGGGATTCGACCCCATGATTCTTTGGACGACAAGGAAGTCACTTTTTCAAGCCACCGAGAAAAACCAAGATTTTAAGTATGTTTCTTTAAAAAAAAAAAAAACAACAGTGATTTATAACTTTCAAACAAAATATTCAATTAAAATTGAATTACAAAAACAATCACAATAGTTGGATATTTAAGGACAAATAAGTTACAGGACTCATTTAATATAAATTAGTCACTGATTAAACTATACTAATATTTTATATAGCTGAATTTGTGAATAAAAAATGTTTCAACAGTTTAGTTAAAAACTTATTCAAGATAAAATTAAAATATTTCACACTTCAGTTTTTAATAATACCTGAATTTTGCAGACAAAATACAAACAGTTATTTTATTTTTCACAATATAAACGAACAATAGACATACATTTTCAGTTATATAATGAATATTTATATTTACCTTTAAAAAATAATTTCCCACTTAAGTGCATTAATTATTAACACATTGTAATTTGGTTTATTTTTTTATTTGTAAGATAATTTTAAAATCGAGGGCTATTTTCAAGAGTTCATATAATTAGTCAAGCAAATCGGTGAATTAAAATATATTATGAAATAACTGTAAAGCAGCTGATAATAAATTAAATAAATATACATTTGTACGAAGAAGAATGAAAACTTTAAAAGACTTTGGTATGCTTGTGAAACTATTAGTTTTTTTGCAGTCTTTTACTTAATTTCTTTTTAAAATGATAGCCTCATATCTATCACAATTACATTGAGGGTAACAATTTTTTTATACAAATTCATTTTTTTTCTTGAAGTACAAGCAGAGCTTTTATTCATATTGGGAAAACTGAAGAAAAAAAATTTCACCAACAAAAAACAAGTTTTATAAAAATAATGCTTTCAAAACGATTATTCTTCATTAGGTTACACATGCTATCTCAAATTTTCGGAGAAAACCAGTTTTCTTTCTCTTTTCTCCTGAAGACGGATTTTCTGAAAATTTGAGTTTGTATGTTTCTTTACTCTGTATATTTGTTGCTCTACTTCGTATTTGAACTTGTATATGTCCAGCTTGGATCGTCTTTGCAATTTTAAAGTAAATTGGAAGAAAATTAATTTATAATAAATAAAGTGAAATAATAGGGAGCAAAAGATTTAATAGTTGGTTGTTGTTGTAACAGATAGAGGACTGACTGGTGGAGTTTGAGGGTATTTTTTTGTGCAGTCAGCTACTATGTAGAGGACTAACTGGTGGAGTTTGAGGGTATTTTTTGTGCAGTCAGCTACTATGTAGAGGACTGACTGGTGGAGTTTGAGGGTATTTTTTTGTGCAGTCAGCTGCTATGTAGTATTTACTCATACTTAGAATTGGTTTGATTTCAATTTTGTTGAGATTGTTCCAGTAAGTAATAAGTCAATGCTTTTTCGATTCTTTTAATATCAGTATATAGGACATAGGAACTGACTGTGTACTGTACAGAGGCTTTTATGAATGTTAGTGAAGACATGCACACGCATGCTAAACTTATAAGAATCCAGAGAATGAGGTAAGTAGACCACTGTTCTTATGTTGCAGTCATTTCAGTAGAATGGATTTCTTTTTTAAATGCTTGCTTTCTATTCAGGTTCAATGATTTTAGGTATTTGAAGTTTAAACGAAGGTTTCTTGGTGACTCTAACTGAATAATCAGGCACTGGTATCGGAGGCTTCTCAACACCTTCGACATGAGCCTGAAATTTCAGTCTTGTAATATCCGTTGTTGGTTGTGTGTACGACCAAGGCTTTGTGAACCCACTGAGGTCGCTCCTGAAAAAAAGATATTCTGTTAAAAGCAGACGTTTATAATATGTCCAGTTACTACTGAATATGCTGTTAGGTATTCACTAAATACAGTATTAGTTATAATTATAAAAGAATTAAAAAAATCAAGTATTATTTATGAAATTAAAAAAAAAACCGTTCATAAGACGTCAGAAAAAAATTAAGCATAATTTATTTGAAAAAAGTACACATTTTTTTTATTAAACGTTTAAATAACAGTTTTGTTTGACTCGTTTATGACAAAAAATTTCCAGATCTAATTAACAAATCCAACAAGTACATCAGGTTATCATCATTCCATGTTGGGTTGGTTTTTGTGTTTTTAGAGCTATATGGAATTTTAGTAATCATAATTTCTTGAAACTTTTTTTTATAGCATTCTACTTTTAGGTATTTTTTTCAAAAAATGCACCATGGATTATATATTACCATGGAGAAAATACTCCATGGATTAGGTACGAGAAGTACTTTTCCATGATGCAATATTCCCAAAAACCATACAACAGTGCATTCTCACTGTAGGTACCATTTTTGGGTCAAATATCAATTGTAATCGGTCAAAATATCAGTTATACGTTTAAAATATAATGGTAATAACAGGCAGCAGATCTTTTTTCAAACTTATATCATTAAAGTGAGACCGCAGTCTGGCATTCACTATGTTCAGACTAAAAGATTCGATTCTATGAACTAACTTCCTGCTAACAGGATTTAACTGGAAAAGGAACTGGCCAAGTGACATGTTAAAATCTAAAATGAGATAGCATTGAATATTGTCGGTCATGTATAACCAATCATATATATATAAAAAGATTTCACATAAACAAGTGAAATAACAATCAATAATCAAACCACATTATGAAATGGGAAAACAAGACTAAGATCTTTCAACCGTAACAAGCGGTCTTCGTCAGAGTCAAAACCCAACTGACTGAGTTGTTTTCCCATTTCATATTGTGGTTTGATCATATATACATATATCAGTCGTTGCCAGTCTTCGGAGCAATTTACAACTATCATTCTGGTGACGAGGTCATTTTTAATATAGCAGTGAGTTTCTGATTTATTTCTGTGTGTTTTTTTTGTGATTATAGTTTATATATATATAAAGATTTCACATAAACACGTGAAATAACAATCAATGATCAAACCACAATAAGAAATGGGAAAAAAATACTAAGATCTTTCAACAGTAACAAGCGGTCTTCGTCAGAGTCAAAAATCCAGTTCGGTTGAAAGATCTTAGTCTTGTTTTCCCTATTTTTATTGTGGTTTGATCTATTATATATATATATATATAATATATTAATAAAACGTAAATAAAATCAATAAAACAAACGTCCAGCGGACTTTTGAAAATAAAATAAATTCAAAACGAAGGAAACACACAGAAAGACACAGACATAACTCACATCGATATTTCGACCATGCGTCGTCATCAGAGGTGTGAAGAGCGAAGAGTCCCGCAGGAAAACAGGGCGGTACTCCGTGATATATATTATATATATATAAAGAACAAGGAAAGGTAAATTAACTTGGAAAGATAATAGAAGATACAAAGCAGTTTACGTAAAACAAAAGTGTTGACAAATAATAAGAAGTAATAGATAATATTAGTTTTAAACCAATTATTATTTTTTTTTAACCAAAAAGAGTTTAGGAACTGAAAAAATAATTAATTTATTAATATACATTTCGATATTATTTTTAATTTATTATTGGGAACAATATTTCAATTTTAGTAATAACAAAAAAAGTGAAATAAATTAGCAATGAAAATAAAGTAAAAAAATGTTTATTATTATTAAATAATGGAAATTTAATTATTGTATGACATAATATAATTTAAAATATAAATAATATTGTATGATATAATATTTATAGTATTATATAATAATGATATAAAGGAAAGATAATGGGTACTTACTGAGCTCCTGAGTCTGATCGCCTCAGAGCTGGCGGTGTAATCCTCTCGTTGGTGGGCTTTCCATAGACATCGTACACCTTGGCAGGGTTTGGTGACTTGGACACTGCTGCTGATGAGTTCCAGCCCTCTCCTGCTGGTCTATTTTCAACAGCGACAGGGAAAACTCTTTGAGGTTCATCAATTGATCGCCTTCCCAGTGAACCATTTGGTCCTCGCCTTAAGTCCGGAGAGTCAGTAACAAACCCGTGATTGTCTCTCCATCCAACAGGCATTTGACCCCAGTTCTTGTTACCCATACTGTCTATAGGTATTCTTTCTGTCCTGACATCTTTCTGTAAGAAATTACATTGATAAGAAAAAAACTAGGACTTATTTCAATTGTAATCAAGAACTATCGGTAAACCATTAAAATGTTATTTCTGTATTCAAACATATGACTGAAGAAAAAAATTAAAAAATAAAACTGCAGCTTTTATCATGTCTAACATGTTAGTACAAATCAAAACGTTTTATTCCATGTGTATCAGGAAAAATTAGTCTTCCAAGGAAGCTAATTTATTGTTTTAATTTATACATATTAAACAAATTAATATATCTTTTGATATTATTTTTCATATTATTATTGAGAACAATATTTCATAAATAAGTGAAATGAAAAAATGTAGAAGTAGATAAAAAAAAGTTCATTGTAATTGTTAAATATTATTATTTAAAATTATATTCAGAAAATATAATTTATAAAAAAAAATCGTGAAATTTTTATTACAGCAAAGAGCAATAAAGATATAAAAATTTAATAGACAAAAGTGACTTCTATAGACAGTATATTATTGAAGAAAAATTATTTCCTTTCTTCAGTCTCCTAATACTGTCTATATTTTTTTAAACCAAAAAGAGTTGAAGCACTGAAACCAATTATTATTTAATTAATATATCTGTTGGTATAATTTTTTAAATTATTATGGGAACATTTCAGTTTTGGTATTAACAAATAGTGAAATATATTTGTAATGAAAAATGTGAAAGTAGAGATAAAAAAAAGTTCATTGTAATTTATATTAGTACTTATTGCAATTTTGTAACATTTATTAGTATTTGAATTGAATTTGCAATGAAAATAAACCAAAAAAAATGTTTATTATTATGAAATAATGAAAATGAAATTATTATATGAAATATAATGAAACGGTAATAATAAGTATTATTAATAAATACTAATATATTTCTTAATTCTTTATCATTTCAATATTTTAATAAATACTAGATCAAAAACATTAAAAACTAACCTCATCTATTGTTGGTAAAGGGTTATCTTTGGATATGTTTTTCAAAGTGATTATGGCAAAACCAATGAGAAAGAAATTGATCAACCAAAGTACAACACCTCTTGATGCAATAAGAGTCATTATTACTGCTGGAAGCACTGTGATACCATCTAAAGTAACTGACTTCCACGATGGTGGCACACATTTGATAAATTTGAAGAACTCTGGTGTTGTCTAAAAAAAAATCATTCAATTGTTGAGTATGTAAATATATTACTGAAATAAGTTTGTATTAAATCAATTTAAGGATTGGAAATATTTTGGTTTACTTTACTTAAAATCATTCAGCAAAACACCCAGTGTATAATAAGGTGTGATTCATTTCTCATTTTAAGTTATAATACTAATCTACCTGATTAGTATCATAGTTTTTGTTTCAACTAACCTTAGTATCTCTCATTGTATAATTCTATCTTTTCATATTAATTTAACCTAACTTGTCTTATTAATTTAATTTTATCTTTACTATTACAAATGGAAAATTTAAAAAAAAATACCGTATGTTCAGAAGTCTTATAATCTGACTTTTTAATACTTTCTTTAATATTTATAATATACTAGCTTTTAATTTTATAGAAACTTGAAAAAAATTGTTTATAGCAAAAATTTAAATTATTGTTTTGTAGAAAATTATAATCTAATTTTTTTTCTGACTTACTTCTCGTGCAACACTGATACATCAGGTATACGATAAAAATTACTGCCAGAGGACATTTTATCATTAAAAGAGTTTGGCTGTTAAGCTGTGATTATTAAACAAAATAATGTTTCTTCCATCTTAAGGTAATGTTAAAAAACTTCATTAATTTATTTCAACATTTTAACCAATATGAAATATAATTCAACAACACTTTAAAGACACCGGCGATCCTGGGAAACTTTATAAGTTCTAAACAAAACTCTTTATTATGTATACTTAAATAATTCATTTAAGTAACAGTCATAATAGTTAAGTGATAACTGTTCAGTATTGAAACTTATTATTCCAATTAATAAATTTATTTTTAAGATTATAGGGAATTCTTCGTTTTTTTTTAATGTTTATCAATTTATGGAAAAATGTATATTTAATGAGGTAAATTAAAGTCTGTTGGTGTCTAGCACTAAATATTTTTCCTTGTTGAGAAGAAAAGTTGGAATTCGGTCACTAATTCTTAAACATTGAGAATCCTGTATAGACCAAATTAGCAGTTTACCATGTTACAATCCACTAAACTTACTCCCTCGCCTTCTCATCTTAATATTAAAATATATTGTAAATGAGTTGATAAATAGAAACAAACCCAATTATGAAAAGTTCAAGTGAATATCTTCCTGTTGTTTCTTTATGATATAAATCGAAGGAAGAACTAACGCTGTATACTTTTCACAGTTGAACTGATCAAAGATAGTTTTTTTCAATAATTGTATACTTTCTGGTTCATAATTTTGGTTTTTGTATTTTAAATGGCATTAAAAAAATAATTTAACATTTTAGTATACTTTTTTAATATTGATATTAATATGAAATTCTAAATTCTGAAATGTTAAATTTTGGTTTTTGTATTTTAAATGGCATTAAAAAAATAATTAACTTACAAAATTATAAATATTTATATTTTCTTTATATAGTCTTTACTTTTGCAATGTGTGACACACCATGAAAATTTTGTCTCGATTTTTAAAACTGACACGCCGAATTCGAAAGGTTTGTCATCACTGGGATATATTGTATATTTTACTCCTTTTAATTTTTTAAACTTTGTTTATGTTTCGAATCAGTTGTAAAATTGTTGTATAATGTGAATAAATTCGAATAAATCTATCCCAACAAACTGTTAAATAATTACGGCAGATACCATAATGAGTGGTTGATAGCAAACTATAGCAGAAAATCGAAGGTAGGTAGCATACTATAATAGCACCGACCTGCTTTTATGAACGATGCAATCTAATTTAAGATAAAGTTTCAAAAAGATCAAGTTACTTCAAATCGAATTGAATTTAATTCCATTCAAGTAACAAATGCAGCATTGTAGGTTTTGGTGATAAGGTTATAATCTACTAACACTGGGACGAGATAAGAGCCCTTCAACTGATTAAATGCATTACAAGTTTGGACTACTAATCACCTGAGTCATTGTTTGTTCTTAATCTTCTTGGTTTATAACAACTTAATTAGCAAGAAGAATTAAACTGAAAATTTAATTAAAATATATTATTGCTTGAAAATTGACAGTAGTAAGTAGTTTTCATAAGTTATTCATTTTACCTAACAATTTCAGTGAAATATAATGGCCTGAGCTCATTAGGTGAAATATAACAAGATGAGCATTGGTAATCTATGGATTTAAGGAAGAAGTCAAGGAATCGGTAAGGTTATCGACTAGCAGGGCAGTGAGGTTACCTACTCCTACTACAATTGACTGCGGCCGCTATTCAAACCCAACTGGCAGCAATATTAAAATGAGGCAATCAAATTATTAAAATCATCTGTATTAATGATACGCCATCTGTAAGGAAAATATGTGGAAAAGTGAAACACATCTTGAACACATTAATTACAAGTAAGAACCATAAAAATAAGTATTAAAATTGTTTGTATTTATATAAACGTTTAAACAGGATTAATTCATTTAGTAATATGGCTAATATTTTTCTACCAAATATTGATCTTCCTCAGAGTAATTCAATCGTGCTTCATTGTCATCAGGAAAAGTAAAGTCAATCACAACTAGCTAGCACTTGTGATTAACAACTTTTCGTTTTGTTGCATAACTACTAGCTATTTGATTGGGTACTTCTTCTAGAAGATATACATGTATAAACGTTCAAAAACAAAGGAGAGTAATATGCAGAGTAAAGAAATACACTTATTAAATGTACTTTTTGGAAAATCCGTTTTCAATAGGGTAGAGAGAAAGAAACCAAGCACGCTAAAGGAATCTTACGTACTAATCCTACTTGCATGGTATTCCATGCATGCCGGAAAATTAGATTTAGTAAGTATGTTTCTTTATTCTGTGTAGAATCTTCTTCCTCGTTTTTCAACTTTTGTTGTCCAGTTTGGCTAGATTTTTCGAATTTAAGTGAATTTTAGTGCGTTTCGTGCTATTTTGTAACCTTCTGTGCTGTTACTCCTCCCTGTTCTAACTCCACTTTCTTTTTTTTATGTTTTTCTGTCTTCTTCGTTCAACTTTTTATATCTTTTGAGTTCTCTTTCGTTTTTACTGTTCCTCTTCACTACCTTTACTTGAACTGTTTATCGTAACCTTTTTTTTTGACATTTTTTTCAGAGATGAATACTTGTCGTTGCTTTTTAACTTTATGCTCTTTATTTATGTCTGCTGCTTTGATTTTGTTATCTTTTTGTTCTTCTAACAGCATTTGCTTTATTATTATTTATATCTATTTTATTTTATTTACCTTTAAGTTTAGCTCTTGTTTTGTTTTAAAATGCCTGGAGTTGTTTGTCTTATTTCAAGATTCTCCATTTTATTACCCAGCTTTTGGCTTTAATTCCATTTTACTTCAATACTGATAGTTTGCACATGATTGTTTAAAAATGTTCAGCATTCTTCTCATTCTAATTCCTTATAAAATTATGTAATAAACAAATGTGAATAATAAATTGCAATAAAAATAAAACAAATGATATCATTTACTGGTTTATTCCCTTTTTACAGTCTTTTGCTTCTTAATCTTATACTTTGGTTTCTGTTTTAATATTTTTTTCCTTACTCTATATATTTGTGGTTAATTATCCAACCAGGCTTGTACCTATTTTATTTTATATTTTATAATCCAGTTAGTCATTGTCCTGTTTTGAATTACATTTTATTTTTGTATTTTTTTCTTTTCTTGGTTGTTTTATTGAAAACATCACTTTTATCTTGGCCAGTATAACTTTTTTTTTTATATTATTTAAATTGATAGTTTTCATATGTTTATTTAAAACTTCTTCATTTTTCAGCTTTCTTGTCTCTTTTAATTTCATATAAATTTAAATAATTAGTTTTCTTTATTCATTGTTTAAATATTAACATAAATATTATTTCACTTTATTTACTATTTAATAATAATTTAATAAAATATAATTACTGTTTAAAACAATCGAATATAAAATGTTTGTTTCTGTATTGTAATTTATTTTCTAATTTTACTTATCTCATATTTTTCCACCAGGTTTGAATCTACTTTTATACCATGTTTTTTTTAGTATTGTTATTATTAAGTTTTTTTTTAATTTTAATTTCGTCTAATGTTTTTTAATCTTGCTGATGCAAAACCCCACATCCTACTTGTTTGAAGAAACTCACTTTCTTGTCTCCTTATTGGCATTCCACCAAATGGTTTAACCTTGATATTACCCTTATCTGCCATACCTACGACCTTTCCCGATACTATTGCCACTTTTGAACTCTAGTTTCTTGAAATTTAACTATAGTTTCAGCAATTAACCTCAACGTGAAAGCTGTTTTACTCAAATCTTCCTTATCACACCTTACGTTGTAACTTGGGAGCCAGGCTAGCTCAGTGGTTACGTGCTCGCCTCTGAACTGATAGGATAGGGGTTCGATCCCCACCTGGCCCTCGATTTATTCACGCGGGAGGTGAATAAATCTGAGCACGTCGTGCCTCGGAGAGGACATTAAGTCGTCGGTTCCGAGCCTGTACGATGTCAGGTACTCGTTAAAGATCCCTACTCTAAATACCCTTGAGTTAGGCAACATTTGGGACTCCCACTGTAGAATCAATCTTCATTGTGTGGTATCACAAAGGGCCAATGCTTGGTCCACGTGTGTTCCCTTGTGGGACTGCCACTGCAACCTAACCTAACCTACCTTGTGTCTTCAACACATCATCAATGCTGAGAACTTGCTCTTTGATTATAGATCTTAAGTCTTCTATGATCAAACTCTTTAACCTCTGTCGCAGTTTTCTAAACCAAGGTATCGGACTTCCTCTTCGCAGGTCTACTTCCCCGTAACCAAGAGAATTTTGGTTACATATTGTACCAAGATCTTTGTCCATATGTCTTCACAAAATTTGCAGCATTTTAAATGACCGCTCATTCCAAATCGACATATTAAAAAAGAATTTTTTTTGACCGGGGTTATCCTCCTAAGTTCATTAACAACCGTGTATTCCCTCCTGATGTATATCATCATTCTGGTCCTGGAAGGGATCGCAGTGACTCTACTTTCTTCATCACCACTTATTTTCCTGGTGTTCATAGTCTGGGCGCAGTCATCAAGGAGTTCTTCCCTATACTTCCACCTGTACTTCTTCTATCTTCAGAGAGGCACCTTCTATTTCCTTCTGCAAAACTGCCAATCTTAGATCTATCTTTTCGTATATCTCTTCTCCCAAGCCTCCCAATACTGCTGGTGGTATGGTTCAGTGCGGACGTCGTGGGTGTCTTACATGTCCTATCATCAATCCCGTTCCTTCCTTTGCTTCCTTCCTTAGCAAACGTACCTAAGTACGTACCTGCGTTTGTTAGTAAACGCAGTGACCTTCCCGTTGCTACCCATGCCAGTTCTCACGGACTCAGTTTTAATAACTGTTTCCGTGTACAGGCCCTGAGACAGATAACTGATAACAATTCAAAATACACTCTGAGAGCTTCAGAAGAAGCTCTTATTCGTAGTTTGGAGGGTAGATCTGCTCCTGGGCTTAACCTCAATCGTTGATTATTCCTTTTATTTATTTTATCTTTTGTTTATTTACTTATTTTTATTTTTCGTTTGGATTTTTTACTCGTGCTAATAGTTTTTGTTTTCATTTGTTATAATTTATTTCGCTTTTATTTTTTTAGCTATCCTTGGCTCCCATCCCTCCGTAAGTTGGCTACACTGTTCGAGTGTTTCTTCAAGACCACCGGTCAGTAGTGGTCTGCCTGCGGAACAACTCGTTTCTATCCTCCTGATGACGAGGCCATCGAAATATAGTAGTGAGTTTCTGTTTCATTTCTTTTTTTTTAATATATTTATTTAAATATACAACTACGCATATGTTGCGTAACAAGCATTTGTAGTGTGAGTAATACAAATAACTTTGACAAACATGAGCAAAGAATGAAACCCACAGGTTCCTTTGATTGTAATGATTGTATTTTATAAATGTTGGAAGGTTTTGCACAACCCCATAGTTCAAGTCCGTAAGTCCAGATCGGTCGAAGTAATGTTTTATATAACAGCACTTTGTTGTGGAGTGTCAATTTTGAATGTTTCCCGAGATGTCTGTACAGTAGTAAGTAGCGTCGTTTTAGGTCAAGTCTTTTCAGTCGAGTATGGGGATTCCAAGTCACGGTGTTTCATTTCTGTGTGTTCTTTTTGTCAATGTAGTTTATATATATATAGTTCAATATAGACAAAGAAACACTTACAGTCTCTAATTTTCGGTTTGAACCGTCTTCAGGAGAGATAAGAGAGGGAAACCAAGCGCACTGGTTCAGAGACGGTTGGAGACCCGGTTGTTTTTTTGTCTATATTGAACTATATTTGTCCGTTTTGGATCGTATTTCCAACGAAAAAGTGTAATATATATATATATATATATATATATACAAATTAAAAGAAACGGTCCAGCGGACTTTTTTAAATAAAATAAATTCAAAACGAAGGAAAGACACAGACATAACTCACATCGAAATATCGATGTGAGTTATGTCTGTGTCTTTCTGTGTGTTTCCTTCGTTTTGAATTTATTATTATATAGATATATGTATATATATATATATATATATACAAAACTAAAGTTTTGTTTCTATTCCACAGTCGATACTTTTATCATTATATATATATATATAATATATATATATATATATATATACTTTTTTGATGAAAATACGATCCGAAACGGACAAATACAGTTCAATGTACATAAAGAAACGTAGAGAAATTAAAAACACACAATTACAGTCTCTAATTTTCGGTTGAACCGTCTTCAGGAGAGATAAGAAAGGGAAACCAAGCGCACTGGTACAGAGATGGTTGGAGACCAACAATGTTGCCACAACCGTCTCTGTACCAGTGCGCTTGGTTTTCCTTTCTTATCTCTCTTGAAGACGGTTCAACCGAAAATTAGAGACTGTAAGTGTGTGTTTTTAATTTCTCTACGTTTCTTTATGTACATTGAACTATATATATATATATATATAAGAGAGAGAGGGGGGTAGAGAGAAAGCTGGAGAGAGAGAGAGAGAGAGAGAGAGAGAGAGAGAGAGAGAGAGAGAGAGCCAGTTCGAGAGGGTTTCATCACAAACTTTTCACAAAAACTAAATTACTTTAACCAGCTTAACTGTTAATTAAAAATGGTTGTTTTTTATATGTTTAAAAATATAACATTTTACGTAGTTATATATCTCCGCCTAACAGACTGCCACTCTTCCGGTATATTAATCATATTTTTTAATTATACGTAAAAAATAATCAGGATGGCTTTTTCCTGATCAGTTCATAATAGCCTGGCTCAATGAAATTAAAGTGAAGAAAGTTTCCTCTTTCCAACATGAGTCGCTCGAATGTTTTTAATAATAATAAAACGTTTTATTTACGAATGTTTATTACTTCAGTTAAAGGCCTCTGAACTTTAACTTAACGATTGCACAATTAAAATGGCTTTTCAAATGTTAATTTGATGTCATGATATATTAAAACCAGTTTACGAGCAGCCTAATGCACTGTCATTTATAACCTTTGCTTAATGGAATTTTGGTTATGTAAGCATATGACTAATTATACAATTGATATTAATAAAACTCGACTGTGTGTATGAATGTTTCATATATAAAGCTCAAAATACTCGTATACAGTCACTATCACTAGCAGTGATTGAGATAAAACAAAGCAAGTAAAGATAAAAGGAACAATATTCGATTTTATTACGACTTATTAAGACCATTGCATTCGAAAAATATATCTAAAAAGAACAAATG
This sequence comes from Hermatobates lingyangjiaoensis, assembly GCA_026182355.1. Classification (NCBI taxonomy): domain Eukaryota; kingdom Metazoa; phylum Arthropoda; class Insecta; order Hemiptera; family Hermatobatidae; genus Hermatobates; species Hermatobates lingyangjiaoensis. Next base: position 747,323 of record JAPFBL010000159.1, read on the forward strand.
TGAATTGTGGGTGACTTGAGAATGTATCAGTTTGTTCAAAGGAGGAATTAACGCCATAATTAGTGGTATGATGGTGAGGTTGAAACCATCTAATAGTTCTAGTGATAGTGGCCCAGTGGTTTGCATGCTTCCTTCTAGGACTGGTAGATACGGGTTTCGATACCCGCTCTAGTCCTCGATTTATCACGATGGAGGTGGGAAAAAAATCTGAACATGTCAATCTCTTGGAGAGGACATTAAGCTGTCAGTCTTGAGCCTGTACGATGTCAGGTACTCATTAAAGATCTCAGCCCTAAATACATTTGAGTTAGGCGATTTAGGACTTTCAATGTAGAATCTCAAAACGAGAGGTCTTCGTCAGAGTCTCACTTATGACTTTATTGTTCACTTTTGTACATTCACATTGTGTGGTATCACGAAGAGCTGATGTTTGGCCTATGTGTGTTCTCTCACACCTCTAGTTTCAACCGGAGGTTAATATATTTAGACTAACGTTATATGATTGAGGCAGACTATAAAACAAAATTACTTTTATCTTGAATCTGAATATCTAAAGTCTTTCTAAGGCAGTGCAATCAGTTATTATGTGGTATTTACTCATCTTATGGTAAAAAAGTTAATGAAATAGTCTCCACATATATAAAACTTTAATAATATAAACCACGTGTTTCGAACACGTAGTGTTCTTCTTCAGGCATAAAACTAAAAAAATACAATGCCATCAGAGATTTATCTACAGTATGGAACAAAATACAATAAGGAAACAGATGTACATACCCAAGGATGAGTGTCTGTGGTACAACTGATTAGAATAGGATGGAAGTGGGTGAGGGTTACCATGAAGTATGAAGTATGTTACCATGGTATGAAGCATACATCTGTTTCATATTGAAAAGCAGGTACACTTCTTTATTTTTTTTTTACTCTAATGGTTAGGCAAAGACCTTTATTTTGCTCTAAGAATAGGTATAGAAAGTACAACGAAAATATATTAGAGAACTTTAACAAATACGAACTACAAATGATTAAAATAAAGAGAAAATAGAACTTTTTTTTTAATGAATAATTTAAGTTGTGCACTTGGGGATTTGCTCATTGAGGCAAACGGAAGAATCTGGAAGTCTTTACTTTTTAGTAGACTAAAGTCTATTGGTTTGGACTGGTAGAATAATGTTCTTGGAATGTGTTAGTTGCCAGTGCTCACCTTTCAATCTTCGGTAGAGTTCCAGAGTGGAAAAGTGCGATTTATTTGTCCAATGGGATTCATTTTAGTTGTAAGCAGTTCACATTACCGTTGATTCTAAAGCAGGAGTTGTTATTATTTCCCTATTCAGATTTCAAAAGCAGTGATTTTTAATGATTGCCTGACCATGAAAGGCGAAAGCTTTACATCCTTTCAACTACCAACGAATATTCCCGCGCAATGTGGTTCACGTTACCATTAGCATTTCCTAGTCACGGACCTACTACTGCTGTAGCAGTAGTACTACCCTGAAGTGGGTCTTGTTGGAGTTAGCCTAATGGTAGCTAGGCTAAAGAATCTGAACATGTTAATCCCTTTTAATCTGAACAAGTGATCTTTAATGATTGCCTGACCATGAAAGGCGAAAGCTTTACATCCTTTCAACTATCAACGAATATTCCCACGCAATGTGGTTCACGTTACCATTAGCATTTCCTAGTCACAGACCTACTACTGCTGTAGCAGTAATACTACCCTGAGGTGAGACTTGTTAGAGTTAGCCTAATGTTATTTTAACTAGGCTAAAGAATCTGAGCATGTCAATCCCTTGGAGAGGACATAAGCCGTCAGTTCCGAGTCTGTCAGGTACTCGGACAACCCAAGTTTTGGGTGGCAAAACTTGGAGGTGACAAAAAGGGCAACACGTTAAATCGTCGACCTAGGGAGTGCTCCCTAGCCTTCAACACGTTTGAAGGCTAGGGAGCACAGCGATCAAAACAGGTGTCAGGTACTCGGCGTCAGGATTATTTTATTTTAGTTTTAATAAAAAACACACGTGCGATGAAATCATCAGTTAGTTACCACATTGATGACTGATTAGTTTTGAAATGTGATGAAGGATGGGTTTGAATGGGTTAGGTTTTCGTGTTCTTATTGGTCACCATTTTTTTTTAAGTAAAATGGTCATTTCATATCAAACTTTGGTATTTTCTTGAAACATCCACATTTTTGGCTTACAAAGGTGCCCCAGTCATAAGGTGTACACATTTATTTTGAACTCTCATAATAAAAATTTTGTTGCCTCTTGCGGTTTTGTAACCAGGTTGAGCAACAGTAATGTATGCTAGCCCTAATTAGCACCTTATAAATAAGGTCCTTTCTTTTTTTTTTTATTGTTTATTGATCCCCTAGCGGGTGATAACGTCAGCCATTTACCGGCATTTTGTTTGCTCGGTGATTCTACACATTCTATATTGGGAGTCCTAAATTTTACCTAACTCAAGTGCATTTCGAGTAGAGATCTTTAACGAGTGCCTGGCATCGTACAGGCTCGGAACCGACGCTCAACGTCGTCTCCGAGGGATGACATATTCAGATGCATTTACCTCCCGCGTGAATAAATCGAGGGTTATATTGATATATTGATATCTATGATATATGATAACTACCTCAAAAGTCTGATCGTGCGTAAAATTGATCAGCTTTATCCAGTATTACTTTTATTTTATTCAATTTAATATTATAAAGTATATAACAATCATATATAAAACAATGGTATATATACGAGATAATATATTGATATATTGTTATATTACGAGTATATTGATAACCAATTGTTATATTGAACCCCAGGCTACCAGCCCAGAGGTGAATACGTTAACCACTGAGCTAACCTGGCCCCCTCCAGCTCCTTTACTACCTGTGAAGCCCAAAAAATGTTTATCCCCTACGTAATAAATGCAGATTTAAATATCGAGTAAATATAACAGAATTAGTTAGTACGTTTTGACAGTACAACGAAAACCTTGATACTTCTAGATTTTGATTCATGTTCTATCAAAATCATTTTTATTAAAATAACTTGCGTCTTTTCTACCATTAAAAAAAATTAAAAAGTTTGATTTAATTCCTTAAATTTACCAAGAATCAAATGTAAAATAAATTTGGATTTTTAAAATCGTAAATCAATTCCCGAATTAATAAAAATAATGTAGGTTTTTTTTACTTTTCAGAGAATCACTCAAAGTATTGTTGTTAAAACATATGAACATTTCAAGATTTAATTTCAGAGAATTCTTAGATCAGGGGTCCAATTATGACCTTGCGCAAATGGCCACTTTGATTTGGTGGTGCATTTTGAAAAAAGATAAAATTTGAAGCTTAAATCGCATTTCTTAAAATATTTTTAATAATTTGAAGGAATTATTTTTTAATTAATTTTAATAAAAAACCCCATTAGATAAACTTAATAAACAAAAATAGATTTTTAATGTATTTCCATTTTTAAAAACAATATTAACAAGAAAATTTAAAGATTTATATTTGTTTTAAAAATACGACATTTTAAGCTGTTAGAAATAAATTATTAAAATTATTTAACGATTTTCAATTGGAAAAAATTTTTATTAAAAAATTAACTTTATGTCACCATAAATGAGGTTGCGTGTCAAAACTGACACGCGTGTTACAGCTTCGCCATCACTGTTGTACAGGCTCGGGACCGGATAGTTGTGCGTCCTCTCCGAAGGACGACGTGCTCAGAATTGTTCAGCTCTTGCGTGAATAAATAGAGGACCAGAGTGAGTATCGAATCCCGGATCTACCAGTGTAGTGGCGGGCACGCAAGCCAGTGAGCTACCCTCGCCCCCTAGATTGATACTTAATTTCTCGTGAACATATTCATAAACTTGTCGCTAAGAGCGGCAGCACTACCTGCTCGTCCTTTCACCTACCTCTCTTACCAATTTATAGTTTGTATCGACATTTTTAAACTAGGTATTACATTAAGGTCACTGTTTTGGACATTTAAACAAAGGTTATAGTCTTTGATGTAAAGGGCTTCGAGGGTGTGTAATCTGATGTCGCCTCGGAAGCTTTGTCAGATGGTTGTCCCCTCAGCCAGGTTCTCTCTCGTTAGTTTCTTTTTGTGCACCTCTTCGGCGCTCCTCCTGCAAGATGGAGAGTCAACCGCCTTGATAGGTTCGTCGAACTTTAAAGTAAATAGGGCTGACTAGAGATGGTCAAATAACCCTCAGAGGGTCCACAAACAAAGGTCGAGAACATTCAGTTAGACTCAAATTGACGAAAGTAATAGTTTTGTCTACAAGAGTTCGCAGCTAGCAAACAATTCTTACTTATTTCATCCTTAGCTTCCAAGTTTACCCTGACTTACCTTTCCCAGTCCTTCATTCTCTTTTCAAGTTTTTTTACAACACCCTTTAAAATACCTGCCTTGCCTTCCTAACTTCTTAATATCACACCATCTTATATCGCTTGTTTTAGTTTTAATGAAACTCTGAACAAAGACCAGTTGTTTTTGTTGAAATATTTTAATCTCGATTCAGAATTTCTGACTGTGGTTTAGACGCTGATAATAGTTATATGTATAACAGGATTTTTAACAAAAACCTAGAATTTTATTATTATTATTATTACAATTTTCTATCTAAGTGAAGCTAGTACAAACTCTATTCATGAACTATATTTGCGAACAAATTTGGCCTCAGTTCTGTAGCAGTACTTCGAATTCCTTTCATCTGGATCCCAGGAAACCCTGCGCGTTTCCACTCTACTTACCACAATGATTTTGGTTACCAAATAAATATAGGTTACCTTATCATTTATTCATTTTTTAAAATAATTTTTAATTTTATTTTTACTATTCACTAAAATTATAAACAATAGATAAATGCTACCTTGAAACATTGAGTAAAAGGTCAGGAGTTGCGGAGTTATTTTATTAATGTAAAGTAGAGAAGTTGTTTATTGTAATTTTCTCAAATACAGCAACAAAAACTTTATTTGCAAGTTAAAAATTTATTTTTTTTTCAAGGTTAGGATGGATTAAATAAATTTACATTAATGCCTTGTGAATAATTGTTTATGTTTACGAACTATTAGGGTTAGAGCTGCCAGATGATTTGGCACATTTTTAGCAAAATAAATTAAATTTGGCCATAATTATATGCATACAAATAAATATGTTTTATGTGAAACAAATTCAAATATATAACTTGTTCACATTATTTAAATAAAATAGCTATGGACTATCATTACAGATTCATTAGTTTCCATTGAACTGTGGTTTAATCTGATTTTGGTGTACACAGAGAAGGATCTTAGCAAGACCTGACATTGTCAAGTCTCGGAACCGACGGTCTATATGTTGTACAACCTAGTTACCTGTTAAAGTCATTTCAGACCAGGTACTACAGACAGGATGTTTACATGTATTTCATATTCAATATTTATAGGATGCAATTTCCATAGATATTGTCCTTCAGGATCTAAAGCTTATGGAGTTAGACCAAATATTAAAGGGGCTATTGTTTGCATTTACATGGATATAAAATAAAACATAATAAATTATAGAAAATAAATACTATACGGGACATGAAATGGTCAAACTGGAAAATAGAATACATACGAGTAGAAGATTATTTATTTAGTAAGTAATAAGTTCCCTTAAGTACCTTGATACTTCTGAACCCGGTCAGAAATTAAGAAAGGTTGAGTATTATGACTTAACGAGGCATATCGTCTGTCCCTTTAGCGAACTACTAATTAACTAAATACACACTATACGTATGCAAAACATCAACGTCCAAACCACAATAAGAAATGAGAAAAAAGACTAAGATCTTTCAACCGTAACAATCTGTCTTCGTCAGAGTCAAATCCAGTTGGGATTCGACTCTGACGAAGACAGATTATTACAGTTGAAAGATCTTAGTCTTTTTTTCTTATTTCTTATTGTGGTTTGGACATTAATTGTTATTTCACATGCTTATTGTGAAATTTTGTAATATATATATATATAACAAATTCAATAATATATCAACCGTTGGATAGAAAAGGTGTATAATGTAATCGAGATTCGGTCAATTTTCCAGGATCAAAATCAATGATTTTGATCCTGGAAAATTGACCGAATCCCGATTACATTATACACCTTATATATATATAAACTCAATATAGACAAAGAAACATAGAGAAATCAAAAGAACACACTTACAGTCTCTAATTTTCGGTTTGAACCGTCTTCAGGAGAGATAAGAGAGGGAAACCAAGCGCCTGGTCAGAGACGGTTGGTTTCCCTCTCTTATCTCCCCTGAAGACGGTTCAAACCAAAAATTAGAGACTGTAAGTGTGTTCTTTTGATTTCTCTATGTTTCTTTGTCTATATTGAACTATATTTGTCCGTTTTGGATCGTATTTCCAACGAAAAAGTATATATATATATATATATATATATATAAACATATTGGTCAACTCCATGTTTTTTTTCTTAAAACTTTTAATTTTAATTGTAATATTTTGTCCGATTCGTAATTTTTAAAAGCTATAAGGGATAAAATATATTAAAAAAATGACTAAGCAATATTTGTATTAAAATATATGACTCTAGATAATATATGAAAACTCATAGACAATTTTAAATGTCGTTCTCTACAGCTTTGATTGGTAACCACTTTTGCTTTTGGATTTACCTCGAAAAGTTGGTGTTTGCCATTTTTATTCATTTTGACATTCACCTGTCAGTGGTGCCTGTGTTCTTAACAACCATAGTTTTTTTTCAGTAAAGTAATGATAATGATGACATTAAATAATAAAACTTACTATTGAAATTATTTCATTCTTATAATAATATACGAAATATAACATTATTTTTCTAATTTTATAAGTATAACTATAACAAGATTTCGCAATAAACACGTGAAATAAAAATTCGCGACCAAACCGCAGCAAGAAATCAGAAAAAAAGACTAAATGCATAGATCTTTTATCTATTCGTTTGATACCAAAAACAAACATTTTTTTTTCTTATGTGTTAATTTTAAGAAATTACAATTTAATTGAAGTATATCATAGGCACTTGTCAATACATAAATGGTAGAAGAAGCGTATCAGGATCTTAAAGAAAAAAAAAAAAGATTGTCAAATTAATTATTATTATTTGTTGACACGTGGGAAGGCATGGAGGTCAACTAGTTTATAATTAAGTGCATGAAACTCGTGTTGGATGCAACACCAGATTTTTCTTAGTTTCAGCTTTGGTGCTTTTGTTGTGGCAATTGCTTTAGTTGTTTTTACTATTAAGCAGGCAGTGGAAGACACTGGGTAAGTAAGATGCTACTCTGGCGTAATGTCAAGGCCACAGTCGCCGTTTTCACTTCTATTGGAGCATTACTCGGATAATCTCAATGACATTACCTCTCACTGAACTTCATTGTAACATTTCTAGCCCACATCTGATAACTAGTAACTAATAGGAGAGTCTTACTTTCACTGAAATATGAAACAAGTCAATTCCGTAATTACTTGTAACAAGGTAAAGGTAAAGTAATCTCGAACTATAATATACCAAAGGGTCAATAAATAAAACAGAATAATAATCCCCCCTCTTGCTATATATATATTTCTAAAAGTTGGAAGCAGTCCTTCATTTAAACATATATTGTTAAATAACGACCCATATTTGGCTTGTATCTGTTTCTTACACAATTTCTCCAGTTTCCGGAATTCCTTCCTCGTCTCTTCATTAAAACTATAAAGCTTATCACCAATATTGCTAGTCGACATGTTTCGAATGTACCACATTCATCATCAGGACAATAATGACAATAATATCCTCATTATTGTCCTGATGATGAATGTGGTACATTCGAAACATGTCAACTAGCAATATTGGTGATAAGCTTTATAGTTTTAATGAAGAGACGAGGAAGGAATTCTGGAAACTGGAGAAATTGTGTAAGAAACAGATAACAAGCTGTTTTGATCGCTGTGCACCTTAGCTTTCCAGCCATTACACCAAAAGATCAAATCAGGCCGACGATTTAACGTGTTGCCCTTTGTCACTTCCAAGTTTTGCCACCCAAAACTTGGGTGTCCGAGGTGGACCTCGCGGAGGCGGTAACCACAACCCTACGTCGCGCATTAGACCAAAATTAAATTAACTAATTCACGCAATTGTACCAGGGGGGGGGGGGGGCGAAAACAACAAAAACGACAGTTATAACCCTGGTATAAGGTGGCTCATTTACCTCACTACCAAACATTTTAACGCTGGGTTAAACAGATACAAGCCATATATGGGGCGTTATTTAACAATATATATATATATATATAACAGATTCAATAATATATTGACCGTTTGATAGAATAGGTGTGCTCTAATCGGGATTCGGTCAATTTTCCATTATTATAATTATTCTATTATTTATATTTATTCTTTATTTGTAGGCCTATGAAAAAGGTTTTAAATAAAACCGTAACGTCGGCAACTTGAGTTTGATTTTTTTATTTTAGAAAATTGACCGAATCCCGATTAGCGAACATAAATATATATACTAAATATAAGAAACGGTCCACAAGGACTATAAATTTACACTTTAAATTACACAAAACACGACCCAGAAAAAATAATAAAAAGAGCACTTACAGAATTCAATATTTTGAACTGTTGTTCGTCATCAGGAGTAGAATAGAAGAGAGGACGAAGTGAGATAGATCTCCCCACGTCGAAGAACGGAGCGCAAATCATATATATATATATACTTAAAATAAACTGTGACACATAGAAAGAAACATGACAAAGACTCACTTTTCAATATTTTGGCCGTTATTGAAAGCGATCTTCGTCAGAGTCAAATTTCAAATGAATTTGACTCTGACGAAGACCGCTTGTTACGGTTGAAAGATCTTAGTCTTTTTTCTAATTTCTTATTGTGATTTGGACGTTGATTGTTGTTTCACGTATTTTTTGTGTGCATCTTGTTGTGTGTATGTATCTGTAAATATTAAAGGTCTGCTAGCAGCTTTACTCCTACTCTATTTCCCTTTTGTTGGTAATTTTATCCTTGTGAAGAAGGCATGATTCTTCTTCAGTTAGGTGTCCTCTAACAGGTACGTTCTTACGTTTAGTACTGACAATTTCAGGTTTGAATCTTGGCCTGTTTGAATCTAGACTATTCATGTTGGAGGCGCGGAATTTTGTGGACGCCGTCTCTCGTAAAGAACGCAGAGCTCTCAGTCCCACGTCTGTACGATGTCAGCTATTCTTTAATGATCCCTACTCCAATGAATTTGAGAGAGGTTAAATTTATAGCTTCCCATTTATAATGAACCCGGTTATGTAGATTACTTCTAACTGAAATAACTCCCAAATAGTAATTTTGGGCCACATTTTCCGCCCCTAAAACACTAAAAGTTCATAGCCCATATATGTAAAGATTAGGGACAGCAACAGATAGTAGTAAAATAAAATGATTGGATCTTTTTAAAATAATAAAAAAAAAAGTTTGGAAAATAATCAAAATGATACTAACCAGTGTGTTTGAGATGTCTATCGAATAATACACGGTTGCGACCACATCAAGAAGGCACACTAGTGACGTCATTAATATCCATGGGACGTAGAAGTATTTCGCATTTTTCCCTTTTACTTTCTTTGTGCTTCCAACTGAAACAAAAAAAAAAAACAATTTCTCATTAATACTCAATAAATTGAACATTGCTTTTACGTGTTATTGCATAATTAATTAAACGAATCGGAGTTAAGTATTGTTCCAAGTGTGGGGGTAAATTCATTTTATTTTTGGGGTAAATTCATTTTACTATTGGGGTAAATTCATTTTACTATCGGGGTAAATTCATTTTACTATCAGGGTAAATTCATTTAACTATTGAGATAAATTAATTTTACTATTGCGGTAAATTCATTTTACTATTGAAGTGAATTCATTTTATTATTGGTCTAAATTCATTTTATTATTGGGTACCTTTTAATTATATATATATATATATATATATATATAAAACAGATTCAATAATATATTGACCGTTTGATAGAATAGGTGTGTTCTCTAATCGGGATTCGGGCAATTTTCTATTATTATAATTATTCTATTATTTATATTTATCCTTTATTTGTAGGCCTATGAAAAAGGTTTTAAATAAAACCGAAACGTCGGCAACTTGAGTTTGATTTTTTATCCTAGAAAATTGACCGATTCTCGATTAGAGAACATACTATATATATTAATATACATTAATTATATATATTATATATATATATAAAATATATATATATATATATACTAAATATAAGAAACGGTCCACAAGGACTATAAAACTTTAAAAATTCATTTTATGATTGGGGTAAATTCATGTTACTGTTGTGGTAACTTCATTTTACTATTGAGGTAAATTCTACTGAAGTAACATCCCAAAAATTTAGCCATCCCCTAGTCTATAAGACTACAGAGGAGTGCGATAAAACTGATTCAGGGAATCTAAAAACAGTTCGGGTTACATCAGAGGTGTTTCTCCTTTTAGAGCCATTGTTAAAATTTCACAATGCCATTGGCATTAGAAGATACTCAACAGATTATGCGACCACATGATATCAGCCAGCTTCCAAGAGGAAGGATTGTTAATATACCAGCATGCCTTTGGCAATATATTAACACTATAATGTGGTGTTCCGCAAGTAATTTTATTTCATTAAAAGAAATGAATGTTTTACAAGCTGTAATTTGGTTGATTGTATGACATTATCATTTTCGTCAAACATCTTTTATAGTTCTCTTTGCTGTAGTAATAAAGTACTAACATATTTTTTTACATATCTATTACCCACACCTACAGGTCTTACATTGTTTGTGCTATGTAAAAATTTGGTGTATTTGTCAAAAGTTAAAATTTGGCTCATTTATGATTGCTTACTAGTAATAGCGCGAGTACTCGGAATCGAAAATATCGAAAACTTTATCGGAATTTTAATCAAATCTCTATTCTGAAAAAGATCCTTTAGAATTTGTATGTTTGAAACTTTATTTTGGACTCCAGGAAATAATAAATGATATAATTTTGTTTGACAATTTAAGTATCAATATAATCTATAGATCTTAGTATCTGAAGTCTCATTATATATAAAAATGGAGTTGAGAAAATTAACAGAACAAAGAATTTGCAACGCTAAATCTTATTATTATTATTTTTAAGAGGGCTGAGGGAGGACGAAGTCAGCCGTCCGATACTAGTTTCCTTGAGAAAGGAATATAGTATAACTTTTTACTTTACTATAGTAAGTAAAGTATAGTGATCGTGAAACAATTCTATCTCGAGATTTTGACGGAATTACATGTTTTGGTGGTCCCAAAAGTCGTTTTATGAAGCATTTTGATGATGTCTGTATGTGAGTGGGTGGGTAGGTAATTGTGTATCCTAAGTTTGTGCCCACGGTATGGTCCAGAAAGTATATATCAATTATAAATATTTTATTTTATTAGTATTAATCATTTTAGGTTTTACTTTCATTCTTGTAACTGTTTGATATTTTGTCCTTATTGACTGTTTCATTTACATATATATGCTTTTTCAATGTTTTCCTATAATGTCCAAATATATTCCACACAATTTTTCGTTATCGAGGTTTATTCCAGTTGGATCACCTCTCGATAAAATGCAATGGTCTATATTATTTAGGTTAGGTTAGGTTGCAGTGGTAATCTCACAAGGGAACACACGTAGGCCGAACATTGGGCCTTTGTTCTACCACACAATGAAGATTGGTTCTACAGTGGGAGTCCTAAATTTTGCCTAACTCAAGTGTATTTAGAGTAGGGATCTTTAACGAGTACCTGACATGGTACAGGCTCGGGACTGACGGTTTAACGTCTTCTCCGAGGGAAGACGTGCTCAGATTTATTCACCTCTCGCGTGAATAAATCGAGGGCCAGGTGGGGATCGAACCCCGGTCCTCTCAGTTTAGAGGCGAGCTGAGCTAACCTGGTCCCCGACTATATTATTTACTCATTATTAAACGTATTATCAAATTAATATGAAGTATATTAGTTGTACTTTAAAGATAATTTACATTTTTAACTATGTATGAATTGTCTGATATTAAGCATTGTATCTAATTAGTTGAAATATATTAATTTTTATTTTCATGTTAATTTATATTTAAATATATATATATATGTATATATATTTGTAATATTTATTCAATATTTTATTATCTGGAACATATATTTTAAACTTTTATTTACTATAAGAAACGACATGAAAAAATTCGATCCCGAAATTTTGAAAGTTTATATATTTGTGGATCCTCCAATTCGTTTTATGACGTAATAATATATTTCTATATTACGCCTAAATAGGACATTATATATTATATAGGTATCCAAGAAGATTGATATTAAGTTTACTTATAGTAAATTTGAGAGTAGGCCACTCCAGATTTTTTTTCAACCATGATATAAACTCACTACTATATTTTGAAATGTCATAAACCAAGATAGGTATGAAGTTTACTTATAGTAAAGTTGAGTGTAGGCCACTCCAGATTTTTTTTAACCATAATTCAACCCTTGTACTATATTTTGAAATGTCATAAACCAAGATAGGTATGAAGTTTACTTATACCCTAATGCAATTTCATTCAGAATATTAACTTTTCATAATCTCCACATAGTGTGAGATAGTATTAAATATTTACTTATAAAGAAGATAGTGTTTTTTCAGTACTTGTGACTAGGACTGAAGCAGGTATCCAAACAGCACTGATGACGCTGTAGATCATCATTAGGTAGTAGGTACGGCGGGCAGCATCTGCCTCACATTTCTCTGGTCTGCAACTACCTAGAACACAACACTTGTATAAATAATATTCTTATCAGAATGAAATGTAAACATAGTCAGTTGTTTTTTTACCTCTGAGGTAAGGAAAATATAGGAGACTTCTGTATTCCCAGGATTCATCTTCCATTGCATTTTCAAAAGGACCATCCACCTTGCACGTAAAGATAGCCACTCCGTATATTGTTACAATTGCCCATATTAAGCCTTGAATCTGCAACAACAAATAAGATAATTTAGCCATTATTAATCGGTAATAATTGGGAAAGTGTTTATTCGAGTATTTTAACTCAGAATAGGAAGATATATGGAACACCTGTAATTAAGTAACAAGTCACTGGAGATTTCCTTGAAATTTTGCTTAAACCAACATCTAAGCAACATGTTCATGCCATAACAATCATTGAAGGTTATATATAATAATAATTGTTGTCTTTGGAAGAAACGGACATACATGCAACTGTAGTCTTTATATTAGTTCCCCAAAGCATTATTTGGAATTATTTCTTCTTAAATTAGTGTTTTGCGTGATCTTGGCATCAGTATTGTTATTTATTATATATATGTAATATATAATATATATAACATTAACATTGTATATATATAAATATATATATATATATATATATACAATTAAAAGAAACGGTCCAGCGGACCCGGGGCAACCCGGGGTTGCCGGGACGGTTTCCTGCCGTTGTGTTTCCGGCGTGCTTGGTCGCCCTTTCTCTCTTTTCTCTTGAAGACGGATCATCCGAAAATTTGAGTTTGTAAGTGTGTCTCTTTCTCTGTGTGTTGCTTTTCTTCGTTTGTGAACTGATTTGCGTCCAGTTTGGATCGTTTTTTTCGAATTTTTAAGTGGATATATAATATATATATATATATATATATAAATATATATATATATATAATATATATATTGGAGCAGCCTCCAAAAACTGCTGGCGGTATGGTTCAATGTGGACGTCGTGGATGTCTTACTTGTCCTATCATCAATCCTGTTCCTTCCTTTACCTCTGTCCATAGTAAACGCACCTACCCTATCTCTCACAAGACCTCTTGTACCTCTGGTAACTGCGTTTACCGTTTGGATTGCACCCAGTGTGATTCTTTTTATGTGGGTCTGGCTTCCACCAATCTAAGCCTGCGTATGAATAATCACAGGTCATCCGTTGGCAAACGCAGTGACCTTCCCGTTGCTACTCATGCCAGTTCTCACGGACTCAGTTCTAATGACTGTTTCCGTGTACAGGTCCTGAGGCAGATTGATCAGACTAATTCGAAAGTTTCTCTCAGAGCTTCAGAAGAAGCACTTATTAGTCTTCTGGGCGGTAGATCGGCTCCTGGGCTTAACCTCAATCGTTGATTTTTTTTTTTTTTTTTTAAAGTTGTTATCAGCTTTTAATTTTATTTCAGTTAAATGTTTTCATTTTTTAATTTTTATTTGGCTTTTATCTCTTTATCTTCCCTGTCTACCTTTCCTCCGAAAGTTGGCTACACTGTTTGAGTGCTTCAGTTCGAACGCCAAGTCAGTCGTTATCAGCCTTTGGAGCGATTCACTTCTTTTCCTGAAGACGAGGACATCGAAATATAGTAGTGAGTTCAGTGGTTTCCTTTCTATGTGTTCTTTTGAAATTCTGGTTTATATATAGTTATATATATATACATATATATATATATATATATATATATATATATATATATATATCAATGATAAAACCACAATAAGAAAATGGGAAAACAAGACTAAGATCTTTCAACCGTAACAAGCGGTATCTTTAACAAGTACATGGCATTGTACAGGCTTCGAGAGACAAAGTGCTTAGATTTTTTTTACCTCATTTATGAATAAGTCGAGTATGAGAGGGAATATTAAGCCCTAGATCTGCCAGTCCTAAGGCGAGAACGTTAGCCTGTTACTGTTTACCTTGGCACTCCAGCTCCTGAGGTAAACACCTCCAATGACTATTTGATGTAAACGACAGCTACCTCTTCAATATCCTACTAGAGATAATGCACTTGCTTAAAGTAAAGTAACAATAAGACGAAACTTAATTTAAATCGAATGATAAACGATTGTATGTTAGTAATTCTTTAACAAATTACCACTTATTGAGATATACATATTAATAAATATATTTTGCAGTAATATAGAAGGCTTCTTTCCCACTAATTTGATTTTGTAAGCTAATGAATGTAACTAATTCTAAATAAGATATAGGAATAAGGAGAATGCGGAAATGATTTGCAATCACTGCTCTAGGATCTTCTCATATGTGAATCCTACTCAAAGGTCTAACATTGTCATGATGAGAAATGATAGACGTAATTGTCAGTCTGAATTTATCTGAATGAAGTTGACCTTGCTTTGTCGTATTTGTACACCTGTGGAAACGTGTCCCTTGTTCTACTTGTTGAAATAAGACACTGTTTCTCAAACTTTTTTTCTACAGAGCGCACCTATGAAAAAACCAAAGCTTTGGGACGCATCACTGATTATAATAGAGAAAATTTAGTTTTGAAATTTGAAAATTGGATTATTATAGGCAATTAAAAGGAATAGTTTATTTAAGAGAGAGAGACAGAGAGAGAGAGAGTGAAGGAGAGAGCAGTAACAAATGATTTAAATCCCGAAGGAAAGGAAAAGAGAAATTATTATACATTGCTGCTTAAAGATTAAAGAAATCTACCTTCCTTACAAATATATTCATTTTATATTTGTAATATACATCATCTGAAGTCTTTCCCTGACTTCTGTAAAATATTTCTTTGGCTTTCCCAAATATGAACAATGAAACATTAATATTCCATATAAAACCAAGTATCTGTATTATTATAAAATTTTATTTTCTTACTGCTTACTTGTATGTTTGTTTGCGCAAAAAGAGTAGCTTATAGTGGCACATCCTGGGGTAGTAATGGAGTGATTAAGCGCCTCTAATAGCCTCTAACACTCAACTACGACTTTCGGCCTTCACGAGGCTACCCTGTTAACCTGCTATATGCAGGGACAAACGAAAGAGGAGGAGAGGTGATGAGGGGCTGGGCCTGACCACCTTTGTTTCACATCCTTCCTAATCCCCAAATCCCATCCTTTTATCTCAGCCCCAATCTAAGGTTTTATCCGATCCGTGCCGAAGGATGGATAATACAGGGGTTACTGTATTATGAACGAAGCCTGATGGGTACCAGGCGACCCCCTTGAGTAAATAGCCTTACTCCGGTACATGGTGCTCTGCCGGAGCGGACAAAATACCACCGATAGAGCTTCAGGGATTATCCCGTGTAAGGAGAAGGAAGTCCGATAACCATCCTACGGAAAAGCAGAGGATTCAGAAGCGCCGGGGTTAGATCCCCACCTGGCCCTAGATTTATTCACGCGGGAGGTGAATAAATCTGAGTACGGACGTTAAGCCGCCGGTTTCGAGCCTATACGATGTCAGGTACTAGTTAAAGATTCCTACTCGAAATACACAAATACACTTGTTAGACAAAATTTAGGACTCCCAATGTAGAGTCTGTAGAATCACCGATAAAACAAAAAGCCGGTAAACAGCTGACCTTATCACTGGCTAGTGGATCGGTTTAAAGAATAAAAAAACACTGAATGTTAAACTGTTTGACTTATTGATAATGAATAACTGAGTTATATATATTATTCAAAACGTAAGATTAGATAAAATTTAAGTATTTGTTATCATATAAAAAGGTCGTGATAGCATGAATATGGTAAACGGTAAAATAACTTACCCCTGTGTAACTTCATTTTTCTGTAGACATAGATTTAGTTAGTGGTTTTTTTAAAATAATACGTTCAAGTCCAGCTATTCAGGCCTTGACCGACATTGAAGCAGTATTTAGACAGTCTTTATCTAATACGGCCTTTAAAAATAACAGTTTTAGAAAAAAAATGAATAAACGCAAACTTCAAGTTGTTGTTGCAGTGTTATACATTTTTAAAAAAATAGAATATAATTTATTTCTATGGACAATCAAACGCATAGTTACTTGAGATATAAACTTTATTAAAGTTAAATATACTTGAACTTCATATAAATAAAATTTTATATTAAACTATTTATCATTTAATGCAAAATAACGCTAATATCAGCCAACGAAATCAGAAGGTTAGTAGGTTTATAACCAGAGGCTTATAACTGCTGAGCTATCATACTCCCATAAGTATGACGGTTTGTTATTCATATTAAGGTGTAAAAAATCTAAGTAATATCAACTTCAAATATTGATTCATTTACTTCTTTGGTCAAAATATTAAAGCGAATTGAGTGAATCGGTTCTTCCTCCTTGTGGTAACCCTTGGACAGGGTAGTACTGTCTCACTCTGATAGAAGGGAGTGAAGCGGCCGACTCCTATCTCTTGAACTTGCTATCCTTTTCTTTGAACTTTATCCTATGCCACCTCTTTTCTTCCCTTTCTTTTATTATGAAAGAACTTCAATTCCCGTCATTCTTGTTAGTACTTTTATTTTGTTTGTTTCATCCTATGGAAGGAGGAAATGGGGACTGACCTGATGTTGGTGTGTCAAGTAAACCGTGTTCTTGGCTTGAAAATACCTGGATCAGTGTAGGTACCAGAATGTAGGCTCCGATTGGAGTACCTGGCGACCTCCTTGAGTAGGTAGCCTTACCTGGTCATCATTTGGGGCTCTCTCAAGCCAGACTTCTACCCCTAGTTACTCATTGGAACTTTATTACTTCATCTATCGTATATGATGTGTCGCTGTGTGAGAAGCAGTATCTTCTCGGGTGGGTGTCCGCATAACACCAAGGAGGAGCTAGACCTCCGGCCCTCACCATTGAGTGGGAGTATTTATTGGCAAATAAATACTCCTATACTGGTACTCATTCTTAATGAGCCCTGACCCGGGGGAATGGGTATTTCCCTCTACGGAGGGGGACGACCGAGCCCTTATGGGCACTGGGGTAGTCCTAAAACTGTAAGGACTTGTAGGATGCTGACTACAAATTATTACTTCATCTGACTAAAAGAAAGGAGGATTTTGCCGTAATCCAGAAGCTCTGGATCACGTTTTAGTGGTCTCCTGCTTATACCATTCGAATATTTTATACAATGGAAATACGTAAGCCCAGATTTTCTATACTGATTAAAAACATGTATAATTCGTTTAAAATGTCAGTATTTTTGATACAGATTCAGTTACAGTTGCAGTAATACTACGAGACCGGACGATGAGGGTAGTAACGGCTTATATGGCCCACGATCAAACAGGCCTCCTCCTTGCGACACCGTACGCAAAGCAGTCGAAAGAGCGAACAGGCTGGGAGTTCTAGTGATTACAGCAGCGGATTCCAGTGACTGTCTTACAGAATCGGCCGCAGCAACATCAAGAAAGAGGTGAGTTACCAAGAACCTTCCACTTTTTCTAAGATTACGAAAACAACAGCAAGACACCAACACATGTCGAATCCATATAATTAGTTCACATAATAGTTATAAGTTTGTAGCCCAAAAGCGAATCATAGTGGAGTGTTATTAAGTATAATAATTTGTACATTCTCACATAAGTATGACGGTTTGTTATTCATATCAAAGTGGTGTAAAAAATCACATTATTATTAACTTCAAAAACCGTGATTCTGTAAGTAACACAAATGCTTTACTGTATAACTACATTACCTACATCCTACAATTCATTTACTTCTTTGCTCAAAATGTTAACGCGAGTTGAGTGAAACAGTTCTTTCTCTGTATGTTTACTTCTGTTATGTGATTGATATATATATATATCTTCCTAATGACGAGGCCATCGAAATATAGTAGTGAGTTTCAGTTTCATTTCTGTGTGTTGTTTTTGTCAATATAGTTTATATATATAAAAAGAACTGACTCACTATGTATATATATATATATATATATATACTTATTCGTTGGAAATACGATCCAAAACGGACAAATATAGTTCAATATAGGCAAAGAAACATAGAGAAATCAAAAGAACACAGAGACTTACAGAGACTGTAAGTGTGTTCTTTTGATTTCTCTATGTTTCTTTATCTATATTGTACTATATATATATATATCAGTGATCAAACCATCAGTAGACACATTGTGAATATCGTATTAGGAAATAATGAGAGAAGTGTGTAATATTAGACAGGAAGCCAAATATGCTGGTACTGTGTTAAAATATTTGAAGTAGTAGTTAGTATACTACAATGCAATTAACCGTACAACTGAAATAGTCATTGATAAAAAGAATTGACCTTTGTCCAACTTTATCGAAGGTTAGGTTGCAGTGGCCTTCCACGAGGGAGCAAATATATACCAAATATTGGCCGTTTATGGTACCACACATTGGGAGTTTTAAATTGTGTCTAACTCAAGTGTATTTTGAGTAGGGTTCATTGGGACCTGAAAATAAATAGATTTATAACTTAAAAGTAATTGATTCGGCTTAATTAAAATTTAAAGTGGAACCTTTAAAAAGAGTATAACGTTTTGGTATAATTCTGTTTTAAGTATGGGCGTTTTGAAAACTATTCGTACCTTTTACTGTTATTACAAGTTTTTAGTATTTTTTGTTCTGAAAAAGAAATGGTCAGTGTATTGAATTCATTTGACGAATGGGGGAGAGATGGTGTAAAATTAAGTCCTGTCATGTCATATTTCTTCTGAGTGGTTTCCATTTAAAAAGTATTCAAAAGAGTTCAAAACAGGCGAAATTTGTTCAGATTCTGTGATCCAGTATTTTTTGTGCTAGTCGATTTGATCGAAACATATCAACTGTGTTTTTCAAAGCGTGTTCCTATTTTATTGCGGGAAGTAATTGTCGGAAATCGCAACAGAAATAGCAATCATATTACCTGCGATTTAGTCACGACTATTAAACATCGCATGTCGCCGATATCAATCTGCTGCATGGAAAACATTATGTTCTTCCCAAGGTGCTTTTCTTCTAACAAGGAACTTTAAGTTCACAAATACTTGTTATACTATTCTATTGTCTTTGATTAGAGATAAAATATTTAAAGAGTATTAAAAAAAAATTATTCATACATATTAATGATATATACCACATACCATATATACATTCCACAATATCAAAACAAAAATGAAACCATTCTATAGTCTTTAGAGTCGGTTCTTTGACAAGGAGCAATCGAAGTCCTTAGGTAATGATTTTCGGTTTTAAATAAAGACCGAAACGATGGCAATGAGAGTTTGATTTGAACCTAAAGAACTCACCGAGTCCCGATAAACTTTAGTTTTGTTTCTATTCTACGGTCGATACATTTATCAATATATGTATATATATATATATAGAGTAAGAACTATAATACATTTACCAAAACAATCTACAACTCACATAAAGAACTAACACAAATTTTTTTGAGACCAACAGATACATACAAAAGGTTATTTTATAATCAGAGTTGTTGAGTACACATCTATTTTAAAGTATCAGACAAAAGGATATTAGTTTTACCTTGGAAAGTGTGCTACTGGTTATTTACGTTACATGAGAATTAATTGGTTATAAGTACGAAAAACACTACTTTGTTATATTCATCTATCATTTTAACAAACAGGGAGGGTGAACATATGAAGGTTACATAAAGAAAGGTTAGTTTATATATATATATATATATATATATATATATATATATATATTATAAACAATAATAAAAACAATCTAATAAAAAAATAAATGAAATAAAAATAAAAATATATATATGCCGTTCAATGATCAAACCACAAATGAAATGGGAAACCAAGACTAAGATCTTTAAACCGTAACAAGCTGTCTTCGTCAGAGTCAAAACCCAACTGGGTTTTCTGGGAAGAAAAAAACCCCTCAGTTAGGTTTTTGATTTTGACGAAGACCGCTTGTTACGGTTGAAAGATCTAAGTCTTGTTTTCCCATTTCATTTGTGGTTTGATTATTGATTGTTATTTCACATGTCTCTGTGAATTCTTATATATATATATATATATATATATATATATATATATATATATATCGGACAATTTTCTAGGCTCAAATCAACAGCTCTGAAGTTTCGATTATAAAAACGTCATTTTCATTTTCTAATTAAAATCCTTACTTTTATCTATGAAAAAATTTTAAAATAAAACATCCAGAGTTTGATTTACCGAGAGTTTATCTACAAAATTGACTGGACCCAATTGCTTAATACATACCCCTATTCTATCTAACGAATTATAAATTATTGAATATATATATATATATATATATATTGGACCCAATTGCTTAATACATACCCCTATTCTATCTAACGAATTATAAATTATTGAATATATATATATATATATATATATATTCAATAATTTATAATTCGTTAGATAGAATAGGGGTATGTATTAAGCAATTGGGTCCAATATATATATATATATATATTCAATAATTTGAATATATATATATATATATATATATTCAATAATTTATAATTCGTTAGATAGAATAGGGGTATGTATTAAGCAATTGGGTCCAGTCAATTTTGTAGATAAACTCTCGGTAAATCAAACTCTGGATGTTTTATTTTAAAATTTTTTCATAGATAAAAGTAAGGATTTTAATTAGAAAATGAAAATGACGTTTTTATAATCGAAACTTCAGAGCTGTTGATTTGAGCCTAGAAAATTGTCCGATGTTTGATCGTTTTCCTTTCTGTATGTCCAGACGTGTTACATCTAGTTAAAGATATACTGGTTATTTATTAATTGTATCAAATTGCAAATAATTTATATTTTTTATTTTCTTTTTAACAAAAAATCTTTAATTTAAATATAAATGGATGTTTCCAAAATTTTCTAGTCAGAATCTGAAAAGTATTTTTTTTTCAAATTTAGTTTTATTTTTCGATCTTTTCTATTTTTTTTTAGTCTATATTATAGGGTTTTTCGGTCTCTTAAGTCATTGTTGTATTTGATTACGTCATTTTTCATTTGATAACGTCAGTGTTGCATTTGTAACTTTGAAATCAAATGCAGCACTGATTTTATCGATTATAACACCGACTTAATAGATCGAAAAACACTATATTTTCCTAGCATCGCTAGGAATCTTGTAGAAGCAAAAATAAGCAAAATAAACTTGAGATAGGCACATTTAAGGGATAAGAATGTTGGGAACCGGATCCGATGCATATCGTGCGTAGTCAATCAGTACAAAGCACTATTCCAGAGTTTGGTCACGGCTACTACTCAACTGTGAGAGTTGTTTTGGCTGAACAGGTCGCCAAGGCTTTTACAATGTCTGCCTTGTCATGCAATAAGGCATAACATCCAATAGTTATTTTGTTTATATTTATGGACGATTAACGGAACTTTATAATAATAAAAAAAAATTGTCCTCCGTAAAAATAAATGTTGCTATAGAATACAGAAATATGCTAACTCTCATCTCTGTAAATATGAAACCAAGCATCTTGACTCTTTGAGAAAAGTTTAGCAGTTTGCTGGAAGCACAACAATGAGGCTGGAGACGCAAAGACATTTTTATTCTATAAAGTTGGCCTTTGATACAGTAATGAAGAAGGAAACAAACATTAGGAGTACTTCTTTGGCGATCTTGAGAACCTCGCATCCACTGGTATCAGGGATTATGTTTACTAGAATTAGTAATAATACATTCCGTCATACCTCGTAAAGTCTCTGTAAAGCTCGACCGGTTTCGGGTCCGCCTGGAAACCGGTCGAGCTTTACAGAGACTTTACGAGGTATGACGGAATGTATTATTACTAATTCTAATATTACTAACCTCAGTGGAACTAACCCATTAACTATATTATGTTTACTGTTCTCTAGGGATGGTTCGAGTGGGCTAGATATGAGGCAGAATATAGCCATATTCTTTTTTGTGAGATACGGTCTTTCATTAGTGCAACAAAACAGTTTATTGCATCCATCTTTATTTTTAAGCATTATGAAAATAAATTGTCCCAAAAAATGAATATCCATCTCAGAAAATGAACACTACAATTCTAGCTTTGAATAGAACAAATATTCAACAGCTGTTTGGTAGTTTTTACAGATGGATTAACATCTACAGTTAATTAACTTTTACAGGTGGATTAACTTTTTACAGCGAGAATATGCTGTTGGGGTCTTCCTACATAGAGTTTTTTTCCTGAAATCCGTGCGGTTGGTTTTTTAAAGAAATTATAATAAACGGAATCAGGGTAACGAATTAGTTATAAATGGCTGTGATATAACGGCGCTTGGGTGTTACGGCATTTCAAAAAATGTTTAAGCAGTTCATTTGGGCAAGTAAGGCTGAGCTTTTGATGACGTTAATAAAAAAAAAATGAAACCCTGTTTGAATCAGCTGTTAGAACCAAAGTTGAAAGGAGGTAAGTAGAAAGAAGGGAGAGATACCAATCTTTCTTAGGGGAATATGGTACATTCCATCCATAACTTACGACATACTGTTTTGCGAAAAATTTTCGAACACCAACTGGTCCCGACTATCTATTCAGTCACCCAAATCACATAATACCAAATACCTAAAGCAATGTACTGAGCTGGGAGCCAGCTGTGAACACCCAAATTTTAAAGAAATAACCATAAGCACTAGTCCACAAGGTACATGATAGGTTAGGTTAGATTGCTGTAGCTGACACAGAAGGAAGCTCACATAGGCCATAAACTGACCCCATATAGTACCACAAAAAAAAAGAATAGAGCTATTCTCCCCCTTCATGAGCCCACTCTAACTCTAACGAAAGAATAATAAACTTGATTAGAGATCCCTGATACCTTTGGATGCTAGGTCTTCAAGATTACCAGAGAAGTAGTCTCCTAATATCATTTCATTCTTTGAAGCGTTCATCAATCTTGTAGTTGCCTATTATGTTCCAGTATCCCGGAAGCCAAATGAGGTAACTTTCTCACTCTCTGGCAGCCTGTCTGTGAGTCTTCTACAGTCCAAAACCTCGGTCATAGTAAGACATCTAAGATCTCTGATAGCTGCTTGATTATCCGAAAAAATCTGGTTACCTTTTATATAGTTCTATATATTTGTTTACCTTTATTATATAGGTAAATGATAAAATTAAGGGGCCAGAGGCAAAGTGCATGCCTTTGGACAAATATATTCATGGTCAATACCAATCCTGGCCATCGATTTACTCACGTGGGAGGTGAATAAATCCCTTGGAGAGGACGTTAAGCCGTCGTTCCCGTGTCAGGTACTCTATAAAGATCCCTACTCTAATTAAACTTGAGTTAGGCAAAATTTAGGACTCCCTATGTAGAATTGTCCTTATGTGCTATCAGAAAAGGGTTAATGTTCGGCCTATGTATGTTCTCTTGTGGGACTGCCACTGCAACCTAACCAACCCTAAAGGCTAACATACATGATAGTTGAAACACTAAACATTTATCCCCAGTAATCATCATTCTTGCATGTCATAAGTTTCGACCATGCTTTGTATCATCAGTCTTGTAGTGATACATGCTTTCAGCAGTGTAGTGGTCAAACAAAGTTTCATCTACAATCTACAGTATCAATCTGCCTCAAAACTCTGATATCACTTCAATTGCTTTACTTCGAAACCTTTTCAACTTATTACAGCTGTGCTAGCTGTAATATTTTTAGTAGTCGATAACAAATATTTTATATTACATTTTGCGTAATCACGTTTAAATCCAGTTGCATAAATTTCCACTTTAATATTTTTGCTAGTCAATAACAAATATTTTATATTACATTTTGCGTAATCACGTTTAAATCCAGTTGCATAAATGTCCACTGTAATATTTTTGGTAGTCAATAACAAATATTTTACGTTACATTTTGCGTAATCACGTTCAATTCAGCTGCATAAATTTCCACTGTCATATTTTTGGTAGTCAATAATAAATATTTTACGTTATATTTTGCGTAATCACGTTCAATTCAGCTGTATAAATTTCATTTCAATTTCCACTGTCATATTTTTGGTAGTCAATAATAAATATTTTTCGTTTTATGTGATCACAATCGCGTTTAAATTAATGAACAAATTTACATTTTCAAATCCAAATGGTGCGAATTCTGAGTAAAGAGTGTTTATTTCGGCTCTAACCTGCTTATTTTCTTTAAAAATAAATTAATATTTGCACGATTTACATTTTGCAACAAAGAAATACTAACTTTGTCACAGACAGCTGTTAAATAACTGAACAGCCAACATTTCAATGATTTGTCAAAACTATATTTGAATGCATGCAGAATTACATTATAATAATGTTGTCGAGCAATATTATTTTCTTGTTGAGGTTTGAAGTTTTTAGATTACCCCAATGAATATTAATTCATTAACTCAATTTAGAGTAGATTGGTTAAAATTGATTGTACATGATTATAATTTTCTGCATAAAGTATAAGAACGGATTATACATAAATGAAAGACCTGTTCGTATAATTCGTTTCAGCTAGATTCCCTATAAGAATCCATTTAAGGATGCTTCAATTACTGCAAGTAATATCTTCGAATGTGCAAGGTCCATATAAGCAAATGGACTTGATTGGTGCAAGGGGGCATTTGATTCTTTGGAATGTAACGCATTCTAATTGACCTCATCGCCCAGTACCAGGATACAAGCTATAACCATAAACTCGCAGAACTCAGCTTTCGCTCAAACTATTGACTCAAAACCACATATTATCATTCCAAACATTGTAAAATATTAAAACTCAAAATATATTGGTATAACCAATTAATATGTATATAGGTTAGGTTAGGTTGCAGTGGTAGTCCCACAAGAGAACACACGTAGGCCGAGCATTGGCCGTTTGTGATACCACACAATGAAGATTGATTCTACAGTGGGAGTCCTAAATATTGCCTAACTCAAGTGTATTTAGAGTAGGGATCTTTAACGAGTACCTGACATCGTACAGGCTCGGGACCGATAGTTTAACGTCCTTCTCCGAGGGACGACGTGCTCAGATTTATTCACCTCCCACGTGAATAAATCGAGGGCCAGGTGGGGATCGAACTCCAGTCCTATCAGTTCTGAGGCGAGCACGTAACCACTGAGCTAGTCTGACCCCTAATATGAATATAAGTTAAACACTTATTGTCGTGAACCATATGACAAACTTTTTCCCAATTTTCAAATTTTTTTTAAAATTTTCTATTATTAATAGAAAGATTAAAGGAAGTGGGTAGAATGAAGGGAAATCTGTCAATCTTATTTAGAGGAAAACATGTCATCCATAAATTACCATGCACTGTTTTTGCGAGAAATTTTGGAACACCAACTGGTCCCGACTATCTATTCAGTCACCTAAGTATCCTTACAGAGTGATTTATGTGATCTCAATAATTTAAAGTATAAAATGTGTAACCTTTATACTTTACGGTTGGAGTCAATTAATTAAGTATTAATATTCCTATATTATTAGATATTCCTATTAGTTCCAATATTCCTTTATTATATTTATTAGTCTCCAACCGTCGCTTCGCAAGGGCGCTTGGTGTCCTTATCTAAACTCTCCTGATGACGGTTGAACCGAAAATTAGAGACAGTAAGTGTGTTGTTCCTTTATTCTGTGTTTGTGATTTACCATGAAATGTTTGCTGTCCTTTTGGATCGTTTTCCTGTTTACAATATTCCTATATTATTATATAAGAATAATAATACTTAATTATTGCTATATAATTTATATTTACATGCAAATGCACGAATACTTTTGAGAATCCAAGGACACACTAAACACCATCGATAAATTACTATATTTACCTTTAGAAAATGGGTTCAAAATTCTTACCAAAGATATCTTTAACTCTTCTTGGGGCCATTTAATTTATTATCTTCATGAAAACCATAATTAAGAGAATGAATAACTTAATTAACATTTGTGCATTAATTAATATTGATGAATAACTTTCAAATACAATAATAACCTATTGAAAACACACTATCTGATTGTTTTTTTTTTATTTTTTGTCAGTCATTAAGGAAGGTCGATGAAAGAAGTACACCTACATGCAAATATAAAAATATTGAATATATTATAGATATAAATGTATAACATAGAATACAGACTTGTATATATACATAATTCATATGTGATTTTCTATACATTATTCTTAATCCCACCTATGGGAGAGGTTTATTTATTCAAGAAGTCAAAAAAAATTATTATTATTCTAATGTAGTGCAATCAGTTATTATGTGGTATTTACTCATTGTAGGGTAAAAATCTAATGAAATGGTCTCCACATATAAAAATTTTTATGATATAAACAACGCGTTTCGAACACGTAGTGTTCTTCCTCAGGCATTAACTAAAAAATACAATGACACCAGAGAGTTATCTATAGTACAAAGTAAATAAGTACAAAAATTAATATAAAATAAAATAAGGCAGAAAGGTAGGGTGGTTGGACTCACCTACTACCTGGATAATCTGGGTTGGTTTGTTGGAAAAAAGTTTTAAAATTTTACAAGAACTATTAAGTTGAATATTTATGACTGGCTGCTTTTCTTGAATTATTATTGCTTCCCTTAATTGTAATCTAAAATGGTTCCTATAAATATAGCTTCCAATGATTCCTATATAATTTATTGCTTTACTTATTTCACGAAATATATTTTTAATTAAATTTATTCTAATAAATGTTCTATTGTCATAATTTAAATTGTAATGTATAGAAGACATCTGAAATATGCTGTTTTCATAAAAAAAGTATAAGCGGGTTTTTTTTGATTACCAAGCTTCAATCGTATTTGTCTAAATAAATCTTTCGCAATGGTATCATTATAATTTTTCAACATTTCCAAAAGATATAGTTTCATTTTTTTTTTCTTTTTGTAATCTCTTTAAACCTAATACAGCATGATTCATTCATTTATGTTCATTTATTTCGCACATGAAATCAAGATAATTCCTCACAAAAGAAATAGTTTATCAATATAGTGTTGAAAGATTTCTTGGAATTTTATCAGGAAGCTTTTAAAATAGATAAAAAAAATTGAAATTTGACCAAAAAAAAATTATTAGATATAACTATATAGGAATAACATGAGGAATATGACTTGTGAAGGCTGTGAGGAGTGAGTGACTCTTAATGGAGGTAAACAAACGTCAGCTGTGCAAACAAAGCTAAACGTCCCTAACAATGGCTCGGTTAATGTTTGCCTCCCAGTGTAGAATCAGAATCGTAAAAAAACTTGTCAACTGTAAACCAAATCTAGAGCTATCTCAATTCAACGGAAATGGAATCCAATCCTACTAATCAGCCGATACTGTGATAAAGGCAAAAAACATCCGGTATTGTTACTACAGCTTATTTCGATAGGAAAACCGCAGGATTAATGCTAAAACAGATATATTTCAACGGTAAAAAACAATTTTCCTACATATTTATCATTCATATCAATATTTTTATTTATATGAATAACTATAATTAAGTAAAAATAAATTCGTTTTTTTTTCAAAATAATTAGGTTTTTAAATAAATAATTAAATATTTTTATGTAACGCATTTCATAGGATGAAGCATTTTGAGGTAAAATGGATAAACCAACAAAAGTCTCCACACAAATGAAGTTTTATTCAACAACAACAACGCGTTTCGAACAATTTGTGTTAATTACCAGGAAGACAAAGTGTTCGAAACGGGTTGTTGTTGTTGAATAAAACTTCATTTGTGTGGAGACTTTTGTTGGTTTATCCATTTTACCTCAGAATGAGTAAATACCACACAAGTACGGATTGCACAATTAATGATGAAGCATTTGTAAGCATTTAATCTGAAGCTAACTGGAGTACTGTAGTACAGAAAGAGGGAAGTACAATAGTTCTTAGGACGCAGTGCTTTAATCACCCTCAACGAAAAATGAAAAAAAAAAGCATTTTAATCTATCAGGACTTTGGATATTGGTTCCACCATTGTAAATACAAAAGGTTTACGTTTAATTCATTAGTTGCGGAATCCATAATTGTGTGGTATTTTACTCATACCGTGGTAAATAGATAAATCAAAGTCTCCACGCAGAAAAAAGAAGCTTTTTTATTCTACGCGTTTCGAACACTTCGTGTTCATCGTCAGGTAAACTTCCAAAGGAAGGAGTCGACTCTGGTCCTGTAACTCATCCTGCAACTGATTCTGATCGGCCCTCCACTCCTTCCTTTGGAAGATTACCTGACGATGAACACGAAGTGTTCGAAACGCGTAGAATAAAAAAAGCTTCTTTTTTCTGCGTGGAGACTTTGATTTATCTATTTACCGCAGTATGGTTTTCCTTTATTTTAGATTATAAGACCGTTTTATTCATTATTACCTGAATACTATGAAATCCTAATAAGTTTTTACAATCTGTACAAAACTTCTTTTCATCTCGTCTGGAGATAAATAAACTTATTTATGAACTAAATAGTTTTACGTTATTTATTAAAATGCATGTCAATTTCAAAATATAATAGTTTACATTATATTGTTTCATAAAGATATTTTCGTAATTATATAATTACTTCATTCTTACTCCAATTACTAATATAAATTGAGTTATATGTAATATAATTTGTAGCAATGTTATAAACATAATGTTCATAAACTTGTGCTTTCAAACTGACGTTTGTTTCGGTTCATAAAATGTGATCGAAGTGAACATTTGAAATAGAAAACTTCAGGACCCATTCCATTTGCTATTAATATGCATCTTGTTCATTGGCTGTTATAGACTTGTTCAACTCGTAGACTGTTGTACATTTCAAAGGGTGAGCTTTCTTTGAGAAATTTCTTGCTGTGTGATAACCTGGTAAAGGTGGTGAAGTATTCTGCGAACTACTTTTATCTATTATTTTTTCGGATTAATTTAAAATAATCCAAGTTATATTTGAAGTCCAATTTAAAATAATCCAAGTTTAATTTCAAGTAAGTACTCTTAATCTAAATTACTCAAACTTATTAATAGACCAAATATAATATAAAATAATTTAATTTAATGAAAAACTTTGTATAAATTGCTTTTTTTACTGTTGTAATGACAATGGTTTACTTACTTTTACCTTCATATTTCACTTTTCTGTATTGATTTTAAGAAACACTTCATAGTACATATATCTATGTTAATTTTTCAATTAGCATCAGTGTATATTTTTTTTAAAATTTCATTCCTTTATTATTTTTTAATTTTAGATTAAAAATAACTATGATATATAGCCGAAATGCAAATATATATGTCATTGTAGTCAGCCTTTTGTACAATAATTTCAGATTATTTTAAAATAATCCAAGTTTAATTTAAACTTCAGTGTAGTATATATGTATTTTTAAGTTAACAAACTTTTTTAATCACAAACTTGAACAATATTAAATTAAACTTGGATAATTTTAATTTAAGCTGGGATTTTTATAAATGACACTTTGATTATTTTAAATTAACCCGAAAATGTTGTACCCCACTTTGGTAAGGTGTCGTCCAGGTATAGAACCCGAGTTGTAATACATGGTATTAAATGACGGCCGACACGACGTTGGATTTGAGCAATTGGGCAATATTACGAAGATGATATATACTTTCTCATTCGCCAAATTCAGCAAATATGACTTGCGACTTGCTATTCTTTAAACACACTTCTATTACTTGAAAACATCAAAATTGAACATTACTTGAAAATTGTGAAATATATATAAAAATTAATAATCAACAATAAATCTTTATATAATATATGAATTAAATACCACAATAAACAATAAAAATTAATTAAAATGCTCTAAGGCTTTTCGTCACAACATTATCAGAGAGCTAAATGAAACAACAACAACAAAAAAAACATAATAACAAGTTAACCTGCTGATTGAAGTCTTCAAGATTGCTGGCATCCCTGTCTGAATTTAATGTTCCTAAACTTGAAGAAGTCTTGATCTGCTTAATTATTTATTTTATTAATATTTCATCTAGTAATATTAAATAAGTAAGCAGATCAAGACTTCTTCAAGTTTAGGAACATTAAATTCAGACAGGGATGCCAGCAATCTTGAAGACTTCAATCAGCCAGGTTAACTTGTTATCATGTTTTTTTTCTTGTTTCATTTATCTCTCTGATAATGTTGTGACGAAAAGCCATAGAGCATTTTAATTAATTTATATTGTTTATTGTAGTATTTAATTCATATATTATATCAAGAGTTATTGTTGATTATTAATTTTTTATATATACATATATATATATATATACATATACACCCTATATATATATATAATGCCATACTTAACTTCACCACAAATCAAAAACGAAACAAATCTGACACTTTGAATTACCAAGTAAACAAATTATTAATAATTTCATAAAAATTTAAATCGTAAAATTGCAGTGGTTATACAATGATATGTCCTAGTCTGAAGAGAACGGAAACATAAGTCGAAATGATAGTAAAAGGAGTTTATTGAAACCTGGACAAAATTCCAATATATAAATTCAACAAATATTGACGTAATAACATCTTTACAGAAGATAGCATGCTTCCTTCATGTATTTTGTTCATTTTCAAAAGCCTTTTAATTAAGCTAACAAAAGATGATTGAGGAAAAGCTAATTTAAGCTAAAATAGTTAATGACACATACTGTTTTTCCTTGAAAGAAGAATCATGTAAAATGAGCTCACAGTTTTCAGTCATGCGCTCCTAGTTGGTATTCATGTTATAAAACCATTAATCACACTCCTCTGCCACTATATTAGATTTGTCGATTTGATTTATTTATCACAAATATTTCATTTCTTTTAACAGGAATTAGTAGTTGCGTACTCGTATTTTCTATTGGGAATGTAACACTTTGGTCACGAACTTTTTCGCGGGAGATGGAAAGTTGTGTGAACCTTCTTTATGAGAGAATGAAACCGTCGGAGCTGAGCCTGTAAAATGTCACGTAGTTATCAAAGATCCTTCACTTTAACAACCTTGGGTGAGGCAAAGTGTAAGTTCAACTGAAATGGGTGCCAATAAACAAATGAGTAGGTTTTTCATTTCATAGAACAGCACTAAAGACGAAACACTACTAAATATCAGGATTATAATTATTATTATTATTATTATTAATTGAGGGTGACTATAACACTGCGTCCTAAGAACTATTTACTTCCCCCTTCTGTACTACAGTACCCCATTTAGTTTCAGCGCCTCCAAGAAACTCAGCACTTTTGCTGGGTCCAACGGTAAAAGTTCTTCTATGGTTTTGTTGAATGTCCCGAAGCACCTGCTTCTGTGCAGCCAAGTGGTTTGACAGTCAGCCAGCAGGTCAACGGTGTCTTTTCCTTTTCTTTGCAGAATCGGTACAAACCATTATTGATAATACCCATTCTTCGCAGATGGCCATTAAGTTTGCAGTGACCCGTTAGAAATCCTTAGATTATTCCTACTCCTTTCCAAAAAATATCAGGGTACACGAACAAATATAGAATGAAGCAAAATAAAAATATGTTTTCAAGTCAAGAAATATATTTAATAACTTTTTAAACTTGAATTCAATTTGAAAACTCATAGGATGTCTTACCTAACAACTATTAGAGGAGGTTATTTGCAGTGTGTTTACCTGCAAACTTACAGTTATGGAATGGTTTCTGGGATGCCCATGTCAGATAACTAAACTAACTTTGTAGTTATTCAATTTTATATGCGTGTTATTTGCAAAAAAAAAACAAGAATTGTACTTTGTAGTCCGGACAAAGGTGTGTAACAGGCATGGACAACCTTTTATGACCTGAGGGCCGCAGTATATAATTTCCAAGTGACCACGGGCCGCATAGTAATTATTGTGGTATTTCGATACATACAGCTTATATGTATAATTTAGATGTATATATTATATATATCGAAATACCTAGTATGTGCTATATTATTGTGTCAATAATTATTATAAATAATGTTAATACTTATAATGACATCTAGTATTCATATCTCATTATTTCATAGTAGTAATCAATTATCGTAACAATCTCTAAAAGAGTAGTGTTGAAAAAACGAAATATAAGAAAAATAACTAAAACATTTGTTTCTATTGACCAATGTTGTAATTTCCTTCCAAAAGCCTCGGTGAGCTTTTGTTAATAGGCGAAAAGCAAAAGAATTTTTCCAAGAAAAGATAGAATTCCAGATAATCTCCGAGGACCACACAACAACACGTGCTGGGCCGTATGTGGCCCGCGGGCCGCAGGTTGCCCATACCTAGTGTATAAAATAGTGTAGGGATATAAAACTTGCATAATATTACACATCTACTGAGGCAAGAACTAACATAAAATAACTATAATAAGAGGAAGAACATAAACTGCTTTTCAGAACTGAACTATCTTTTTTTACTGAATCGTTCTCATTTAAAATCCAAATCGTGGTTGTCGTTCAAGTTTTTTTTTTATCAAAGGTAGAAAATCTTGCCATTCAGAAACCATTTCAAAGTTTCAACTTACAATTATGTGAGATTGGAAAAAAATTGTCTATTAGAAAAGGCTTCTGACCATTAGTGACAAGCTAAATTGAAATGAATTTTTTCAGTTCTGACATTCTGAAAAAGATACAACACACTTTTAATGAAAATAACAACAATAAAGATTTTACAAAAGTTATTTAAAAAGTTCATTTTATAGGTATTAAGAAGAATATCAGTTCCAATGTATCGTTTGCTCAAGTTACCTACACCTCTTCTTATCGTTCTATTTCAGTATTTCGTTGATTTCCTTAAAAAACTCTTTTTTTTTTATTTCTCAATGATTACTAATTCGTTGAGGAAGTCGGAAAACTTTTTTTACTTTTGATATTATTAAGGAAAAAGTTGCAATGTTCTAAATCTGGTAAACTGGTTGTTATCTATCACACGTACCCCACAAAAAAAATCTAAGACTCAGAAAACATTTTCCTCAGAACTCTAGATTATGTTAGGTTATGTTGCAGTGGCAGTGACAAGGAATACACGCAGGCCATAAATTGGCCCTCTGTAATTTTTTTATTTTTTTTTTATTGAGGGTGTACAGCGTCCTAAGAACTATTGTACTTCCCCCCTTCTGTATTTCCACAGTTAGCTTCAGAGTCTCCAAGAAGCTCAGCAGTTTTTCTGGGTCCAAAGGCCGCAGTGTAACCGAGAGTGGCCTAAGCACCGATCAGTTACCAATAGTCAAATAAAATTTTTATTTAGAAATTTATTAAAAAAATTGTAATTGTTCTAATGAGTTAATATGATTTGTTAGAAGAATAATATCCTTCAATGTACAAAAAGTTAACCCCGAACAATTTTAACAACATATATAAAAGTTAACCAACATATATTTTCTGATGCATTCCATAGTCTTATCGATGTTTATGCAACAAAGTGTTGACTAATGAAACAAACATCAGTTTGTTGTTAACGAGTTTATATAAAGTTGAGTGTAGGCCACTTCAGATTTTTACTTTACTATAAGTAAAGTATAGTGATCGTGAAAAAATTCGATCTCGAGATTTTGACGGAATTACATGTTTTGAGGTCCCAGAAGTCGTTTTATGACGTTTTTACGATGATGTCTGTGTGTGTGTGGGTGGGTGGGTGGGTGGGTGGGTGGGTAGTGTGTTAGCATTGCTTGTTACCACGCTACGGTCCAGAATCTTTGATGGATCAAATTGATATTTTACACAAAAATGGGCCCATAAAGACGAAGATCCCTATTGTTTGGAAGAATTATGCATGATGGGAAAGTCATTTTTTTGCCAAAAACCGTTTTTTTTAGAAAACATTTATTTCTCCTAAACTGATAACCCTAGAGTTTTGAAATTTTGACATTATCTTTAAGTTACAAATGGAACAAACGAAAAATATATTCAGAATTTTAAAACAACAGGAAATATTTTTTTTTCAATAAAATGTAAAAATTTTGACTTATAATGAAATCTCAAACCTTGTGAAGCGATACAAGCCATACTGTTTGACGGACAAGAATGAAACTATGCCTATAAATAGAACATTATGTGTGAATGAGTTGAGATATTTTTTTTCAAAATTACATTCGCTAATGGGGCGTTAGAGTACGATCTGTTTTTAGAAAATGTTTTTTTGACGCTAAACGGCTCGTTAAAAAATAATGAAAATTTGACCAAAAATGGAACAAAAAATTAGCAATTCATAAAAAAAAATCATGAAGTTTCAATTACGGGAAAGAGCAATAACGATATAAAAACTCTTTGTTTACCCTAGACTAAGAGATCACCTGCTATACTTGTCGAATTTTTTGTATTTTTTTACATTGTTTACATTGACTTAGAAATTTTTTGAGCGAATCCACTGAGATAAAATTGATGTTTCTAATGGAAAAATTAAAATATATTATTGACTTATAAGAGATGTAAGAGGAATAATATTGTGCAGGTAAATGATAACACTCATTAAAAAAAAATTCGTATATATGTTATTTGACAAAGGGGATGGAAAATGATCTTATTAAATACTAAGAAGCCATAAAATTCCCAGTATAATAATTCTGTTAAAAACCAAAAATGTAAAAGATAATTCAAAATATAAATCTTTCGTTTAAAGATTAATAACTGTAATTATCGTACATCTTTAATAAACAAATCACCTTAAAACAACATTTTCTTCGCTGTTTAAGATGTTTTTCAGAGAAAAAAAGGGTATTTTACTGTTTCAAATTTGAAAATTTTACATTAATATTCAATGTAGAAGGATGTCAAGTAAACGATGTAAAAAATCTACTGGCTATTTGAACAATAGCCATGTTCTCTTGTAGGATAATATTTCGTTTCAAGAAATGTTCACATTGGTTTTTCAAAAATGTTATTACTGCTGTAGTTATACTAATGAAATTATTTGCAAATAATTAATTATTTGTGATGTACAAAAATAAGCTTATAAATTGATATGTCCTTCAATCACTATCTGTACTACCACACGAATGCAATGCTAATAATTATATCCCATTTAGATATTTATGTTATGCTTAAATAATACGTTATGTTTTATATACTCAAGAAATTTGACATTGAGTTACTTATAGTAAAGTAGAGTGTAGGCCACTCCAGATTTTTTATATTAATGTTTATTCCTCTTCGAATTGAATATATTATAGGTAAGGCAGTACTTCGACTGTCGGTATAGCTATTATGTTAATAATTAAGTTTGGCTAAAGTTCACGTGACGCTGATTGTTATACGGTACGAAGTTTACTACGTTAGCTGGTACTTAAGAAATCCGTTATGATTTTCACAATTTTATACACACCGAGTATGCAATTTCTTTGTCTGAGTCAAGCCTTCGATATCTGACATTTTAAACTAGAAAGTAAATTCCTTAATCTTTCAAGGGAGCGAGAGAGAGAGAGAGAGAGAGAGAGAGAGAGAGAGAGAGAGAGAGAGAAGATGCTCTTGACGAAAGTCTATCCTGCTAACCTTCTTGTGAAGTTTCTTAATCCAATGTAAGAACCGTAATATTTTTTTCTTAAGCCTTCTAGAGATATTTCTTTTTCGTGAACAATTTCCTCACAAGTTGATGTATTTTTTTTTTTAGTTATTTGCAAAATTTCTAAATGTTGAAGCAAAAACTAGTGGCATAGGATGTGGAGGGGGGGGGGGGTCCGCCCCAGGTGGCTC
The DNA here is from genome assembly GCA_026182355.1 of Hermatobates lingyangjiaoensis. Lineage (NCBI taxonomy): Eukaryota > Metazoa > Arthropoda > Insecta > Hemiptera > Hermatobatidae > Hermatobates > Hermatobates lingyangjiaoensis. The sequence continues at coordinate 783,724 of JAPFBL010000159.1, forward strand.
GTCCCAGGAGGCGGCATCTTGAGAGGTTAAAAATAGAAACAAATTAAAATAATAAAAAGCTAACAAAACATCTAACCACTCTTGGTTACGCCTCGGCCACTCTCGGTTTAACATCGGTCTTATTTGAGTTATACAACATTGGTCACAGTCGTTATGTACAAAGAAATCTTTATCTTTATTTTATACCAAAATGAGTTTTTAAGGTCGTAATTGTTTTTATGTTTTATTTGGGCAATACTGCTTTTAAATGAATTTTTAACTGTAATAATTGCAAATCAAAAATAAATTTAATTCAAAATTTTCAAAACCAGTTTTTATTTCCAGTTTCAAAACGGGGTTGAAAATGTATTATATTTATTTGCATATCTAGTTAGTTTAATTAAACAATTTTTTTTTATAATTTGACTTATACGTTTTTGTTTTGAAAAATCTTTGGTTTTCTTTGATGATGACTGTATACGAGTACTGTAATAAGATGTACGTACGGGATCAATGACAGCAGTCTAAAATTAGATCCTTGATTGTATTCCATGAAAATAAATATTTTGAGGACATTCTGAAATTTTGAAGGTTAACGGATTATCAATGGCCAACGAGGGAGGAGGGCCCTGGTACGGCTTCAGATATGAATTTTTCAGAATCTGAGCCCAAATTCAAGCTGAGTTTTTGCTTAAAATTCGATCTAAATTTTAAAACACGAGCTTGCCTTGTGCGGCGGTTAGTGGAAAGATGGGAGTTTTTAGTTCAGAATTTTCCCGTTAGTTACTCTAACAGGGAAGAATAATAGTTATGGGTTATCGAATGCCCCCCTATAATCTTACGACGGAGGGTGTATGAGTATAAAACAGATACAAAAACTTTGTAACAGTTGAATAGTTTCATTGTATGCAGTTCTTAAAGGAGATATTTGCTTTCTATAAGCCAACAGAGTGCATAGCCAAATGATGTGTCTGACAGTATTGCACAAGTTATTGGCTGAAAGTTGTTATTGCTAGTTGGCTAGTTGGAGAGTTCACTCTCAAGTGAGTGTAAGGCCAGGTGACACAAGTGGTAGGCCGAGTGCTCAAGGTGACTAGGTCCATTTGTCTCTATCGTTATCAGAGCGCTATCGTCTTACCAACAAACACCACGTCCCACGTACCTACTCAACTTCTACTTTTATTCATGTACCCCATATAGTAACAAAATCCTTGCATATTTAATAAATGTTGCCAACTACCAGGTGCCAATTCTCGTTTGGAAAATTTTCCAAACGAGCTAAAAAAAAAGAGGTGAGTGACAACTTAAGGAAAATAACATTCTAAGCAATATTAAACAATCTTTCCTTTAATGAGTTGAACCAAAGATTCACAAATATTCGTCATCCAATACAGCAACTAAATTCAATTCTTCGTAAGCATCTTCGGTCTTTCAGGTTTCATAGATTTTCTTGGTCCCAATTTTCTTATTTACGTCAAAAAACATAAAAAAAATTGATTTAAGAAATCTGTTATGATTTTCACAATTTTATACACATCCAGTATGCAGTTTCTTTGTTTTAGTCGAGATTTATATAATTAAATAATATTTAGTAATATAATTATTATTAAATGATTATGGATGTTTACTTTCAACAATAGGTTGAAAGATCAATTCCTACTGTAGTATTCTGACAATACGGAACCTTTTAGTCCACGTCAGTATACTATTTATAGTTGATACATTAATCTTGTTTCGAAGTTTGTTTTTAATGAAGTTTTATTTGACTGAATGATGTCTCAACATCAGCATTAGAGTGAGAAAGACAGCGAATGAGATTGTGTGAGGAGGTGTAGTTAAGAGATAAGGAGACAAAGGAGTCGATATGCTTATAAACAGTGATGCGCTATAAAACAAGCGTGAAAACACTATTGTAGAGGAAAGAGGTTTTTTTTGGAGTAATCACGTCTTTTTATAGCGACAATTTGATAAAAATAATGATGAGTTAAAACTGAATAGTTAAATTCTGTATCCGTGTATCAGATAGAACTGTTGGACGTCGTTTGAACGAGTTTTCAACAAGTAATCACCTTAATTCGAACCACATGTTTGCAAAGAAGTTTGGTAATTTTGAGTAAATACCATGCATAGACAACAAATATGAATAAAACGCTCAAAATAAGCTAGGTATTAAACTTTTACAGAGATTGTCTTGTAAATACTAGGTACATATCTTTAACACTAAATTTTATAAAAACTAAAATAATTATAAAAATAAAAATATATTATATATATTGTATATAATATATAATGTAATTTATATATATAGTTTATATAAACAAGATTTTACATAACGAATTAGCACAAAAAGAATTAAAAACTCACCAGGACTAAATTCCAAATTTCAATGACTAAAAGAGATTCAAAAGGGCTAAATCAGCAACACTGCATTTACAGTGGCACCTTGAGACACGAGGCGCTTAAGATACGAATTTTTCAAGGATCCGAGCCCAAATTTGAGTTGAATTTTTGCTTAAAATTCTATCTAAATTTTGAAACACGAGCTTGCCTTGCGTGGCGGTTAGTGGAAAAACGGGAACTATTTATTCAGAATGTTGACGTTAGTTGGCGCGCACTTTTAGGGAAGAATAATAGTTAAGGGAGTTATTGGTGTCAGGCTAGCTCAGTGGTTACGTGCTCGCCTCTGAACTGATAGGTCCAGGGTTCGATCCCCACCTGGCCCTCGATTTATTCACGCTAAACTGTCGGTCCCGATCCTGTACGATGTCAGGTACTCGTTAAAGATCCCTACTCTAAATACATTTGAGTTAGGCAAAATTTAGGACTCCCACTGTAGAATCAATCTTCATCATTGTGTGGTATCACAAAGGGCCAATGCTCGGCCTACGAGTGTTCCCTTGTGGGACTGCCACTTCAACCTAACCTAAGGGAGTTATTATAGTGTGTGTTAGTAGTGTTTTAAAGGGTTGGAACGGATTAAACCTATTTCCTTTATTTCAAATGAAATATGTGTTTTTTAGAACACGTATTTTTTTGGATCCGAGCTCGGGTCTGGAACGGATTAAGGTATCACTGTAACTTTTATTAAAAAAAAAAGATATTTATTTTAAAAATAGTGACAAAATAGCAAAAAACAATTAATTCTTTAATCTAAAATAAGCAGTTATTGATGTTTTTAAAATACTAAACTCCTTTTGATCTTAATCAAAGAAGTAATTGACTTGCTGTTAAAACTAAATTAATACTAAAGTAAAGCTATGGTGTCTCAAATCTTGTTCATGCTGCCTCGGACTCGAAGTAACCCGCCAGCAAGCCCTCCACTGTCACACTCGATCAATGTGCCTTTTTTCATAGGAGTAAAAGTATTTAACGAGTACCACACATTCTTAAGATTGTAACGATACTAAGCTTTTGCTTTGATAGTTTGACATGAACTTCAAAAAACTTACCTATTCCCGAATAGTTTTACTTATATTCCATGAAACTAAATATTTCTGCCAATATATGTAATACAGTAAAAGGAAGAAATGTTGAAAAAAGAACAAATTTCAGAGATAAGCAATATTGATCTATATACTTCTGAAATAATGAAAAGAAATAAAAAAACATATATCAATGTGAAAATCCATAGTTGTAATACCAGATTTATCAAGCACTACCTTCTATTACCCTTTGTTCAAAAATTTAACATGTAAACAATAACCAAAATTGTAGCAGTAATAGTGCTGATTGTAAAAAAAAAACATGTTCTAGTCCTGAAAACGGCATAAATATATTTCGAAACGTCGGCGAGAAGTTTCAATCATAAGACCCCAACCTTCAAAAATATTATATCATATATAGTTCAATGTAGACAAAGAACTTTATTTGTTCTTTTCGGATGGTATTTTCATCAAAAATATGTTATATCATATTTATACAAGATTTTACATAAACACATGAAATAACAATCAATGATCAAACCAAAATATGAAATTAGAAAAAAGATTAAGGTCTAAAAAAGCCTAAGGAAATATCTTAGTCTATTTCCCTTTTCATATTGTGGTTTGATCATTGTTTTATATATATATATATATATATATATATATATATATATATATATATACATATATATACACACATATATATATACTCATTTTTATATATTCATAGTTTTATATACTCATATATATATATATATATATATATATATATATATATGAGTCGTTGTCTGCCTGCGGAGCGACATGGTTCTCTCTTCCTGATGACGAAGCGATCGAAATATAGTAGTGAGTTTCTGTTTCATTTCTGTGTGTTCTTTTGTCAATATAGTTTATTTAGTTCGCGTAGTCGTTTCATTTAATTGCTTATATATATATATATATATATAAAGGAGGAAAAAAAGAAGAAGGAACACAGGAGTGGAGGTGTGAATGCGTCTACCGACCGATACGAAGTGACACACGGTCCAGTCACCTCACCATCGTGGACCAGTTTAAGCTAAGAGGAAATGAAATAATAAAAGTGGTATTTAGTTGAAGGAGGAGAGAAAAGAAAAAAGAGAAAGGAAAGGATAAAATCATAAATTAAAGATGAATAAATAAGGCTTAAGTGAGAAATAATTAAAATATAGCAGAAAAAAGTTAAGTAAAAATGAACTTGCTAAAGTGTCATAAGTGTGAAAAAAATATAAAACCAAATTTTTAGAGAAGGTTAAAAAAAAGCATAATGTGACAAAGCTTACTCCAATATTTCGATCTACCAGTACCATCGACCATCTAGCCGATGTATCCTGAAGAAGAAAATTAAGTGTTCGAAACGCATTGTTTATATAAAACATTGGTATGTGGGTGCTTGAATTATGTCCCTCCTAGCATGAAATTTATTTACTATTGCTTTTAATATTTTTTTTAGTCACAAAAATGATAAATAAATTTGTGTTTTGGTTACGTTAATTCATATTTACTGTCAAATTTCCGATCACTACAAGTTGTTTTGGTAGTTGATTGAGTTCGTAAGGCAATATCTTAGCAGATATAAATGACTTTCGGAATTCAATGAATCTCAATAACATGATGTAATGTATTTATTCAGCTGAGTACGTACGTTTGCATTTTTATTTGTTACTTCGGTATTAATATTGCCACTGCTTCCTTCATAATAGGGCTCTTCATTTTTATTCAAGGGTGAGAATGTTGCAGCGCAGTTGCATTGTGTTCCGCTTCAAATAAGAGTTATTAAAATGACGTAAATATTTCTAAAATGCACTGTCTGTTTAACGATTGTATATTTTTTTTCAATTACGTCCTAGAATGAAAACGAGGACAGGTGGAACATCTACTGAGCACGTTGACTTCATGAGCACATAGGAGGACAAAGAGAATGAGTGAGTGAGAGAGAGAGAGAGAGAGAGAGAATCAAGGGATGTGTGTGTGTGTGTGTGTGTGTCTGTAAACCTCGAGAACTCTTGCCCTTTTATTGCAATAAAAGTTCAAACTCCATTATTTGATACAAATGGTTATTTTAAAATAAAATGTGGGTTCAATTAAACACCAATAATAATAATAATATACGTTTTAAATTATATACTTTTTTTATACAAAGTCGACAACATTAATAATTTGGTCGTGAAACACCGTTTCGTCTTTACACCAATAATGTTGCTCGCACTTAATAAAACTCCTTTTTCATGTCAACGCCAAGAACATTTCTGAGTTTTTTTTTAGTGATTCATAATTTTTTCTTAACACATATAATGTTCTTTGGGGCTCAGTGGTTAACGTACTCACCTCTGGGCTTGTAGTTCGGGGTTCGATCCCCACCTGGCCCTCGATTTATTCATGCGGGAGTTGAATAAATCTGCGTACGTCGTCCCTCGGAGAAGGCGATAAGCCGTCTGTCCCGAGCCTGTACGAAATACACTTGAGTTATAGAAAATTTAGGACTCCCAATATAAAATCTGTAGTATCACCGATAATATTCTTTTTTATGGAAGCAGCACTAACTTTGCTATTTTTCTTATGAAACAGCTTCACATCGGTAATTTTTGAAAAATTAACGTCGATTATTCAAAATTTATGACATTTTATCACGAAATACTCATACCAAAACAGTGCAAAGTACAAAATTTGAAGTTTCTAGTATGACCAAAAAAAAAAACAAAAATAGTACTCGTCTAGATTAAAATCTTATGTTTTAGAAACATCAGGGCTATTTTTCTCAGTTGTAACTACATATCTATGACATTGTTTTGTGATCTGTTTAACGATTTGCCTTCTAACCGAGTAAACAAAGCATTAGATACAGAATCACACGGATAGACGGCATCAACAAACATATCGAAGATAGATTCATAAGATCTAAGACCGTGTTAATCCAGTGACTCTCTGGATCCCCAGGAGTTCACAGCAGATTATTGGGGATCCACGAGGAAATGGTATTTTGAGGGTGTATGGCACATGGTTAGCGCTCCATGTTAAGTTTATATGACTATATAAAACAATAGCCAGAAATATATCAATGCGTAGTGAACTGACCGTTAGAACGTTCACACGTAAGGCCTAATAGCCTCGTCAGTTTGTCATAATGTTTCAATGTTTTAAATGTCCTCTTACTATTTTCTTTATGTTATATTCAAAACTGATCTCTTACTATTTATTCCAGCATATTTTATAAAATGTTAGAAAAGTTATAAAATATTTAAACTCATTAGTTAAATATTGTGTATTGTACATAGTATTGTAGAACTTTACCTGACGATGAACACGAAGTGTTCGAAACGCGTAGAACAAAAAGGCTTCTTTTTGTATATAGATACTTTATTTTATCTATTTACCCCAGTAGAAGGAATATTTTGTTATTGTTTTAAAAAGAATTGTGTATTTCGATGTCACTTTGTAAATGTGATTAAATTATTTTATAGTTACACTTTATATACCAAAAAAAAACAAATTTTGTTTGAAAATTCGCATAATTATGTTTTTTACGCATCTTCTTTAGGTGGGGGGGTTTTGTTTCCACACATGGTAGAATAGTTCTCCGGGTCTACAAGTAGTCAAAGATTGAGAACTCCTGTGGTAATCCGTCAAAACCCGCAACACTGTTCTTGCTTTCTTTTTTATAATCAATATACAATACTTACAGTAAAGTAAAAAAAAACTAAAACTTGAATCAGTGTTTATAGTATGAATAGCCCATATATTGTACTAAAAAAGAAATCGTAATCTAGGTGAGTGGGTGATAAACTACGACTGTGATAAGACAAGATGATAACAGTTAATCAATATCCCCTATGACTCAACAGGAAATATTCAAATAGTCTGTCTATGGCGTCCATTAAATTAGCATGCCTTAAGGAATACACAAACAGAACGGGAAATATTTCAATTTTAAAACAATGAACAAACCAGATATGAAATTTTCTTTTTTCTCATATCCATAAAACAAATAATGTTTACGTAAATGTTGACCTTCCTGCATTGAAGAACTGAAAAACACTTAAAACTTTAAATAAGTTTTTACAATTCAATTTCATAGTTATATCAATCATATAAAGTACAAAAATGTAAAACAAAGGTATCAAGTTTAAAAAGGTAAATATTAAAAAGGGCTTCAGTTGTTTTATGTACTAAAAAAGTATACTGTTGATTAGTATTTAATACTGTAGTTTCTTTATAACATATATTAATGGAGTTTTTTCAGAAAAGTAGATTCATGAATGTAAAATATTCTCATGTTCAATTCACTTAGCAGTTATATTGAAAAGTATATCCTTCTATAGAAATGCCAATCTATCTAAATTAATAATTAAAATATTTGGTTTGAATCAATTTAAAAAAAACACCTATTTTTTAGTTAATTATTTCAGTAAATTAAACAGACCGTTATTAGTAACGCATTGTCAGCTGTGAAAAAAAAAACCAAGGGACTTTTATTCTTACTATAAAACTGAATATATAATGTTATTGTTATTAAGGTGGTTAAAATGAAACGGAAACATACATGGGTCTGTGGTTAATATTAGTGATTGTATTCAGTATTGTACACAGCAACACAAATTTATATATATATATATATATAATATATATATAAAGATTTCACATAAACACGCGAAATAACAATCAATGATCAAACCACAATAAGAAAATGGGAAAACAAGACTAAGATCTTTCAACCGTAACAAGCGGTCTTCGTCAGAGCAGTTGGGTTTTTAACTCCGACGAAGACCGCTTGTTATGGTTGAAAAATCTTAGTCTTGTTTTCCCATTTTCCTATTGTGGTTAGATCATTGATATATATACTTCCAATAAACTGTGGCTCAGAACGGAACGTAACAAGGACTCAGTTTTCAATATTTCGACCGTTATTTCGGTCGAAATATTCAAAAGTGATTCCTTTGTTACGTTCCTTTCTATGTGTCACAGTTTGTTTTAAGTGTCATCAGTCCTTTTGGATTGCACATCGTTTATCATATATATATATATCAGTCGTTATAAGCCTTTGAAGGGATACACATCTATTCCTGACGACGAGGACATCGAAATATAGTAGTGAGTTCAGTGATTTTTTTTCTGTGTGTTCTTTTGAAATTTCTAGTTTCTTCAAGTCGAAGAATCGTTTCATCTAATTGGTGTATATATATATATCAATGATCAAACCACAATAAGAAATGGGAAAACAAGACTAAGATCTTTCAACCGTAACAAGCGGTCTTCGTCAGAGTCAAAAACCCAACTGATGGGTTTTTTGACTCTGACGAAGACCGCTTGTTACGGTTTAAAGATCTTAGTCTTGTTTTCCCATTTCTTATTGTGGTTTGATCATTGATTGTTGTTTCACGTGTTTATGTGAAATCTTTATATATATATATATATATATATATATATATATATATATATATTATATACAATTAAAAGAAACGGTCCAGCGGACTTTTTTAAAATAAAATAAATTCAAAACGAAGGAAACACACAGAAAGACACAGACATAACTCACATCGATATTTTGACCATCGTCGTCATCAGGAGGTGTGAAGAGCGAAGAGCGAAGAGTCCCGCAGGAAGACAGGGCGGTACGTGTTTATTGTCAAATAAACAATAAAGGTTCAAACCACAATAAGAAATGAGAAAAAAGATCTTTCAACCGTTGCAAGCGGTCTTCGTCAGAGTCAAATCTTAACTCAGTTCAACTGAGAAGTTAATGTGAATTTTAGTTGAGATTTAACTCTGACGAAGACAGCTTGTTGCAGTTGAAAGATCTTATGATTTTTTCTCATTTCTTAAATTGTAGTTTTAACATATATCTAGTTCAATGTAGACAAAAGAAACATAAATAAATTAAAAACACACATTTACAGGTTCTAATTTTCGGTTCGACCGTCATCAGGAGAGATAATAGAGGTAAACCAAGATCACTGGTGCAGAGACGGTTGGAGAATGTGTGACGTATATTTGAAGAATTAAACCACCTGTAGTCAGTTAGTGGATATTTCAATGGATCATGGTGCCAGGTAATAGCAGATATTTAGGCTTCCATTGTATTATTCTATTGCTGTATTTCATTTTGATTGTAATTTAGCAGTCGATTGGCCTACATTACGTTATCAGCAGATTATCAACATGGAAGTATTATTCCAGACCTGTGTATCACACAGTTCTAACAAGGCATAACGCAATGTTTCCCCTAAATATACATCTCAAGGACACGTTTATAAGTAACTTCTTGACAAGTTAATTTTCTGTTAATCAACGTCTATAACAGTTTGAGCTGCATCATGTTTATTCCTTGACTTACTTTTACACATTTGAAACATTTTTTCCTTATTTTTATTTAACTGAATTTATTTTTGTTTGCATTATCACCAAATTAATGTAAGGTAAAAGAAAGGGGACAGTCTGATAGCTGATTTTGAGAATACAGTTATATAGGGATCACAAGCACACTATCTAGACGAGGGGTGGGCAAACTTTTTGAGAGTGCGTGCCAAAATCAGCCAAGTCTCTGACACAAACTTTTTCCACGTCCCAGCCATTTTTTTTAGAACATATTTGGTATTTCTTAAGTACTTTTTAAACGAAAAAATAATAAATTACTTCAGTGCAGTAAAACATAGTATACAAAAACAGACAAAAAAATTTATTTAACCTTTTAAAAAAAGAAGGTAACTATGGCAACAAGATAAACTTCTTTTTCTTGAGACCTCTTTAGCTTTGTAGAGCTTAAACCTCTTTACCACCAGGAAATACATATACTGTCATGACAAGAAAGCTTATACCCCAAGGAAAGTAGTTTTTTTTGTTTGTGCTTAGGCTAACATGTGCTTGCACCTTTGCTAAGGGTAACCTGTGCTCTTGCGTACCAGAGACAAGTCATTGGCGTACCAAGTTTGGCACATTGCCCACCCCCGATCTAGATAAAATAAGATAATTTATTTAAGTAATTTGTTGTTTATGATTTATTTTCAATTATTAGAAAAAACTATCGTAAGAAGAAAATTGTGGCTTAATGATAAATAGCATCATTTCTACGTTTTTAAAATCTAAGTACAGTGGTAAAATATTACTATATACAATATTACTGTACACTATGTATACTATAATAATATTTTACGATAAACACCTAAAAGAACAACCAACGTCCAACTGACGGGTTGAGATTTAACTCTGATGAAGACCGCTTGTTACCGTTGAAAGATCTCAGTCTATTTCTCCTTTTTTATTGTGGTATACTATATACTATTGTATAATAGTACAATACATTGAATTAACAATAGCTTCAACACACTGTACACTCAGCTGATATTGTTTTAGTGTAGTAAATTTACAAGTTCCCTTATGAATAAAATAAACATCAATTATAAAGGGAGAACTAAATAAAGGTAAACGCGAATTCACTTTTAACAATTCAGTCCCTTTTTTTTGGGGCAAAATGAACTCATTTTATTATCGCTCGTTTATTAATTTAAAAAAAATGTTTATTAACAAAGTTAAAAGTCACTTTAAGCATTTCTTTAAATTGTGGCTGTACAACATTTCTCAGAAAGATTTCTGATTCCTAAGGCCAAAAGATAATAGTTATCCGTCGTTTTTTACGCAGACGGTTTTAAGTATTTCGATAGTCCGATATCTATGGTAAGCACTGTACGAACAAACTTTTCTTTTTATTTTTACGTAGAATTTATATGGCATAAGAAACCTCACTTCTTAGATACAACTCACAAGAATGGTTGAATGCAATATGCTGCACGTATTCATCTTGTTCTTTGCTGGGAGTCAAGTTGAACCAAAATAGATATTCTGTTATATCATAATGCAGATTTCAATTCTTGGTACCAAAGAGGCTCTCTGTCAAGGTATTCCCTTGACTACCTTAGCAAAGGGGCCAGGTTAGCTCAGTGGTTAGCGGAATCGCCTCTGGGCTGGTAGTCCGGGGTTCGATCCCCACCTGGCCCTCGATTTATTCACGTAGGAGGTGAATAAATCTGAGTAAGACGTCCCTCGGAGAAGACCTTAAGCCGTCGGTCCCGAGCCTGTACAATGTCAGGTACTCTTTAAAGATCCCCCTATGCTAAATACACTTGAGATAGGCAAAATTTAGGACTCCCAATGTAGAATCTGTAGAATCACCGATCAAACAAAATCTGGTAGTATCACCCGCTAGGGGATCGATTTAAACAAAAAAAAAACCTACCTCAGCAAGTTTGGTTTGTATCGTATGGAATTACTATCCAGTCATAATAATCTACGGTGGGAGTAGGTTAAGTTAGGTTACAGTGGTCATACATTGAAAGGACACACATAGGCCAAAGATTGGCCCTTTATGATATAACACAATGACTATTCTACATTGGGAGTCCAAAAGTTTGCCTGACTCAAGTATATTTAGTTTAGACGATCTTTAACAAGTACCTGACATCGTACATGCTCATGACAAATGGCCATAACATCCTCTCCGAGGGACCACGTGCTCAAATTTTTTTCATTTCCTCCGTGAATATATTGTGGGCTAAAATAAAGCTAAAACTAACATTTCTGCTCGTTTCTTTGGGAATGACGGTGTGGATGCCCTTTTTTTCAGTCATCATCTGTGGCTCTCGATTTATTCATGTGGAAGGTGAATAAGTTTAAACATGTCGTTAAGCAGTCGGTCCCGAGCCTGCACGTTGTCAGACATGTAATAAGATCCCTACTCGAAATACACTTGAGTCAGGCAAATGTATGACTCCCAATGTAGAATCAATCTTCATTGTGTGGTATCACAAATGAGCCAATGTCAGCCTATGTGTGTTCGTTCCTTTGTAGGACTGCCACTGCAGCCCAACCTAACCTTTCCTTGGTGGGTCATACCTGACCTATGGGTCGTCAGTTAGACAGCATTGCTTTTAATAAAGGTTCAAGAACTGTATTCCTGAGGAAATACATGTACAAAAATTCGATTTTTTGAAAAAACTTATTACTTGAATGTAACATTAGATAAAAACAGCTTTACTGATAAATTATGGAAGTTCAGTCAACTGTCTGGTCTGGAGATAGCTTATCAATATTCAAATGGTATTGAAAAATTGAATAAAAAAATTTTACCATTAAAGTCGGGAAAACCTACCAGGTTTAAAGCACGTTTTAACTTGTAAATGAAATAGATTTAACCTTAAAAATTAACTCAAATGGAAAAATAAATTAATTAAAATTATTTTTTTTCGTGTTACCTATTTAGGTTTTGTAACATTTTCAAAAGTTGTGAATACGCTAGGATGTCACACCGATTGATGGATCATTTTGACATTGTAACTGATTGCAAAAAGTGCCCTCAAAATGTGAATGATCTCTGTAGTTTTTGGTCAATATTGGCTCAAAAGAAGTCGTCTTTATTGCCTAATAAAGGTTTATAGATACATTATTTCACCCTGAACTACTATCTGTAAAATCTAGACATTTTACAAATAGTAGTACATTTTTTTTTTACAAAAGTGTAGTACAAATTTTTAAGTGCATTCTTTTCACCCCGAACTACTATCTGTAAAATGCAGGAATGTAGTAGTTATTATAGAACTGATAATAAATAGTATAAACTGGAAAAAATTTCTAACATTTTTTGTAAAAGAGAAATGATTTAGGTTTGCGCAAAAATGTAAAAATGTTTCTTAAGGTTGAATCGGAAGTTTATGTACACAGTACTGTGTACATCGTTTGATAGATGATATTGTAATAAACCATAAAAATAGCTCCCAAAAGGAGAATAACCTGTGAGAATTTTTCACAAAATTGCTTCAAAGGAAAAAGCATTATAATTGAATTCGTAAAATTAAATAAATTTATTTTATTCATTGAACTATTAAACAAAAACATTGAATTTTTCCTCCTACATTGACCTAAAATTATTAAGTTGTGAAAAATTTTCAATAATTTTAGCTTATTAAAATAGTCTATATGATCCGAAAACGCGTAATAACTCAACTTCAAGAATTCCTATATATCCTGATTGACCATTTGTTTAGATTAACTTAGAAAATTATTGAAAAAAAATCGAGCAAACAGATTTTTTAAGACGAAAAAATGTTGTTTTAGAAATTCTTGTAATTCTTTCAAGGTGTTAATTTGATATGTAAATGGCGGGATATATTTCAAACTATTTAAGTCAATATGATAGGGGCATTTAAATTTCCTTTATTTAAGATGTGATTGTATGAATTCTATGGACAGCTACAATACATCATTCACTGTTTTGTCTTACTGATTTATGATCAGTTATATTTCATAATAATTTATGATCAGATGGGTTAAATAATTATAGAATAATTATAAGTTGTTTGAAATACATAGTTATAAGTTTGTACTTATGATATGATAGAGGGCCAGGTTAGCTTAGTGGTTAACTTATTTGCCTCAGGGCTGGTAGTCCGGGTTCAATCCTCACCTGGCCCTCGATTTATTCACGCGGGAGGTGAATAAATCTGAGTAAGGAGAGGACATTAAGCCGTCTGTCCCGAGCCTGTACGAAGATCCCTACTCAAAATGCATTTGAGTTAGGCAAAATGTAGGACTCCCAATATAGAATCTGTAGAATCATCGATCAAACAAAAATTCGGTAAATGGCTGACGTTATCACCTGCTAGAGCATCGGTTTAAACAATAAAAAAAAAAACGGTATGATGATTAGGTTTACTTTTGTGCGACATCTCTGTGGCTGTATGACCTCATGAGTTTAATCTGTACTTTGCTCTGCTATCCCAAAATATGTGTGAGCATAAATTTATGAGATAAATAAACCAAACACAGATAACTTCAGTTCCTCAATCAATCAGTATCCTGATATCGTTTCATAACATTGTATCATATGAGACTAAATAGGAAATAAAATGTGAATTTTACTATTTATTAAAGGGTAATATAAAATTGACTTTACCGTTTAGCTGGGTGAAATGGAAGAATCTTTTTTTTAAAGCAAATTAAACAATAATTTTGACATCTTCTATTCAAATAACGGAAATGTAGTATGAATTCAAGTTTTCTATTTATTTTTGAAACATGATGTTTTCTTAATCAAAATGGACATATCTTGCTAAAATAGCAACTGTACAATTGCACAGAAGAGGACATTAAGTCTCCCGTTCCACGTCTGTACGATGTCAGGTACTCGTTAAAGATCTCTACTTTAAATACACTTGTGTTAGGCAAAATTTATTAGAACTTACCAGTGGCGCAGCAACTGTTTTTGCCGCCCAGGGTGGTCGTAAGATTTGCCCCCCCCCCCCTCCTTCTGTCCGTTGATAATTCGTTAACTTTCAAAATTTCAGAATGTCCTCAAAATATTTATTTTATTAAATAAATCCTTAAATCAAGGATCTAATTTAAGACTACTGTCATTGATCCCGGACGTACATCTTATTACAGTATTCGTATACAGTCGTCATCAAAGAAAACCAAAGATTTTTCAAAACAAAAACGTTTAAGTCAAATCATAAAAAAAATTGTTAAATTAAACTAACTGGATATGCAAACAAACATAATAAACTTTCAACCTCTTTAAAAAACTAGTTTTGAATAATTTAATATAAATTTATTTTTACTTCTAAATATACAGTTGAATTCCGCTTGAAAATACTATTATACAAATAAAACATACAAACAATTAGGACTTTAAAAACTTATTTTGATATTAACTTTCAAATTTTTGTTAGTTTTTTATTATTATTATACATTTTTTTATTATTTTTTATGTTTACCCCCTCAAAATGCCTCACCCTGGCATGGGCCGCCCCCCCCCTCCCCACACACACACCATCATCAAGAAAACATCATAAAACGACTTTGGGGGCCTCAAAACAAAACAAGCTATCTATCTCTCATCAATATACATAATAAAGATATAATATAATGTCTAACCCTATAGGACATTGTTTAATAAAATATTTACATCAAAATAAACAATTTTCGATTAATTACAAAACCGCCTCCCTCGCCCCCCCCCTTGCTACGCCACAATGTAAAATCAATCTTGATTGTATCTGTTAAGGACCTATGTGTGTTCCCTTTTGGGGCTGCTCCTGCAACCTAACATACCTCTCAAAGCAGCCTAATTACACTTCCTCCATTACTGTCGGGGTCCAAGTACCACAACAGGTCTGATCATCGTTTGTATGTTATAATCCCTTGGGATTAGCATCTTTCGATTTATAATGCTAGTCGGTTATAATCACCAAATTAATATCACCAGATAGAAATTTTTACTCTTATCAACCATTTTCTAACTGTAGACGACATTTGATTCCGCTTCAAAAAAACATACTTGTCTTGTTCAGTCACAACCTAATACTGTTTCTGACGAAGTATATAACGAGAATGATATATAAAATACATGCTAGTTATTTTGAGAAAGTATAATTGATTAATCATTTGACGTAATCAGCGAAAACATTACAAAACAGAATAATTAGTAAAACGTATGACTGTAATCATCAACAAACAATAAAAATACAATGGGTTAGTAGTTGATAAAGTATGATCTAATACTTGTGTGACGCAAATGAAAGAAGTATCGCACAATCATTGTAATTACTAACGTACGAGTACTATTACAGATAAATTCTAAAAATACATCCCTTATTAATAGCAAAAAGGGAAAAACCAAAGTGCTTATAGCATGAACAAATAGTAAATTATTATTTTAAAAAAGAAAATATAACGCCAATATAAAAATATAAAACTGATTACACTCTTACTTTGCTGTAAGTAAATTACAAGTATAGTGAACGTGGTAAAAATCGATTATGAGTTAAAGTTATTTCCACTTTTTAAAGTCTTTGCTAGCCATCTTTGATTTTTGTTTTGTTGGATTTTATATTGATGCGAAAGTTATCTGTATTCACGGAATTCTATAAACTTGTAAAGAAATTTAACTTAATGTGCATCATTTTTTTCCGATTGTGGATATTAGAGAAATTATTGAAAAGAACATCCACTATGTGGAGAGTCCTTTCTTATAGCTGTTACTAAGCAACAAGTTTCGACCGGTCAACCATCATCAGGAGAATATTAAATCCATATGATATCTAAGTTATCATGTTTTGATCTATTATTCTGATTGTTGACGCACAATAGTATATATATATATATATATATATATATATATATATATATATATAATATAAATGATCAACAATAAGAAATGGGAAAACAAGACTAAGATCTTTCAACCGTAACAAGCGGTCTTCGTCAGAGTCAAAAACCCAACCGTTTTTGACTCAGTTGGGTTTTTGACTCTGACGAAGACCGCTTGTTACGGTTGAAAGATCTTAGTCTTGTTTTCCCATTTCTTATTGTGGTTTGATCATTGATTGTTATTTCACGTGTTTATGTGAAACCTTTATATATATATAGAGAGAGAGAAATCAAAAGTCTCTCCTGAAGACGGTTCAAACCGAAAATTAGAGACTGTAAGTGTGTTCTTTTGATTTCTCTATGTTTCTTTGTCTATATTGAACTATATTTGTCCGTTTTGGATCGTATTTCCAACGAAAAAGTATATATATAATAGAATATAAGTATATAGCAAAGAAGATAATAGAATTAGCTCTGGGGCCATTAATCAGGTGTAACACTATATAAAGAAATAGACGAAGGTATGAGAAAGAGGAGGACGGGGGGGTTGCAAAAACAGAGGGAAGAAAAAAAAATATGCTTATTGTTTTAAATTTAATGCAAAACTCTATTAGAAAAAAATCAACAGAATGCTGCTTATTATCTATGGGGCTTAAACATTAAAACTGACAAATTGTTTTAATATATTATTTACAAATATTAGGAATTTAAAACTTTCAGTGTCATAAATATTGAGTGTTTGAGAGAGAGATTGAAGACTTAATACCTAAGCCGTTATCTATCTATACCTCTTCAATGTCTACTGCGATTTGTTTTCTTACAGATAAATGGAATATTTATGAGAGTAATAAATAGTTTAATGGATAAAGAAACTGTAAAGCTGTTTGAAACATAATCAACATTTCTAAAAAATTTACCTGCAATAAATGCAATAATTTATTAATTTTATTAAATAATATTCAATGATCAAACTAAAAGCCGGTTGAGTTTTTGACTCTGACGAAGACTGTTTGTTATGGTTGGAAGATCTTAGTCTTTTTTTCCAATGTCATATTGTGGTTTGATCATTGATTATTATTTGACGTGTTAACGTGAAATCTTGTTATATACAATGCTATAAATAATACCAACGTAGTGCAATCAGGTATTATGTGGTATTTACTCATTGTAGGGTGAAAAGCTAATAAAATAGTCTCCATATAAACAAATTTAATCGTATAAACTACGCGTTTCGAACACGTAGTGTTCTCCTTCAAGCATTAACTAAGGGCATGCCTGAAGAAGGACACTATGTGTTCGAAACGCGTTGTTTATACGATTAAATGTTTATATGTGGAGTTTATATTATTTTATTAGTTGTTTACCCTAAAATTATAAATAATAATATTAAATAAAATTTGTCAAATTGCGATTATGCATCATTATTATCCAATTTATCGAATTATGATTGGCACTTTATTTTCATTCTGTAGTATAAATGAATGCGCTAATTATTGTTAATATCTTATTTCTCTTTGTCATTGAGCGTTATATACCTAAAATTAAAGAAAATAATACTTTAACTTTTCCAAAATGGTTATCCTTAGAATTAATACATAAAATTAAGCAAATAAAAGATGTACCATTTACTTTTCAAACAAACTGATGATAATAACTACTACAGTAAATTTTTAGTTAGATTTAATGTTGTTCAAATTCATATTTAAAACAATTTCTCAACTTCAAAATATGTATATACTACACTGAAGTTTAAATTAAACTGGCATTATTTAAAATTAATCAGAAAAAGTTGTATAAATGGCTTACTCCATATAGAGGTAAGATCGGGCCTAAGAAATTTTTTTATAAATGGAAGTTTATCCTAAGATAAGGGGTTATAAATTCAATCAGGGTCCCTGCATTATGCTTTTGTTGCCTGCCGTCTTGTGGCTCTTGAAGAAAAAGTTGTGACGTCAAAACACGTCGGGGGCCGCGTCTCGTTTTGAATCAAGAACATTGATTCAAATTGTTTTACTGACAAAATGAATATCAAAATATTAATTTAATTGAAGTGATTAAATTTATTGTCTATGAATTTAATATTTTTACTAGCTAGTTTTGACAATACTCCTACACGATAGCACATTAAAATAAATTAAAAATTAAATTAATTATCAATAAGTTTGATAATATATTTACGTATAGTAAAGTTGAGAGTATACCACTCCATTTTTGTTTCTTTTCATTAATAGGAATAACAATCTTGAAAGCTTTAATACTGAAATATTGCAAATCAGTCTTTTATTGGACAAAATGTTTACAAACATCCAATCTTCGACAAATAGGGCTTATTTAAACTGATAAGACCCAGATTTTCTTATCAATAATATTTGAAGCGCTTATCTCAAGCGTTTATCAAGTAAAGTTGAGAGTATACCACTCCATTTTTGTTTCTTTTCATTAATAGGAATAACAATCTTGAAAGCTTTAATACTGAAATATTGCAAATCAGTCTTTTATTGGACAAAATGTTTACAAACATCCAATCTTCGACAAATAGGGCTTATTTAAACTGATAAGACCCAGATTTTCTTATCAATAATATTTGAAGCGCTTATCTCAAGCGTTCCCCTATACAAATCAACTGAGAGAATAAAAAAAAATCAGCAATATTAGCTCTGCCATATACAGGTTTAGAAAACAGTTCCGTTTATATGAAAATTTAATTACTTAGTGCATTACTGTTAATATATAAATCTTGATAAGGTATCAATGTATCCTATCAAGGTTTCCTGATTCAAATGAAACTTGTAAAGTTGTCAGTTTTATTTAAAACCTTTTTCAAGCAAACATATTAAATTCTAGATAAGAAAAACTATGATTTTTATATTTATAGGTTTAAAAAAAGTATGTGCTAAATAACTGAATCTAACAATCTTCTTCTTTTAAACATGTAAAAGAAATAGCCATCCCTTTTTGAATTAAAATTAGCATTATTCTGGCCTATAAAAGAAGTTTTAAAAAAAAATTTAAACGTTGGTGTTGGGAGTTTGATTTGAACTGGTAAATATTTCGACCTCGTCATCAGATGGAGAAGAAGAAGATGACGATGATGAGTTATACTCGGCTGGAGTTGCTGTTTGCCAGCCAAGCAGAACTCATCTTCTTCTTCTTTTCCTTCTCCTGATGATGACTAGGTCGAAATATTGAAGTTATTTGTGTATTGTTTCAACATGTTCTTTTTTATAATCGTTTGATGTATATGATTTATCGTTTGATATATATATATATATATATATATATATACTAGATAGTTACACTAGCCATTGCGTCTACAACGTGCTTGGTCTCCCTTTCTCTTTTCTCGTGAAGACGGATTGCCGGAAAATTTGAGTTTATAAGTGTGTTTCTTTACTTTGTGTGCTACCTATCTTCAATTCTGAACTGTTATATATATCAATATAGAAAAATAAACATAGAGAAATCAAAAGAACACACTTACAGTCTCTAATTTTCGGTTTGAACCGTCTTCAGGAGAGATAAGAGAGGAAAACCAAGCGCACTGGTCCAGAGACGGTTGGAGACCCTCTGGGTCTCTAGAAAAATATTGGATTTTTATGGCTTTCAATTAACATAATTACTGTAAAAAAAAGTTTTTTAATACCTTTCTTGCATATCTAAATATGTCTTTAATTGCAGCTCGCGAAACTTTTCAAATTTTAAAAAATAGCTCGGACTATAGTCCAACCCTGGTATAGTCGAAAGGTAAAAAAGTTTGTTAAAATAGTCTCCATATATAGAAGTTTAATAATATAAACTACGCGTTTCGAATGTATATTGTTCTTCTTCAGGAATAAAACCAAAGATGATTGTGGTACAACTGTAGTACCACAGACACTCATTCTTGGTTTTATAGCTGAAGAAGAATGTGTTCGAAACGTGGTTTTTTAGATTATTAAACTTGTATAAATGGAGACTATTTCATCGAAGTTTTAACCTGTAATGATTAAATACAACATAATAACTGATTGCACTACCTTAGAATGAAACTGTAATTAGTTTGAAGGAATTAATTTCATTTCAATGTCCACAGTATTCATACATCGAGGATATGTATAAAATAATTATGTGCCTATGATAATTAAGAGTTAAATAAAGCATCAGAACCTAATTTAGCTACAATGGATTTTGTCGGCATAATGCGTGAGTGAATGTCAACATAGCGTGTCTTAGCGGGAACGATTACTGTTTGAATAATGATCTGTTACGTAATTAGTCTGCTCGGTTTGAAGGCAAAATGACTTGAAAAACGAATTTTAATTGTCTGCGTAAACAGGTTCTTTACAGAAATAACAATACTGATGTTTAAAACTCTTTCATATAAGTAATTCAGCAAATAAGGAAAAAAAATATTCTTGAAACATTAGTAAATGAAGACAAAATCTCAGTCTTTTTTATATATATGACGAGGTGAAATGAAAATGGATTTCAGAACAATTTGAGAATAAAGAAAGAACACAGTAGAACCTCTTAGTACGAGTGCCTCATTTTAGGAGCAATTTGATATACGAGCAACCATTTGTTAGAATTTTTGTCTCGTAAGACGAGTACAAATACATAGTACGAGCGCCCGTCTTCCTCACGCCTAGATAGTCATCGTTTTTAAGTTTAATAGATTAATAAAACATGATTATTTCTTGCATGCATTTTTATTACTAATATTATATATAAGGTAAGTACATATTACATCAAATACATGTAATATGAATAATTCATTATAAAATCGGAAAGACGATCCAAACTGGACACAATACGAGTTCTAACTCGTTTAAACAATTTAAACTTGTATTATAAAAAATAAACATATACCTTTTGGATTAAAAGATAAAATTAGATTATTTTTTCTAATTGCACCTTTTCTGTTTAAAAAATAAACATAAAAAACAATCATTTGGGGGATGAAATTTTCAAAATATTTGTTTTCATATTATTTTCGATGCGAAAAATTGCTTCGTAATACGAGTAAATCGCAATATGAGCTGAATTTAGGAACGAATTAAAAATCGTACAGTGAAATTCTACAGTATTATTGTTTAATTAATAATTGAAAATTCATTAATATTGGAAATTAAGAAAAATTATCATGAGTTTTTGATAAGCATGGCTTGACTAATACGGTAAGTCATGAATGAATATCACTTTATTTTTAGTAGTCCTGGTAAATTGTAAAGAACTGATTTTTCCGTGAAGTCAGAAAGAATATCCTTCTTTCTTTAGTAAACATGAAAATTGAATTGATAATGAGCCTTTATCTACCTTTAGTAAACATGTTGAACGAAAATAGTATCCTTGTTTATTTAGTAAACGAGATAAATTTAAATTTAATATTGTCGTTTTCATAGGTGCCAAGGTAGCTTAGTGGCAAGATGATCGCTTCTGGACTGATAGATTATTATTCAAAACCACTTTGGCCCTCGATTTTATTCACACGGGAGGTGAATCTGAGCACGTCGTCTCTCGGAGAAGATGTCAAGCCATCGGTCCCAAGCCTGTAGGTTGTCAGGTACTCGTTAAATATCCCTACTCTCAATCTTTGACTGAGTATACAGGTATTAATATGCACAGCAGGTATTATTATAAGAAGCTCTCTTCTTACAGGTATTAACGACAGGTCAACACTGCAGGTCTCATTATTAAAAACCCTCTCAATGCAGGTACTACTAACGACAGATACACACTACAGGTATTACTATAATAAACTCTCTTATTACAGGTATTTTTAACTGCAGGTAAACACTGCAGGTTTCCCTATAAATAACTTTCTTAATACAGGTATTACTAACGTCAAGTCGATACTACAGGTATTACTATAATAAACTCTCGTATTACAGGTACTTTGAACGATATTTCGACTTTGCGGGTATTAAATACAATTTTGGCACGCGTTTGAATTGTCACTCTTTTGATTTTTATTTAATTGAGTCACTCTTTTGATTCGTCACTCATTCAATCACCATTTTTAGAGTGACAAATTATGTCAATCTTTTGATTGGTCCCTCCTTTGAACGGCATTCTTTCCCGTTAAAAGCACTGCATTACACATGAGTAGTCACAATTGTTACACCCCCAATGTTCGTTAACTTAATGCAAATTGGTAGAATTATTTAAAATTTGATATCCTACTAATATTAAAAAAAAAAAAAACTACGATCAGATTGAAAAGTTTACAAGCCCATGTAAACAATTATGAGTGAATCTTTGATTAATTCAATTAATAATCAGTTATGAATGTTTGTTGCAGTATGTTTTTTTGTATTGTTTAAACTGATCCCCTAGCGGGTGATAACGTCAGCCGTTTACCGGATTTTCGTTTGATCGGTGAATTCTACAGATTCTACATTGGAAGTCCTAAATTTTGCCTAACTCAAGTGTATTTCGAGTAGGGATCTTTATCGAGTACCTGACATCGTACAGGTTTGGGAACGACTGTTTAACGTCCTCTCCAAGGGACGACGTCCTCTCGCGTGAATAAATCGAGGGTTGGGTGGAATTCAAACCCCGGACTACTAGCTCAGAGAAGAGTACGTTAACCACTGAGCTTACCTCCCCCCCCCCCCCCCCCCCCCCCCTACTATAATTATTATTAGAAGGTGACTACAGCATTGCGTCTTAAGAAACTATTGTACTTCTACCCCCCCCCCCCCCATATAGTATGTTAAAGAATTAAATAAACACTTGTTAAATGAAAGTTGAGCATGGACTACTATAAACTTAAAGCACAATCTCATGGACTGATAAGGGAATCAAGCCACAACAAAGCGAATGAAGTTTTAACGACTCCTATGAAGACGGTGTTAGTAAATGACCAATGACTGGCTATAATCCCTTCTCGGATGAGAGTCATTACTCCTTCGTTAATCATCTCCCACTTCTAACCATCTGCGAAGATGAGTTGCTATTTTTCTACACAAACAGTTCTTTTTTTTTTAACACGTGCTAATGATAATGACCTAATTGGATCAAAGTACATTTTAATTGATACAATGTACGGTTTGTGTGAACACAAAAGGAATTTGAGCATATCTCTATTTGAAACGGAGATATGTGTTATCTAACTGTGATTATGAAAAGGATGCAGCTAAAAACACTTCAAAGGAGAGGAATGTTTAAGAATATTTGACGCGCTGCAGTACAGTTGTTACACCCCAAAGAGTTCTTTAACTTAATGTAAATTTGTAGAATTATTTAAAAATGTATATCCTTCTTTTTTTTTAATAAAAATGATCATACTGAAAAGGTGTACAAACCCATTTAAAAAATTATAATTCATTTAAGAAAGATTAATTTTCATTAATTTAGATTATCACACTCTGATTATTACTTGTATTATTATAAATTGATTGTTACATTCATAAGGGGAAAAACAAAGTAACAAAAATTACAAATTCAGTAACTGTGTAATGTTGCCAGGAGTTATATGCTATTTATTTCGCACTGAAGTTGCCTAAATTTCCCCAATCTTTAGAAATGAAGCATTTTTGATAATAGGTGAACATTTAATGGATGGTATTGGTACGAACGAGACGGTGAGATGTTTCATGAATTACTCTCCTGAACACTCATTAAAAAATCTGGAGTGGCCTACACTCAACTTTCCTATAAGTAAATTTAATATCAATCCCCTTGGGTATATAAGATATAATGTTTCATTTAAGCATAATGCAAACATCTAAATGGGAGATGTTTATTAGTCTTTCATTCCTGAGGTAGTCAGATAGTAATGATTGATCGACTTATCAAAATATAAGCATATTTTTGTATATCATACCACTGATGCAAATAATCTCATTAGTATAACTACAGTAGTAATAACATTTTTGAAAAGCAAAAAGTAAAAAAATTATTGCTAGGAAATATTCTCCTGCAAGAGAACATGGCTTTTGTTCAAGTAGCCAGTGGATTTCTTACATCGTTTACTTAACCTCCTTCTACATTGAATATTTAAGCCAAATTTTTAAATTTAAAACAGGAAAATACTCTTATTTTCTCTGACAAACGTCATAAACATCGAAGAGAAAATGTCGTTTTAAGATAATTTATAATTACATTTATTAATCTTCAAACGAAAGATTTCAATTCTGAATTATCTTTTACGATTTTGGTCTTTTATACCCGCGCGTCTTATCCTCAGTTAAACTTGCCCTAGGAGATTTGATCATCTGCTCTTCATTCCTGGAGGAGGTTGATTTCTGATCGGCTTTTGGAGACTTCCCACTCATCTCGCCGGATTCTCCTTGTTCTCTTGGTTAAAATTTCGTTTTCCCTGTGCCTGAAGCTCCAACAGGAGCCGAGAAAAACGCGTTTAAAAGTGGGGGCAAAGTACAATCCAGAAATTTTCTGGATTAGGGGATTGGCCCAGAGGACCGGAGATGATGGGAAACTGTCAGGGGGGGTAAGAAAATAAAAATGTGTAGGGGCCAGGTATATGAAAAAAAAGGAGAGGGGGGGGGGAGTAAAATCGAAACAACGCAAAAAACGCTGAAAAATTCGATGAGTGAAGGTTAAGAACTTCTCACTATTGCTCCAAAAAATAAAAAACTTAGAAGAAGTCGCACTAAAAGAGTGCTGACGCGCAATGCACTCTCTCTCGACGAAAAATGAGAAAACATTTCCCACGGGGATGTTCTGAATACCACCAACGATCCAGGAGTCGCCGAATCCCGGATCAGTTCCGCGACAGGTACCATCCAAGGTAGCATGCACAGGTACATCCACAGGTAGCATCCACAGGTACATCCACAGGTAGCATCCACAGGTAGCATCCACAGGTACATCCACAGGTAGCATCCACAGGTATGTACCTATGGATGTACCTGTGGATTTACCTGTGGATGGCACCTGTGGATGTACCTGTGGATGCTACCTGTGGATGTACCTGTGCATGCTACCTTGGATGGTACCTGTCGCGGAACAGATCCGGGATTCGGCGACTCCTGGATCGTTGGTGGTATTCAGAACATCCCCCGTGGGAAATGTTTTCTCATTTTTCGTCGAGAGAGAGCGCATTGCGCGTGAGCACTCTTTTAGTGCGTCTTCATCTAAGTTTTTTATTTTTTGGAGCAATAGTGAGAAGTTCTTAACCTTCACTCATCGAATTTTTCAGCTTTTTTTGCGTTTTTTCGATTTTACTCCCCCCCTCCTTTTTTTTCATACACCTGGCCCCTACCCATTTTTATTTTCTTACCCCCCCTGACAGTTTCCCATCATCTCCGGTCCTCTGGGCCAATCCCCTAATCCAGAAAATTTCTGGATTGTACTTTGCCCCCACTTTTAAACGTGTTTTTCTCGGCTCCTGTTGGAGCTACAGGCACAGGGAAAACGAAATTTTAACCAGGAGAACAAGGAGCATCCGGCGAGATGAGTGGGAAGTCTCCAAAAGCCGATCAGAAATCAACCTTCTCCTATGAAGGTTGATCAGATGTTGTATTTGATCAGATGATCAAATCTCCTAGGGCAAGTTTAACTGAGGATAAGACGCGCAGCCCGACCAAAGCTGCCAACCCCCGTCCAAGGGGTGCAGACGGAAAGTATGTGTTCTTCCCTATGGGGCCCATTTTTGTGTAAACTTGATCCATCAAAGATTCTGGACCGTAGCGTGGTAACAAGCAATGCTAACACACTCACCCACCCACCCACACACATACAGACATCATCGAAAAAACTTCATAAAACGACTTCTGGGACCTCGAAACATGTAATTCCGTCAAAATTTCGAGATCGAATTTTTTCACTATCACTATACTTTACTTCTAGTAAAGTAAAAACAAACTTTGAAACAAAATTAATTTATCAACAATAGTTAGTAAACTGCCAACACGAGATGAATTAAAACGTTATTAAATATGCTCCTATGATTTTAATGTTTCTTTTGACATTATTGCGGTAATTGGGACCAACTAAATTTATGAAACCAGGAAGACCGAAAATTCTCATGAAGTATTGAATTTAGTAACTACATTTGATAAACAAAATTTTAATCTTGTTCAAAAAAACATTATTAAAATACTGTTTAGAATGTTATATTCGTTATATTGCCATTTGACCCTTTTTCTTAGCTCAGTTTGGAAAATAAGAGCTCTTTTTAGCTCATTTTTTGTATTATTTTAGCCAGAATCGTTACCTGATATTTGGTAACACTATCTTTCAACCGCATCAAGCGGTCTTCGACATGGTCATATTTCAACTGATTTGTTCAGAGAAGAAATCAGTTAAGATTTGACTCTTAAGTAGACCGCTTGTTACGGTTGAAAGATCTTAGTCTTATTCCTGATTTCTTACTGTGGGTTAGACGTTGATTTTATTTCATATGTTTATAGTAAAATCTTGTTATATATCATCAATTATATAGTCGTCTTTTTATCCTTCATACAATTTATTGGTTTTTATAATATCCATCAAATAGATTTTATTACATTCATAAGTTTCCGGAGTCAATGATTATAAGGTTAAAAACTGAAGAACAGTAATAAAACTTATTATTAAATTCTATTCTTGTAACCTACATTGGTTTTAAAATTGCTGGTATAATCACATAAGATTGTGAATTTTAGTTTATAAAACCTTCCATGTTTTAACTCACGAGCTATATAATCTTCTATTTTGTGGTATTTACTCATGATTAGAATGAGGCAAAGAATCACCGAGTCTCCACATAAAAGATGTTTTGTGTCGAGCTATTTTCATTCTTCCTTTGTGTAAATGGCCCATTGATGACCTTTTTTACAAGTCATATACTAATAACCTCTTTTTGAGTGGTTATAAAATGAAATGTGCACTACTGATAAATATATAGAATATTATAAACATGTTATAAGTAATTATTTCAATAGACATTATAATTTTCTGCAAACTATTCTCAGGAAACAATGGAATACAATATACGTATGTACGCATCTAAATAGAAAGTGACAAAAAATTAAGATTATTCTGAAATTCATAAAGAATGATACTACTTGATTTTTAAATTGTGGGAAATGTAATAAACTAAATAAGTGTAAATAAAATTTACAATAATGTATTCATAATCGGATTTTACAAGAAATCTTTCTAGTATTTCTTCTCTTATGATAGTGGTACTAAAATGTTAAATAATGTTTCTTTCTTATTTGTAATGCTTATAATTTGTATTATCATATTAATTTACTGCTAAATATAAAATAAATCTTTTTAAATCAGTAGGCATGGAAGTTCAAATTAAGAAAAGGTTTCAATTTAAGTTACGAACAGTATAGATTATTATTACTATTCAAGAAATATTTATGTCTTGAAAATAGATATGATGAGTTGATTGCTGAAACATTATACACACTCACTTATACAAACATGCAAAATAAACATTCATACTCACTCTAATACGTAGGTACAAAAAAAAAAAAAATCTGGAGTGGCCTACACTCTACTTTACTATGAGTCACTTAATGTCAAATTTCTTGAGTATATAAAACCTAACGTCTCATTTAAGCATAACGTAAACATCTAAATGGGATATAATTATTAGCCTATCATTCCTGAGGTAGTACAGATAGTGATTGAAGGACATATCATTTTATAAGCTTATTTTTGTACATCACAAATAATTTATTATTTGCAAATAATTGCATTAGTATAACTACAGCAGTAATAACATTATTGAAAAACCAAAGTGAACATTTCCTGAAACGATTTATTCTTCTACAAGAGAATGGCTTTCGTTCAAACAGCCAGTAGATTTCTTACATCGTTTACTTGACATCCTTCTACTTTGAATATTAAAGTAAAATTTTTAAATTCAAAACAGGAAAATACCCTTTTTTTCTCTGAAAAACATCTTTAACTGCGAAGAAAATGTTGTTTTAAGGTGATTTGTTAATTAAAGATGTACGATAATTACATTTATTAATCTCTAAACGAAAGATTCAGATTATGAATTATCATTTACATTTTTGGTCTTTTATAGAATTATCATACTGGGAATTTTAATCTTTAAAATAATAATAATAATAAGCTTCTTAGTATTTAATAAGATCATTTTCCTTCCCCTTTGTTAAATAACATATATACGATTTTTTTCTGAGTGAGTGTTATCATTTTCCTGCACAATATTATTCCTCTTACATCTCATATAATTCAATAAACAATTTAAACTGTTCCTTTATAAAATCAATTTTATCTCAGTGGATTCGCTCAAAAAATTTCTAAGTCAATGTAAACAATGTAAAAAAATACAAAAAATTCGACAAGTATAGCAGGTGATTTCTTAGTCTAGGGTAAACAAAGAGTTTTTATATCGTTATTGCTCTTTCCCGTAATTGAAACTTCATGATATTTTTTTTATGAATTGCTAATTTTTTGTTCCATTTTTGGTCAAATTTTCATTATTTTTTAATGAGCCGTTTAGCGTCAAAAAAACATTTTCTGAAAACAGAAATCGTACTGTAACGCCCCATTAGCGAATGTAATTTTGAAAAAAAATATCTCAACTCATTCTACACATAATGTTCTATTTATAGGCATAGTTTCATTCTTGTCCGTCAAACAGTATGGCTTGTATCGCTCTCACAAGGTTTGAGATTGAATTATAAGTCAAAATTTGTACATTTTATTGAAAAAAAATTATTTTCTGTTGTTTTAAAATTCTGAATATATTTTTCGTTCGTTGCATTTATAACTTCAAAGATAATGTGAAAATTTCAAAACTCTAGGGTTATCAGTTTAGGAGAAATAAATGTTTTAAAAAAAACTGTTTTTGGCAAAAAAAGTGACTTTCCCATCATGCATAATTCTTCCCAAACAATAGGGATCTTCGTCTTTATGAGGCCCATTTTTGTGTAAAATATCAACTTAATCCATCAAAGATTCTGGACCGTAGCGTGGTAACAAGCAATGCTAACACACGCACCCACCCACCCAAACACCCACACACACACACAGACATCATCGTAAAAACGTCATAAAACGACTTCTGGGACCTCAAAACATGTAATTCCGTCAAAATCTCGAGATCGAATTTTTTCACGATCACTATACTTTACTTATAGTAAAGTAAAAAAGGCATCCATTTAAAAAAAAATAATAAATTTTAAAATTTCATAACCAGCAAATCAATTTTTAAAGATTCATTACTTCTGAATCACCTGTTATCGTGTGGTATTTACTAATATTGGGGAATTTCAAAAATTACGTCTTCATACAAAAAAAAAAAGTTTAATATGAAAACTTAACAACGCGTTTCAAACATTTCGTGTTTTTCTATAGGTCTAAATCTGCAATCTTGTGATGTTGTTTTACGGGAGGGACCTTCGAATATAACAATCCCGGATATATGTATATAACAATCAATGATCAAACGACAATATAAAATGGTAAAAAGTACTAAGATCTTTTAACCTAACATGTCGTCTTCGTCAGAGATCAAAGATCTTAGTATTTTTTTTTTCATTTCATATTGGGGTTTGATCATTGTTTGTTATTTCACGTGTTTATGTGAAATCTTTTATATATATATATAAAGATTTCACATATCTTTTATATATATAAAGATTTCACATAAACATGTGAAATAACAATCAATGATCAAACCACAATAAGAAATGGGAAAACAAGACTAAGATCTAAGATCAGTTGGGTTTTTGACTCTGACGAAGACCGCTTGTTACGGTTGAAAGATCTTAGTCTTGTTTTCCCATTTCTTATTGTGGTTTGATCATTGTATTATATATATATTATATATATATATATATATATATATATATATATATATATATAATATATATACCATGATAAACGGAAACGGTCCGGCAGGACAGATTATACTTAAAATAAACTGTGACACATAGACAGAACATAAAGACTCACTTTTCAATATTTCGACGACCGTAATGGCGGTCGTCCTCAGGAGAAGAAGTGAATTGACGGAGTTTTTTTTTTTTTTTTAGTTGAAAGGTTTATATATATATATAAATTACACAGTACAATATGTCCTAGAGTGCGGAGAAAAAAAATATTAATGGGTTAATCAAATCTACTTCTTCTCCTGAGGACGACCGCCATTACGGTCGAAATATTGAAAATTGAGTCTTTATTATGTTTCTGTCTACGTGTCACAGTTTATTTTAATTATATATATATATTATATATATATATATATATATATATATATATATATGTATATATCAGTATCAGCGATATTCATTATTGAACTCAGTTTATTAACGAATAACCATGTTTATTTCGTAGTGCATGCTCTATGAAAATTTGTTGTTGATCATATACGGGAGATCAAATCGTACCATTGAGTCATATTTTCTGCTATTATTTGCACTTGTATTTAAAAATATGATTAAAATTCTTGCTTTTGAAATAAAGTCACTATACTATAAAAAAAATTATGGTATTAATATTTACTTTTTTTGCAATTATGACTTGAGTTATCTTGAACAAGAGTTCAATCTGTTGGTAGTTTATACTCCCTGCATATTATGAAGTGTTTTTCAATGTTTTTCATTTGATGACACACGTGTTATCAATCCGTGACACAACAATTTATTTTCCTCTAATCTGACGTTAACAATGGTATGTTGCGATAACAAACATAAGGGAAAACTCGTTCAGCAAAGTCAATTAATATAAGTTGTATGCAAAATAAAAAGGGTTTTTAAAACAAATATATGTTGTTGGTCATATGCAATATGTTATATACAATTTTGTAGAACAGTCACACCGTGGCTATGTATTCATGGTGACAGACCGGATTTGTTTGATCGGTGATACTACAGATTATACATTGGGAGTCTTAAATTTTGCCTAACTCAAGTGCATTTCGAGTAGGGATCTTTAACGAACACCTGACTTTGTACAGGCTTGGGACCGATGGCTGTTAACGTCGTTTCCAAGGGACGGAGTACTCAGATTTATTCACCTCCTCGTGAATAAATCGAGGACCAGGTGGGGATCGAACCCCGGTCTCTGGGGTCATGATACTATACAGCAGGGGTGCTCAATACGTCGATCGCGATCTACCAGTCGATCGTGAGGCCAATAGTGGTAGATCGCATACAACTGAACAACGCAACCTACTCTGAACCTCAATTTTTTCATGCAGCTGGTGAATAAATCTGATCACGTTGATCCTCGAGAGGACGTTCAGCTGTCGGTCCAGATCATATACGATATCAGGTCAATTTGAGTTAGGCGAAAATTAGGAATCCCAATGTAAAATCTGTCTTCTTTGTGTGGTCACATCACAAAGAGCCAATGTCGCCTATGTGTGTTACTGTAACCTAACCAATCCTGACCCTCCAGTAAGAGAACATACGAAATATGGAATTTTAAAAATGAAAAAGTTTGACATTACATTTAAAGGTGTGAAATACGTATGTGTCTGAATAAAAACATTAAACACTACTATTTATCTTGGATAATACATCACACTGAATCTTAATACCAACAAAAAAAAACACATTTTAGTAAAGAGTACAAATTTCTCTGGGGTATCAGTTCTGTTTATTATTTTAATATAAAATAATATCTTACGAAACAACTTCTGGTCAACTTTGAATTTTCTAAGCAAAACTATTTCAACATACCTTCTTTCTGTACACTTTGTAAGCATTATATCTGGATATCTACTAAACAGTCTTAATATTTCTTTTCTTTTTTATGGGTTAAGTTTAATCTTAGCACTTCTAAACAAAATTATCTTTTTATATCTATTCAAGTAATTAAAATTCATTTAGTGTGGAGGGAAACAGAAATTATGCCCATTTAGGTATTCATTATCCGTATTAATTAACTATTCTAATATTTTACTGTGCAATATAAGTTTAAACACAATATGTAAAATTAAACTGATCATTATCGTTATAAAGTAGAATTGTGCAGCTGTTCTTTGCAATAGTAAAGCTTGGTGGATTTCATATACTGCGTTTGCAGCTGATACAAAGAAAAAGACCATGATAAGGATAACTATTAAGCGAAAAACAGGAAATCATGGACAAGGAAAGTTCAAATACTTAGATAACTAAAAGAGCACGTATATTCAAAGAACTGATAACACTGGAAGACGGAAATGATTCTTCGCAGAACAATAAAGAGAAAAACTCAAAAGTAGAAAGCCTAAGAATCGTGAAGATTATAAGTTCGGTCTTTTTCGTTCAATAAACCATAAAGTATAGAAAGTAGCAATTAACTAATAATGAATTAAAGAAGTCAACTAATAATTAAGAGATGTAAAAAGTGGAAATTATTTACTTAAAAAATTAGAAAGTTTTTTTTTAAAGGAACAGTAATATTACAACAGGCAATTCTAGCATCTCGGACTTTTGAGCGTAATTTTTTGAATCGATTAAAAGCATAACATATAAAAATGAATTAAAAATACAGAAAGCAAAACAATTCTAACGGTTTAAAAAAAAAAACATATACGTAATAAACAACAACAGCGGGGGCTAGTGTAGCCCAATGGCAACGTACCCGCCTCAGGACTAGTAGGTCTGGAGTTCAGTACCCACTCTGTCCCTCACTTTTTTTATGTGGTAGGACTCCGCTAGTTCTTCAGGTTTATTGATAAAAGTATCGACGGTAAAACCTGAAGAACTGATCGAGTCCTGATAAACTTTTATTTTATTTCTATTTCACGGTATACAATATTGATACTTTTATCAATACATGTATATAGTGTATGATTTTTAAATATATATTTATATATATATGTATATATATATATATATATATATATATATATATATAGAGAGAGAGAGAGAGAGAGAGAGAGAGAGAGAGAGTATGAATAATACTTTTAACCTACAAATAAATTGTTGTATAGTCAACAGAAAAAAGATACTGCTTAAAGCAATGCTGTCACGGTAAATTATATGTTCTTCTAAGAACCTTGGTGTCATTTTGTCGTTAATACAAAAAAGTAACGAAGTTACTGTATTTTAGGCAGGGGAAACATATTTATTGATAAAATTGTATTTTATTAACTTGTAAACAACTCCTCTAACGTTGGGGCTAGAATAAACCAACTAGGCATCATGATCTGCGCTAATCTCAAGATATGCCTTAAGATGGTTCCTCTAAGGTGGATATTTTATATTCATAGTTCCACATATAAGTTATAGAAATGAACAAACCACAATATGAAAATGGGCCATTTAAAACCTGTTGTAAATTATAAGTAAAGTAGCGACTGGTCACGTGGCGAGAAAGTTCACCAGATGCATCACTCCGGAGCCACAGAAGAGTCACACGCAGTGACGTTGCAACTATTTTTACCGCCTACTGCGGTCATAAGATTCGCCCCCGCTGACCGGTGATAACCGTTAACCTTCAAAATTCCAGAAGATCCCATATATTTATTCTCATAGCATTACAATCAAGGATCTAATTTTAGACTCCTGTTATTAGTTCCAGACTTTCATCTTATTACACTACTCGAATACATATACAGTATTAATATACTAATAGATATTAGTTTTCTTTGATGACGATCAAAAAAAAAACTAAAAATTATTCAAAAAAACAAATTATTCAAAATATAAAAGAAATTGTTGAATCTACGCAAACGTATGTAATAAACTTTGAACCATATCAAAAAAATAGTTTTGAAAAATTTAAAATACATTTATTTTTATTTTACAAATGTTAAAGTTGAAAAATCGGTTTAAAAACAGTACTACACGCATAAAACATAAAAACGATTGCGACCTTAAAAACTCATTTCTGTATAAATTTCAAATTTTTTGTTAGCTTTATATTATTTTAATGTTTTTCTTTTTTTACCACCTCAAAATGCCGTCTTCCGGTATGTGCCGCCCTCCAGCCCTTCCCTTGCCACTGCCACATATGCCCGACACATATGCGCCACTGGTCGAACGGTATGTAGGAAACAATACAGTTCTGCGTTTTACATTAAAATGACTTTTACAAATTTCTCTAGACAATGAACTCTACTTTTTTCAAACAAAAGCTTAAGGAATTAAACTTCAATTACATACTTAAAATTGAAGAAAGTTTATACAGAAATCGTCCCTATAAAAAAAAAAAAACTTTTTCAATTCCAACCTAATCTATTATAAAATTACGATCAGCTTAACTAATTATATAAAAATTTTAGTTTCAAATCCTGTTGAAATGTTACAGTCTTCTAAAAACATAACCAACCATCTGTAGTTAATATAAATTAATAGATAATACAAACTTTTCAATGTTATTGTCTTCGCTAGGTTAGGTTAGCTTGCAGTGGTAGTCCACACAGCCAAAACATTGGCACTTTGTGATACCAAACAATGAACATTCAACAAGGAGGATAACTCTCTTATGTCCCCTGTTTATTTATTGTGATTTTTCTTCATGTAATTATATATACATATATATATATATATTATAGGAGTCGTTGTCTACGGAGCGACTCGTTTCTATCTTCCTGATAACAACTGAGTTGGGTTTTTGACTCTGACGAAGACCGCTTGTTACGGTTGAAAGATCTTAGTCTTGTTTTCCCATTTCATATTGTGGTTTGATCATTGATTGTTATTTCACGTGTTTATGTGAAATCTGTATATATATATAATCTTGCGCAATCAATACGTTTTCTTTTCTTATATTTATTATTATTATTCTTTTCTTTATTTTCTAACTAACTATACCTTCCCTATTAATTTTTACTCTCTTTCAATTCTTTATTTAATATATCTTTTCTAGTTTACTATTAATCTTAATTATTATTAATTATTATTAACATTATTATTATTATTATTATTATTATTATTATTATTAATTTTCTTAATCTAATTATTCTTTATTAGTCCAGTTATACCGTTGACCTTTCAACTCTTTTATTTTAACCGCTTGTTTCTTGTTCATTATTGACCTTTGACCTTCTCTGTATATTAACCTGTACTATCCTTTTAATCTATTTATAGCATTACTAAGCATGAGTCATCGATTTTAATTTAACATGTCACTTGGCCAACTCCTTTTCCAGTTGAACCCTGTTAGCAGGAGGTTAGTTCGTAGGATCGAATCTCTCAGTCTTAAGATCGTGAATGCCGAGACTGCGGTTAATTTTAATGATACTTGTTTAAAAGAGGATCTGCTGCCTATTTATACCAATATATATATATATATATATTATATACATGTGTGAGGAAGATATATTTTACCTTTTAATGGACTCACTAAACAGTATTTCCTTATATATGCATATTTATCTGAATAGAAAAGACATTTATGAAGTAATGGTAATGACAATGTAAATCGAATGATAGAAATGGTAATATCCGAAGGAAACAAGTGAACCTTTTCACTTTTGTGGTTGTAATTATACAACAATATAACGAGCCATCTCTCTAAGGTTTATGACGAGTGAAGTTTAATGCTGAAATTCTGAACCAATGCTTTACTCTCAATAATATTCCATTTATGGTAATGCATGTCTTTTTTTGCTCATACCATTTAGAATAAGCTTTCCTCTTAAATATTAAAAACAAGTTTTACTAGCATCTGTTATACTATTTTATTGATACAACTCAATTAAACAAAAAAATTTTTCAAATGAAACCCCCATTTTAAATATTTTACAATATAATCGAAATCCCAATTTACATTCTAATTCTTTTATGTCAAATCAGCTTTACCATTTTTTTTTTCTTTTTCCTCAACTTATAACTTGTTTTTCCATCGTTTCTATGTTAATCTTTCTGAACAATGTGTAAAAATGCTAAAATCTATTGAAACATGAATGTTGATAAAGGGCAGAGGAATGTGGGATTTCATACCGTTATGTTTGATATATAAGTACAAACTGTACATAATATTGAAGAGTTCTTTCTACAAATATTTACGTTCTATCCGTTTTCTTCTACTGATGTTAGCCTATTGTTTAACAGTTATAAATAAAATAGGGTATAGGAAATTAAATACTTGTCTCTGGTCTTGGGGAAGCAATCTTACAGACATATTGAAAGAAATTTTCCTTTTGGATAATCTTCTGAATAGAAAATAAGGAATTCATAGATAGAGGAAAATGGAATCTACTAAAGTATGCTACCTACCTTCGATTTTCTTAACTACCATTTAGGATATCATTCATAGTAAACAACGCAAAATTCTTCACAAGTATGCAGTGAAGAAAAAAAAATCGTTTAAATGTATTTATTTAAAAAAAATTCAGCATTTACTATGATTATATGTAGCAAAGATTGACAGACTAAAAAAAAATCATTCCAGCATTTCATATCTCATTTAGACCATTAATGTTTGAAAATTCTGAGAAAACACGATGATATGTTTCCAGCTTGCTTGAAAGATGTAAGATATCTTTACAAACAGTAATAAAATAAATTTTGTCGGGACATATTGTATATTTTGTAAACTATATATTTTGAATAAGTTGTAAAGTTTGTGTGTGATTACTTCTGAATAATTTCGAATAAATCTATTCCCACAAACTATTTAGTATTTACGGTAGATGCTATAATGGGTGATAGATAGCATATTATAGTAGAAAATCGGAGGTAGGTAGCATACTATAATAACAACGATATTATTATTTTGTCACTAGAAAACGGATACTATAGAAATGGAAAGAAAGAACGCATTTATTGATCCTTTTGCAAACAGTTCTCGTATAAGTAGATAGAAACCAACAAATACTTGATGAGGACTTGATGAGGAAATAGAGAAATATAAAGTTCTTGATAGATTGCATTATTTTGATTAGACAATATACGTACAAAACTCTATAACAATGATGTGGTAGAGAGTTTTAGGCAACGATGTGTTGGAGTGTATGTGTGTGTGTGTGTGTTATGTGAAACATGTATCATGTATGTACACATGCATTATGTGTATGTGTCTCATGTGTTATGTGTGTCAATGATGTGCTAGAGCAGATCCTTTTGTCAGCAGTGTGTTCTAGGTAAACAGTGTATTCCAGTAGTGTATTCATTAAGAGGTTCTATTTATTTTGACTCAGTGACTCACCAAATGATTCACTATTGGCGTACAAAACCAACCGGTATCCTTGACTACTGTGTTAATAAACTTCTTAATGTGTCGTCTAAAGTAATCAGTATTGGCATACAAAAGCCATTAGTCCCTTTTGACTACTTGATTGGTAATCTGCTAATAATGATCGTCAAAATCGTATATTCACTGTTGAGGTAAAAAAGTCATTAGACTCTTTGCGTACTTTAACTGTAATCTTCTTAATGTGTCGTCTAAAGTAATCAGTATTGGCGTACAAAAGTCATTAGTCCCTTTTGACTACTTGATGGGTAATCTGCTAATAGTGTCGTTAAAATCGTATATTCACTGTTGAGGTAAAAAAGTCATTAGACTCTTTGCGTACTTTAACTGTAATCTTCTTAATGTGTCGTCTAAAGTAATCAGTATTGGCGTACAAAAGTCATTAGTCCCTTTTGACTACTTGATGGGTAATCTGCTAATAATGATGTCAAAATCGTATATTCACTGTTGAGGTAAAAAAGTCATTAGACTCTTTGCGTACTTTAACTGTAATCTTCTTAATGTGTCGTCTAAAGTAATCAGTATTGGCGTACAAAAGTCATTAGTCCCTTTTGACTACTTGATGGGTAATCTGCTAATAATGATGTCAAAATCGTATATTCACTGTTGAGGTAAAAAAGTCATTAGACTCTTTGCGTACTTTAACTGTAATCTTCTTAATGTGTCGTCTAAAGTAATCAGTATTGGCGTACAAAAGCATTAGTCCCTTTTGACTACTTGATGGGTAATCTGCTAATAATGATGTCAAAATCGTATATTCACTGTTGCGGTAAAAAAGTCATTAGACTCTTTGCGTACTTTAACTGTAATCTTCTTAATGTGTCGTCTAAAGTAATCAGTATTGGCGTACAAAAGCCATTAGTCCCTTTTGACTACTTGATGGTGTAATCTGCTAATAATGATGTCAAAATCGTATATTCACTGTTGGGTAAAAAAGTCATTAGACTCTTTGCGTACTTTAACTGTAATCTTCTTAATGTGTCGTCTAAAGTAATCAGTATTGGCGTACAAAAGCCATTAGTCCCTTTTGACTACTTGATGGGTAATCTGCTAATAATGATGTCAAAATCGTATATTCACTGTTGAGGTAAAAAAGTCATTAGACTCTTTGCGTACTTTAACTGTAATCTTCTTAATGTGTCGTCTAAAGTAATCAGTATTGGCGTACAAAAGCCATTAGTCCCTTTTGACTACTTGATGTGTAATCTGCTAATAATGATGTCAAAATCGTATATTCACTGTTGCGGTAAAAAAGTCATTAGACTCTTTGCGTACTTTAACTGTAATCTTCTTAATGTGTCGTCTAAAGTAATCAGTATTGGCGTACAAAAGCCATTAGTCCCTTTTGACTACTTGATGGGTAATCTGCTAATAATGATGTCAAAATCGTATATTCACTGTTGAGGTAAAAAAGTCATTAGACTCTTTGCGTACTTTAACTGTAATCTTCTTAATGTGTCGTCTAAAGTAATCAGTATTGGCGTACAAAAGTCATTAGTCCCTTTTGACTACTTGATGGGTAATCTGCTAATAATGATGTCAAAATCGTATATTCACTGTTGCGGTAAAAAAGTCATTAGACTCTTTGCGTACTTTAACTGTAATCTTCTTAATGTGTCGTCTAAAGTAATCAGTATTGGCGTACAAAAGCCATTAGTCCCTTTTGACTACTTGATGTGTAATCTGCTAATAATGATGTCAAAATCGTATATTCACTGTTGCGGTAAAAAAGTCATTAGACTCTTTGCGTACTTTAACTGTAATCTTCTTAATGTGTCGTCTAAAGTAATCAGTATTGGCGTACAAAAGTCATTAGTCCCTTTTGACTACTTGATGGGTAATCTGCTAATAATGATGTCAAAATCGTATATTCACTGTTGAGGTAAAAAAGTCATTAGACTCTTTGCGTACTTTAACTGTAATCTTCTTAATGTGTCGTCTAAAGTAATCAGTATTGGCGTACAAAAGCATTAGTCCCTTTTGACTACTTGATGGGTAATCTGCTAATAATGATGTCAAAATCGTATATTCACTGTTGCGGTAAAAAAGTCATTAGACTCTTTGCGTACTTTAACTGTAATCTTCTTAATGTGTCGTCTAAAGTAATCAGTATTGGCGTACAAAAGCCATTAGTCCCTTTTGACTACTTGATGGGTATTGACTACTCTTCTTATTGTGTCGTCAAAAGCATATATTCTGCGTTGACGTAAAAAAGCCTTTAGTCTCTTTGAGTAATAATAAAATTACTCTTCGGTAATCTTCTTTATGTTTCGTCTAAAGTCTAACATAATATAGACGTACAAAGTCATTAGTCCCGTTTGACTACTAAGTGGGTTGCCTTGTTAATGAGTCATTAAACTGTGAATTGACCATTGCCATATTGAATCCCCTATTCTACAAAGAGAATTAGACATTCTTCTTATCTGTAGCACTGCGTCTCAATCAGTGACTCACCAATCACAGGTGAGAATTAAATATCTGACAAGTAGATGACACAGATAATTGGTGTTTTGGATGTCTTGAATGGTGCAAGATTAAGTCTCAAGCTGTAGTTTTGTTGCTGTATATATGAAATTCATAGGGGAATACTTGCTCACAGAAAAGTACAAAAGAACAGTAGAGTGAATTGCTTAAACCAACTTGGCTTACCAATTTGCCTCTATCTTAGGCTAGCGCCTGGTGCCCCCGAGATGCGGTGAAAGAGCTTTCACGTTAAAAGGCATCAATCTGTTCTGTTATTACTCGCGATATTGCTGAAGAAGCAGGGTGCTCGGAATAATACCAAAACAGATGACACAGATATTTTCATA
This sequence comes from Hermatobates lingyangjiaoensis, assembly GCA_026182355.1. Taxonomy (NCBI): domain Eukaryota; kingdom Metazoa; phylum Arthropoda; class Insecta; order Hemiptera; family Hermatobatidae; genus Hermatobates; species Hermatobates lingyangjiaoensis. The sequence continues at coordinate 824,135 of JAPFBL010000159.1, forward strand.
GATAGTTAAACCGAATTTAATTTACGTAATTACCAAATTAAACTTTTTTAAGGAAAATTCAGAATTTTTTGATGCTGTAACTAGGTATTGTATTTAATTATTACTCTTATTATATATAAGTTTCTACTTACGCCATTGCTTAAATAGAAGCTTACTTGGAAATATACTTGGAAAAAAAACAGTTTAAAATTAAATTTTTTTTTCTTTTAAAAAAAACAATACTTATAAAATGCTTAATTCATTAGCGTAACGGTGCATTAAAATGCTTGGGCAAAACTGATATATAGTGATAAATAAATTCACTATTGGCATATTAAAGTCAATAGTCACTGATGAGTGGTAAATATTCCTATCGTATCGTCCATAATTTTCATTTATCATAGGCCTACAAATACTACTTGACCCTTTTGGGTGGTGAAGTTCTTATTGTGTCGCTCGTAGTATTCGTTTGTAATTGAAAATAAATATCCATTTATCCATTTTGAGTGAATTCTACTTGTTGTGTCCTTCATTATATTCATTTAGAATAGAAATACATTTTTCCTTTCCCTTTTGAGTGAATTCTACTTATTGTGTCGTTCATGATATTCATTTAGAATAGAAATACAAACATCATTTTTTCTTTCACTTTTGAGTGAATTCTACTTATTGTCGTTCATGATATTCATTTAGAATAGAAATACATTTTTCCTTTCACTTTTGAGTGAATTCTACTTATTGTCGTTCATGATATTCATTTAGAATAGAAATACAAACACCATTTTGTCTTTCTCTTTTGAGTGAATTCTACTTATTGTGTCGTTCATGATATTCATTTAGAATAGAAATACAAACACCATTTTGTCTTTCTCTTTTGAGTGAATTCTACTTATTGTGTCGTTCATGATATTCATTTAGAATAGAAATACAAACACCATTTTGTCTTTCTCTTTTGAGTGAATTCTACTTATTGTGTCGTTCATGATATTCATTTAGAATAGAAATACAAACACCATTTTTCCTTTCCCTTTTGAGTGAATTCTACTTATTGTCGTTCATGATATTCATTTAGAATAGAAATACAAACACCATTTTTCCTTTCACTTTTGAGTGAATTCTACTTATTGTCGTTCATGATATTCATTTAGAATAGAAATACAAACACCATTTTGTCTTTCTCTTTTGAGTGAATTCTACTTGTTGTGTCGTTCATGATATTCATTTAGAATAGAAATACAAACACCATTTTTCCTTTCACTTTTGAGTGAATTCTACTTATTGTGTCGTTCATGATATTCATTTAGAATAGAAGTACAAACACCATTTTGTCTTTCTCTTTTGAGTGAATTCTACTTATTGTGTCGTTCATGATATTTATTTAGAATAAAAATAGATACACCATTTTTCTATTTGGTGTATCCTTTTTGAGTGAATTCTACTTATTGTGTCGTTCATGATACTCATTTAGAATAGAAGTACAAACACCATTTTTCCTTTCCCTTTTGAGTAAATTCTAGTTATTGTGTCGTTCATGATATTCATTTAGAATAGAAACACATTTTTCCTTTCCCTTTTGAGTGAATTCTACTTATTGTGTCGTTCATGATACTCATTTAGAATAGAAGTACAAACACCATTTTTCCTTTCCCTTTTGAGTGAATTCTGCTTATTGTGTCGTTCATGATATTCATTTAGAATAGAAGTACAAACACCATTTTTCCTTTCCCTTTTGAGTGAACTACTTATTGTGTCATACGTAGTCTACATTCACCACAGATATACAATTGACAGTAATGACGTTTGAGTGGTGGGAATTATTCTTATTGTGTTATCCACAGAGTTCATTCACCGTAAACACAAAATGCCACTAGGCCCTTTTGAGTGTTGAGTTTGTTTATAGTCTGGTAAATAGTGCTCCACCAACACATTAATGCAAAAGCCATTAGTGTTATTTGAGTGGCTGATATATTGAGTGGATGTGATATCTTCTGACTGATTTGGCCATAGAGTACATTCGCTACTAATATTTAAGTCCAGTAATATTGCTCCCAGTATATTTAGTAGATTTTGCTTTCTATAGTGAACAATAAATTTCCTTTTAGATTAATAAGATGATACGCCTCTTTTACTATAGTGTGTGACTTCTTGCTATATCCGATTCTTTTCAATAAATGTACTGTTAGCATTCAAAAGCCCATAGTACCCTTTAGTTATAGCACTTAGTAATGAGCCATTTGATTCTACCCTTCACCCTATACAATCACTATTTTCATACAAAAGCAAGCTATTTCTTTTGGTGGACATATTCAAGCTGTTTTTTTTTATAATTCCACCTCTAAACATGAATATCTTTACCTAATTCCAATCATGAAGACTGACATTACTGTCAAACTGGTTTCTTATTCTGTTATTTGCTTTCTGCACATCCTATAAATATCTAATGAATATCAGTTCGTCATCAACAAAAACTTTTGTCTAGTAATATATACTTCGCACAAAAAAAAACTCTCATTCTTTCAAACTACTATAATATAGTAACTTTCTCTCCCGACTTATACGCGTGATTTGGAGCCTTTCATCCTTTAATTATGGTTGACCGATTAGCAGTAAAATAGATTAAATTATCAAGTTTAACTTTTATTGTATTTGTTTAAAATATCATACACCTAGTTAAAAAGAATCAGCTTAGGCTCAGGAACGAGATATACAGGTTACTCGAAGTTGGTATTTTGTAGGCTACTTCGGTTTGTTTCTGATTTACAATTTATATATTGTTATCAAATTAATTTTTAAAATACAATTACTACTATTTATGTATTATTTATTAAGTATAATACATAAATAATAAATGATAAAAAGTGAGATATATAAGTTACCCAAAGTAGGAATTTATTGGGCTAGCTTAGTTGGTTTATGATTAATAGTGGGTATATTATTAACATAATAATTTTTAAAATATAATTACTTATGGATTATTTATGTTTATTAAGTGTAATATATAAATAATAATAATAAATATTGTATATTTATGACAGGTTTATTGATTTAAGGTGTTTTTATTTAGTCAAATTGTATTTAAATTTTATTTAGATATTTAATATATTAATTACAATAGTAAATAAATGTTTAATTTACAATATAGTGTATTCTCTTGCGTATTAAGGATATATTAACTAATATACATTTATTTAGATATAATTTTAAATATCTTTAATAAGTAATCAATTTTATTTTGAGAGATCAGAATGAGTCTGTACTATTTTGTGGTTATAGAGGAAGGTAAGTAAATGCGTATAATAATATTGATAGAAACATACCGCTGTGTAAACTCCGGCAAGAGCGGCTGAACACTGGATACAGCGTTTGGACATAACTAGAAACTGGGAAAAACCAAGACTGACCGTCGGCCGAAATCACTGTCTATCACATTGGCAACTAACTGACTGCTATCTGGAGACATTTGATAATTGATAAGATACGGGCTACCTGAAGAGGCAGCATTGGTCGCTGATTGGAAGAAGACAATACGGAGGGGAGGTCAGTCGGGCTTGGCAGTGTCCTTTGCTGCGAGACCCCGGCACGACTAGTGTTTGCGACGATCGCCGCCCCCTCTACCAGAGTACCTGCACTAATTACTGCATCATTCTGGCGACGTTATGCAACCAACCCATTCCGACTGTCTACTGTCAAAAACGGCTTCCGTACTTACAAACATTGCTTCTTCTTTATGTTTACTTTGTCCATCCACTTAACTTAGCAAATAAAAGGATTCGCCCCAAAAGCATTACCTCAGGATCCACTGTCACTGTTTCATCACAGAACACTCCGCATAACCTATACTAAAACACAATTATAAACAATATCAAGTAAACTCATTCCCTTTTTCAATTAATTCATACAGAATGAATTGAAAAAAGCTAATTACTTTAATAAATATTTCTAGTGGATAAAAATAATCTGAATTTCTTTTTATTTTTAAAATTTTATTGCAGCATTTTCCACATATTACATACATCAATTACACATTTTGTAATTAAACACGAATCTTAATTTTACATTATAATATAATTTTCTTTTGTGAAATACACATTTTGTCGTGTTAAGTTATTGTAATAATATATAATATAAATACTATATAGGTAAGATTTTGTTGAAATGTACCGCAGCTTCGGCATGCACGACTTTCAAACTAAGCTGTCTCAGTCTCCTGACATTCTTACGAGTAGAAGGTGGTAATTATTTATAAATATATAGTAATATAATATATATATATATATAAAGATTTCATATAAACACGTGAAATAACAATCAATGATCAAACCACAATAAGAAATGGGAAAACAAGACTAAGATCTTTCAACCGTAACAAGCGATCTTCGTCAGAGTCAAAAACCCATCTTAGTCTTGTTTTCCCATTTCTTATTGTGGTTTGATAATTGATTTATATATATATATATATAATTAAAGTTACAGCTAGAGATCACAAGAAAAAGGACTAACACTCACGAATCTCGATAATTTTGACGTCTTGCCGTCTTCAGGAGAGAAGAAGAAAATAAAAAGGAGAAGAAATGAAGGAACGGGGACGTAAACGCGTCCACTGGCCGATAATATATATATATATATATATATATATATATATATATGAAAAATTAATAATCAACAATAACTCTTGCTATAAAATATGAATTGAACAACCACAAAAAACCAACATATATTAGATACAGTGCTCTGTATTGTTTTCTGATAAATATTAGTTCAAATCATTGGCATACATTTCGGGTTGGCTTTTTGTCGCTCAAAGTACATGTTGTTCGGATAAATCAGGAGTTCTTAATCTTTGGCTGTAGACTCCCAGAGAGCTATATTACCATCTGTGGACCTCCCTCCTCCCACCGGATACTTAAGAAACATAATAATACCCGTGTAAATTTTCCAACAAATATTTGTTTTTAGTTAAATGAAAAGTGAAACTATGAAATAAGTTTATTACATTTTCAATGTTACGCCGAAGTACAAAAATATTTTAAAACAACAATAATAAAATATTCTTTTATTAACATTTTATAAAGTATGCTGAAATAAATTATAAAACTGAAAATAGCAAAAAAAAGAAACATTGGAACAAAATAAGAATTGATGAAATATTGGGCCTTATATTTTATTTATTATTTATATTAGAAATAGGTAAAACCGTTATACTTCGCAAGATGATCATGGAGTCGTTGGAGCGCTTTCGGACGTTGTCCATCTTCGATCGCAACTAACCTACTTTTATTTATTATTTTTGAATATTCTAACGGTCAGCTCGCTATGCTTTGAGATGTTTTTAGTTATGATATCCTGATATACGTATTTAAACGCTAACCGCGTGCCATGGATCTTAAAATGTTAGTTTTGCTCATGGACCACTGGCTGTCCATGTGGAACATTTTGGGAACCACTGAGATAAATCAATATGTATTTCTTGCACTCGCCTTCGCCCGGATAGATAACTTTAATAACTTGCTTGGTTCAATCTATCAGTCTTATATTCTGAAAACCTTGATATTTTATGCAAACTGCTTGGATGTTTCAGTTTGTGGTTAAGTAATTCAAGCCGGCTAGTCACCACTATCCAATCCTTATCCTCAAGTCCAGTGGTTGCCAACCCTTAAAGACATTTTACTTTAAAATATTATAATTGATTATAATTATATAATATTATTATATAATAATAATTACAGTTTATAATTGGTTATAATTGATTTTAAATTTCTTTTTTTTTCTTAATTAACTAAAAAGAGTGTTTTCCAATAGAGTTTCACTTTTTCTTAATGAAAGACAAAAAAACTGCCCACCCATCCAAATCTCCTTGTTCGGAAACTAAATCCAACTCCCAACCTTTCCTAATCCTACGAGCCTCAAAGTTTCCTACTTAAGCTAAAAATGACGATCACATGACTCCAAAAGTATACAGTAACTCAGAGAATGCAAAGCCGGAAGACCAAACGACCACGAAGACAGACTGACTCCCCCATTCTTGGCAATGTTTACTGACCCAACAAAAACAGCAGGATGAGAATCTAGCAGTAGTGGGCCTCTGGTACGGAACTGCTATTTACGACATGCACTATTGTGCATGGTAATATTCGTTGGACGTTGGTCGTTGGTTTTTCATATGCTTGATGGGGGGGTTTGCATCGTTCCACCTCAATACCATTAAGTTTTTCAGATTTTGATTTAAATTAAGCACGAAAATGTAAACAAATATTAGTTAAAAGCAGAAAAATACTGTATTTTTACTATAGTATTACATAACTGACACAAAGGGTCACGGGTAATCCAGTAATAGATAAGGTTTGCTTTATAACCTGATTGTTTACATTTTGACGTTAATAGGTAATGACTGCCGCAGGTAGGTTATTCCTTATGACCTGCTTTTTAATATTTCAGCATGGTTTGTTCAAATGGAAACATCCAGGTACCAGAAATTTTATTATTGTTTTCAGATTGATATTAAAGAAAATTATTGTAATATAATATAAGTTTGTTATTAACTTAAACAAAGATTTAGTTATTAACAATAGTTTACCATTAATTTTTTTTATCTAATTGGTTTAACTTGCTTGAAGCATTATAAAAAGTTATGCGTTAAATAATAACTTATTAACTTTAAGTATGCATGATAGTATTACGAATCAAAATGAAAGTATTTGAAGCATAATTAAAATCTTTTGGCTAAAGTATAGTTAAAGTCTTTTGTTAAATAGATAAATACATTTCTAATATAAATCTTTTGTTAAAGTTTAATGGATGTAAGGCTTGCTTATTTATTTCTGATTGATCAATTCGTGTGTTTAAAATATTTAATTATTAGTTATTAGTATACGGTCATACTCCATATAACCAAAAAGATAAGTTATTATATATCGATGATATCTAGCTGGAAGACGTTTATGATCAGATCTATGTCTAAATCAGTAAAACTTATAAGGGAATATATATACAGCATAAAAAATTTATGTAGAAATATTCAAATCAAAATGTACATAATATATAAATCTTAATCACTGTATGTATTTGTGTGTATAAACACAATTCTTAACATAATAACTATTAACATAACATAGTGAAAAATGTAGGTAGCATTTAACATTTAACACTCAACTGACACTTTTCAACACAATACTTCTTCATAAAGAAATAATATTTCATCAAAATATTCTTATTCAAACTTTCAAGAGACAATTTTGTTTACTGATATAATTTTAATTAAACATTTAAAACTGTGTGAAGTCTTCAAATTGAAATTATTGAATGGAGTGTAATGTGATATGGTTTAGCCTCAACAACTAACTGTTTCCTAATTGAAATGACTTGTGGGTTTAAAATACGAGTCATATTGAACAGATAATTAGAGTTGAAACTTCTTTCAACATTTTTTGTTCCACTGTTTTATTATTTGTTGTACATTTTTTTATTATTTTGTTCAATGTAATATATCAACTGCCAATTGTATTAAACAATGTGTGCAATTGCAAAAGATTATATCTTTTTTGAGTAAAATATTATTAAATTCTTTATTAATTTCATTATCTAAAAAAAAGTTAATTGTAACGGAACTATAGAAAATTTTTTTTTCGTTATATGTAATTTATTATTAGAGATGGAATTAAATTGTTTCCCGGGTAAAGTCGGATATATCAGCTGGTATATATATAATATATATATATATATATATATATATATATATATATAAAAAGATTTCACATAAACACGTGAAACAACAATCAATGATCAAACCACAATAAGAAATGGGAAAACAAGACCAAGATCTTTCAACCGTAACAAGCGGTCTTCGTCAGAGTCAAAAACCCAACTGAACACTAGATGCAGATAACATCTAGTGAGCTAAATTTATTACCTATGAAAAATCAATGTTGTTAAGAAATGTTATTGAATCGTCTCTAATTAAATTTAATAGGTCTAATATTATAAACATTATAAACGGTCTCTTCAAACTTGATACTTTCGTCACGAGGGCAATAGCCTCTTCAAAGAGGGTTGACAGCTAGCGGATAGTTTTTTACTTTTTCTTACTGTACTCCTTTGTTTCCCCAAACATCCCTTTCTGGACATTAGTCCTTTCCTGTGCTTTCACCCTTTTAAAATACCACTCTTCCCTCCCACTCTTCTCAACTCCTCACCAGATGTTTTCTGCATCTAGTGTTCAGTTGAGTTTTTGACTCTGACGAAGACCGCTTGTTACGGTTGAAAGATCTTAGTCTTGTTTCTTATTGTGGTTTGATTATATATATATATATATTTATATATATTAGACATCTGAAGTGGTAATCACCTATATCTTCTCGGGCCACGACTATGCGAGTCTTTTGTGCCTTATCCTTAATTGTATATTTTATAGCGGAGGTTTAAATGTCGTTTCAGAACGACATATAGTTGTGTACAAGCTTGTTCAGCCATGAAACTTATTAAAAATTAAAACTTACTAACTTTAATTTTTGCTCTAAGTTACAAATTTTACTTCAAAAATTTAAAATTAAAATAACCTCCAGAGTCTCATCAAGTGCCTAAAGTATTAGCTTTATCAAGTATTGCGTTTATTTGTTTTTTTTTTAATTTAATACTATGAACATTTAAACAATCTATATAAAACAATATCATAAGTATATTTAAGATAAAATACATTGGGTTAGAAGAGATTTATGGCGCATCTGAAACCCTATGTTAAAAATTTGGGTCATGCTATATAAAAGTTGACAGTCCTAGTAGACTATCCTCATTAAAATATTGTTCTTTAAAATTCAAAGTTTAAACTGGAATAATGTAATATATTAAGCAAGCACCCATTGTATAAAGTCAACAAATTTTAAAAGTTTTTTTTCTTCTGGCACTTATGTCTTAATTATAAGTACATACATGGCAGACATTGGTCTATTATGATATTTGTTGGTATCAGAAACAGTGTTCTAGAGTCTCAACTGAAACGAAACGTACGCTGCTTTTTCATTTTCAATTTTTCTAAGTTTTTGGATTTGATGCAAAACCATACATTCAAAAAAAAAAAAAAAAAACTGAAAAAGTAAAATTAAACTTGTAGAAATACTATTTTATATTGTAGCATATGACTTTTATATACAGGTGTAAAGAATGCACTAGTTGTAGAAGGTAGCCTCAAGTATTTTTATTAAAAAAAAAAAGGATGCAAGTTCCCATCGATTATTGGTGTGGAGTTATAAAAATTTCTTTTGAAAGGTGGTTCATTATTTTATAAATAAAATATATATTTAAACCAGCGCTACCCAGGGAAAAATTATATTAAAAAAAAAGTTAATAAATAATGTAAAGTTACAGATAATAAAATTGAAGAGAGCATAATATAGGACTTCTGATAGAGAACTAAGCACTGGTGACACAAGGCAGTTTAAAACCTAAATTTGTTCAGCTTGAGCTATCGACCTAAGTTACACAATTAACTTAATAAGACTTAGTAATTAAGATATTTTGAATTGTATTGTCAAATCTAATATCATAATATTGTGGTCGTAGTTGAACTGAAAAAAATATTTCTTTCAATTTTGATAGATGTTTCTTATTAATTTCACTGTTTCGTAAAATCGGAAAAAATTTGTGGTTTTATAAAAAAAAAAAAATAGTTATAAATACTGTAAAAAAATTTCCTGAGGTGTACAAACTTGTTTATTCTGCCAATTTCAAATCAGACAAGTGGTTATAATGGAAAATCAACAAACAAACAAATAAATCAATATGTCGAATCTTACAACCATAATAGCATTACATTATTTTAACATTTGATTTAAGGATTTAATGATAATACAGAATAAATAATTTATATTTTAAGGGAATAATTATTTCTCATTTATCAACAAAGATATTTAGATTTATTTGTTTATTTAAAAAAAATAATTTACAACTTTCTAATATATTTAAATTAGAAAGATATTTCTTTAAAATAGATTTATTGTATAATAAAGTATTATTTAAAATTTAACTGAAAAATTAATTACACATTTTATGGAAAATGTTTAATTGTGTAAAACTCTCAATCATATTATCATAACATATTCCTAATATTTAACAAAACATTTTTGTAGAGAAATATTTTCTTTTGATTTTCTTTAAGAAGAGTATAGTAGTCAGAGTAGTTTCTAAATGAATAGTAAAAAAATATACCAAATGAAGTCTAGGAAAACAATAACAAAAATGAACTGTAACACAAAAAGTTCATGTTTTCATATAACTTGTCATATTAAATTGTGGTTAGGGATTTAAATTTCATTAGTTATTTGATATTCTGTTTTTGAAATATCTAAAAAGTCAATTTTTAACTTTCTTTTTAAACTCTTTCTATTCTTTTAAAAGAAATTTTCCAAGGCCATACTATAAATTGTCATATTAAATTGTGGTTAGGGATTTAAATGTCATTAGTTATTTGATATTCTGTTTTTGAAATATCTAAAAAGTCAATTTTTAACTTTCTTTTTAAAGTCTTTCTATTCTTTTAAAAGAAATTTTCCAAGGCCATACTATAAATTGTCATATTAAATTGTGGTTAGGGATTTAAATGTCATTAGTTATTTGATATTCTGTTTGAAATATCTAAAAAGTCAATTTTTAACTTTCTTTTTACACTCTTTCTATTCTTTTAAAAGAAATTTTCCAAGGCCATACTATAAATTGTCATATTAAATTGTGGTTAGGGATTTAAATTTCATTAGTTATTTGATATTCTGTTTTTGAAATATCTAAAAAGTCAATTTTTATATTTCTTTTTGAAGTCTTTCTATTCTTTTAAAAGAAATTTTCCAAGGCCATACTATAAATTGTCATATTAAATTATGGTTAGGGATTTAAATTTCATTAGTTATTTGATATTCTGTTTGAAATATCTAAAAAGTCAATTTTTATCTTTCTTTTTGAAGTCTTTCTATTCTTTTAAAAGAAATTTTCCAAGGCCATACTATAAATTGTCATATTAAATTATGGTTAGGGATTTAAATTTCATTAGTTATTTGATATTCTGTTTGAAATATCTAAAAAGTCAATTTTTATCTTTCTTTTTGAAGTCTTTCTATTCTTTTAAAAGAAATTTTCCAAGGCCATACTATAAATTGTCATATTAAATTATGGTTAGGGATTTAAATTTCATTAGTTATTTGATATTCTGTTTGAAATATCTAAAAAGTCAATTTTTATCTTTCTTTTTGAAGTCTTTCTATTCTTTTAAAAGAAATTTTCCAAGGCCATACTATACATTGTCATATTAAATTATGGTTAGGGATTTAAATTTCATTAGTTATTTGATATTCTGTTTGAAATATCTAAAAAGTCAATTTTTATCTTTCTTTTTGAAGTCTTTCTATTCTTTTAAAAGAAATTTTCCAAGCCAATACCAGTAATCACTGGGAACTTGCATCTCTGTTTTTTTTTCTTGATAACAATTCTTGAGGCTACATTCTACAACTAGTGCATTCTTTACAGCTGTGTACAAAAAGTGTAGCACATGCTACAATATAAAGGAGTATTACTACAAGTTTAATTTTACTTTTTCTGTTTTTTTGAATGTTTGGTTTTGTATCACTCAAATCAATTCTTTCTTTTGAATTCAGAAGTTAGAATAGAAACAAAAATTATGTATGTCCCTTAATGGAAGTTCCCTGAAATATCAACCATTATTATAGCGGCTTTAAAGTTAAATGATTTATTTATGTTGTATGATAAACATTCATCAATTCAATTTGTTAAACGTATTTATTATATTAAACTCTAAGAAAACCTAAAACACTTATCGATTTTTAAATCAGATGAACAGAGCAAACGATACACACGTAATTTTTGATTTGAATATTTATAAATTCTTATAATTCTTAATCAATCCTATTAAAAATTGTTAGAATTAACCAAAAAAATTAAAAGATCAATTTTTGTTTGGTAACTAAAAAAATTAAAATTAGAGAAGAATTGTGTTCATTACAGAACAAATGTAATAATTTACAAAAGATTGATAAATGTACTAATTTATTTGTTTCAGTTTATCATTATCTCCGATTAACCGAATCAAACAAAAGCTATTTGAATATTATCACACTTATAATTAAATAAACCAATTAAGAAACTAAAAAGTTTATAATGGGCAATAGGCTATTATTCGACATAATATTAGAAGTAATTCATATAAAATTCTCACCAATAATATTTTTGAATTCTTTACAATAAAGACTAGAATAACTGCTACAGTGAAAACTATTGACTTTAGTTATATATATACTGAAAATGAGAAAAAAGAATTATTTAACCATCCACAATTTTTAGTTAATTTTTTCCCTCTTTTTAATAAATATTCTTAAATAGCTTTAGTATACAGTTCTTCATAAGCATTCTTATTTTTTTTTCTTTTTAGAGTCATCACATAATCATGAAATAAACTTTTTGAACTTCGAAATTTAAAGAAAGATATAGTAAATATTCATTATTTTAATTAAATTGATTTATGATCATTGTTGTTAAAAAAACATCCATCGATTGGCACAGGAGTACTAAACTGTTGACTTACAGCAGGTAAAGGCAGAATTTGATCATTGTTGTTAAAAAACTTCCATAGACTGGCAGATGGGTACTGAACTGTTGACTTACAGCAGGTAAAGGCAGAATTTGACCATTGTTGTTAAAAAACTTCCATAGACTGGCAGATGGGTACTGAACTGTTGACTTACAGCAGGTAAAGGCAGAATTTGACCATTGTTGTTAAAAAACTTCCATAGACTGGCAGATGGGTACTGAACTGTTGACTTACAGCAGGTAAAAGCAGAATTTGACCATTGTTGTTAAAAAACTTCCATAGACTGGCAGATGGGTACTGAACTGTTGACTTACAGCAGGTAAAGGCAGAATTTGACCATTGTTGTTAAAAAACTTCCATAGACTGGCAGATGGGTACTGAACTGTTGACTTACAGCAGGTAAAGGCAGAATTTGATCATTGTTGTTAAAAAACTTCCATAGACTGGCAGATGGGTACTGAACTGTTGACTTACAGCAGGTAAAGGCAGAATTTGACCATTGTTGTCAAAAAACTTCCATTGACTGGTAGGTGTTGACTTACGGGAGATAGAGGCAGCAAAGTATTATATTTTGGCTGTAACGTCAAAGTTTTTATCTGCCTAAAACCTTCTAGCGTCAACTTCAATGAGCTTGTAAAAGTTCATTCATATTAATAAATATTTGGGAATGAGTAAATATACAATTTTCTGAAATGAGAAATTTATATATTCGAAGAACTATTTAAGTTTCACGAATTTTTGAACAGGTGATATTGATTTTTAAATCGATGGAATTGATTTGCAAATGCCTTTATTGATATGTCTTTGGACCAAAGCAAGGATTGTGGTCTCTCATAATCATATTCAAATCACTGTCCATGCTTACCATTGGTACTCAAAATTCAGGGCTTGAATCTTGGCCACATCTATAAATGTTTTTATGTGACAGATTAAAAATCTCTTGCGCTGAAATACTGAAGTGATCTAAAAAAAAAAAGAAAACGCCAAAATCATTGGCGCTGAGTGTCTACGATCTCACTTAATAACAAGATTTCATAACGTGAAATAACACAATAAGAAGTGAAAACAATATCTTTCAAAGGTAACAAACTGTCTTCGTCAGAGCGAAATCCCAACTGGATGGGCCGTGACGAAGACCGCTTGTTACGATTGAAAGCTGTTAAGTCAAGTCAAGCTGTTAAGTCTTTTTTTTTCTCACCTCTTATTGTACAAGTTTCACGCTGATCATTACTTATTAAATATCCCTCCTTTAATTACAAATACATTCCAATTAACCAAATGATCCACATTTTCTACTTCAAAAACAAACTGAAAGCAAAAGCATTTGACTTTGATAATGTTGAGAATGTTGATAATGAGGGAAATAAGATAATCAGAATAATGTTTAAATAAAAACACTTTTTTCTTTTAAACAAGGCTTTCTTAAATACAATTGAATCTAATTAAAAGTGTTATTTTATCTAAACCTGTTATTATTATTACTTAGACAATGTTATTGCAAGTTGTAATATACACGTAAATATACTAAATTTCCATGTGCCTAATTTAAGAATTTAATAATAGCCTTTATTACGAAAAAAAAATACGCAAACCATATGTTCATAATAAATAAAATATATTGAAATAAATTACAAAATTACTAATACTTTATATGTTAATGCAAATAATGCATGAGTACTTAATTATTACTATGAATATTTTTTTCTTAAGTTTCGTTACAAAGTGTACCTTTGAGAAGAGACCTTTCCTAGTTTTGCCAATTAGATCTACCCAGCAAAACCACAAAATATATTCAGCTCACTCCATTTAATAAACTGGCTTACTCCTCTTCACCTTGTTGATGGCAACCCATTTCACAAATCTTTTGCCAATTAGTCTGAATCTATTCGATTAGAGATAGATAAATAATAGCAAATAGAGGTAATGATAAAGAGGGAAGAATGAATAAAGATTCATACTGGGGGTAAAACGATAGTTCAAAGTCTCCATACAAAAGAAGTTTTTTATTTAAACTACTCGTTTCAAACAGTTCGTGTTCATCATCAGGTAAATATCCAATGGGAGCAGTGGAGGACAGTTCAGCTGTCGAAATGGGACTCTGAGACATTGAAACATCCTTTTACCCCCCACATTATGAGAAAATTCCTCACAATTACTGATTGAACAACTAATGATTCAATAAAGATTGGCTCATTTTAATCCATTCCCAATTAAGAAGAGCGTATCAAAAAGACAAAGTCTCAAAACAATATAATTTAAAAAAGAGAAAGAAAAGACTAAATATTACAGCAATTTTATTATTACATCAAGGTAACCCAAAACCTGAGTATATTGCAAAGTAGAGTTAAAAAGGGATGATTAATTTATTTTTCAAAAACCTGAGTATATTGCAAAGTAGAGTTAAAAAGGGATGATTAATTTATTTTTCAAAACCCTGAGCATATTGCAAAGTAGAGTTAAAAAGGGATGATTAATTTATTTTTCAAAAACCTGAGTACATTGCAAAGTAGAGTTAAAAAGGGATGATTAATTTATTTTTCAAAAACCTCTTAAGACAAAATGTGTTCAATACTTGTTTTTATATACACAACTTTATATGAATTCATGTATAAATAGTACTAATTTTATACAAGTCGGAGTTAATTTCTTTACTACACTGTTGTTATTTACAATAACATAAGATGCTGTGATAAAGTTTATTTATATTCAAACTAAGCCGTTGGAATTTTCCGTCGTATAAATTATTGCTCAACATTTATTGGCCACTTGCAATGTCTAGATTTTGAATGAAATTAATAAATTATTTACAAAGGTAAATGAATTAAATTTATTTAATCTTCTGAGTTATGTCTTTTTAGGTAAAAAAAAAAGCTTTACCTCACAACATTCGTCCAATTAAATTAAAATAATATACCATTAATAGTATAATTAAGACAAAACTACTAAACATGAGATTCGTGTAAATAACATGAAATTTGAATCTAGGAACTATAGTTCAAAATTTTATTTTTATGTAATATAATAATTTTAAATAGGATTTTTTTTGTAGAATACATAATAATATCATTAGATTTCATAAAAAGATTAATTACAATTAAACTTTTTTTATTGTAATAAATTAATATCAAATTTTAAGCATCTCTTAATTTTTGTTAATACTTCTCTAATTTCATCAATGATAACTGAATTTACCTTGCAGTTAAATATTATTAACTCTAATCTCTTTATAAACTAAAAACTTTTCCTTGTTTTTTTTTTGTAATACAATAATATCAATTTTTAAGTATTCAAGAATTATATGAATTTTTCACCTGGCTTTCTTGTTAAAAGTTTTGTTTTTATTTCAGCCATTCATTTTTAATTTTTAAATGATTCTAAACAATTTTTTTGTTTCATTCGAAAAAATATTTTCTTTAATTTTTAATATTTTATGTTTAATTTTTTATAAGAATCATTTAATAAGAATATCTTTGTTTTTAAACAAATAAAAGTAAATAAAATAAATGAATTTCATTTCTTAAAATAAAAAGAAGAGCACATTTGTTATGGAAACAGTTTATAAAAACATATTTTTGAGATAAATGAAAAAAAAGCATTGTTCAAAAATCACCTTACGAACTGTTTTATTCATAAAGTTGTTTTATAAAAAAATATTTAAAAACAAAAAAATACTTAGTTTGAACTGGTTAATTTTTTTCTACGATTTTTAAAGATAAACTTTACTTTTACAAACGTAATTATTTCATTTATATTATTTTCTAGGAATAAATTTATTTTGTAATAAACTAAAATATTAAACATTATTGATGTCACTGAATTTAATATATTTTTTTTTTCTTTAAAAGACTTCTACTACTACTATTTTGTTACATGATATATTTTCATATTACATGCATTATTCATGTATAACATGTACACATACTGATATCTTTATCCGAATGTATAACAAAGTTTAATCAATTGGATGACACAGTTAGAATGTTCATGATGATGAATCACTTAAGTGATTATGTGTCTGCAGATAGGTGACACGCTGGCAAACGTGAGGTCTTAATCAGTGAGGCCTCATTTGCACATGTGTGCAAATAGACTAATAGAAGACTATTTTAAGCTAATCTGACAACTCGACTTCAATTAGTATCGAATCCATGATAATTCAAAGCTTTATTTGTTCGTTTAACAAGGCCATTTAATTACTCCAGTATTTTCAGGAGTGGAAATATGTAGAAAAATTTTACTAGCACTGTTTTGATAGTGGGATTTCAAGAATTACGTCTCCACAAAAAAAGTTTAATATGAAACTAACAACGAGTTTCGAACACTTAGTGTTCTTCTTCAGGTTAACAGTGTTCGAAACGCGTTGTTAGTTTCATATTAAACTTTTTGTGTAGAGACGTAATTCTTGAAATCCCCAATATGAGTAAATACCAAACTATAATAGATTACACAAGTAATGAATTGTCTTGATAGTGGTGGAACTTGTAACATTGATACCACATCTTCAATCAATTCTTCAGTTAACTGGAGATTTTTATGTGTAAAAATGATAACACTACTAAAAAATGGTTTTTGAATTTTAATTCACTGATAATAAATTTTTACAAGCATCTATATAAATAAAAATAAACGTTTCCTTACCTCGACCACATATATTTAATACAATTTTTCTTTTTTATCAGATTTGGTCTAGCTTCAAACAATACATCTTTAAGCCATCGTTTCGTCTATATTTGTAGATATCTTCATGGCTACATCAATACAGAATTTAATTACAGTAATATGAAAAATTTGTATAAGTATTGATGAAGTAGTTTACACCAATACAGGTTTCTTCAACTCATAATTTTTTTTTTATGTAACTGTAATTAAATTTTGTACTGATGTAGCCCTGAAGATGTCTACAAAAATACACGAAACGTCAGCTTAAAGTTCTTGTATTGTGAAGCTAGACCAAACTTCGATAAAAAAAAAGAAGGAAAATAGTGTTAAATAAAAATATAAATGTTCACTCTTTCAAAATATAATATAATTAAAGTTTTTCACCCATTGTTTTGAAATTTTGATAGAACACTACACTTCAATACGGCCAATGTCCCAAAAAGCTGTAAAATATGGTGGTAACCATTTGTTTTTCATTATCATTTAACAATGATGAAAAACTCCCAAAAGCAAGCCACACAATATTTTTTTTGTTTTTCTGATAATGTTTTATTAGCATACATTTTATTCCATTGGTAAGAATTAAAAACTGTAATTAATTGATTCCAACACCCACACCTATAGTAGGATTGGAAGAAGAATTAAAATTTTTAAAAATATCAATAAATATTTAAATATCAATATAAATATTTCGGTTCAAATTCTAGTTTAACTTCACACTACACTCTAAAACCTATTATTGTGGTGTTCTATTCTAAATTAATAGCCGCATTAAAATATATCCAAATTAATTTTTTTGCCAACAAGTTCGACAATATTTTTACTTACAGTTAAGTTTAATATCACTCCAACTTTTTACTTTACTATAAGTAAAGTATAGTGATCGTGAAAAAATTCTACCTCGAGATTTTGACGGAATTACATGTTTTGAGGTCTCTGAAGTCGTTTTATGAAGTTTTCTCGATGTTGTCTGTGTGGGTGTGTTAGCATTGCTCGTTACCACGCTACGGTCCAGAATCTTTGATGAATCAAGTTGATATTTTACACAAAAATGGGCCTCATAGAGAAGCAGATCCCTTGTTTAGGAAGAATTATGCATGATGGGAAAGTCACTTTTTTTGCCAAAAACCGTTTTTTAGAAAAGATTTTTTTCTCCTAAACTGATAAACCTAGTGTTTTGAAATTTTGGTATTATCTTTGAGGTTACAAATGGAAAAAACGAAAAATATATTCAGAATTTAAAAACAACGGAAATATTTTTTTTCAATAAATGTAAAAAGTTTGGCTTATAATTCAATCTCAAAGCTTGTGAGAGCAATATAAGACATACCGTTTGACGGATCAAAATGAAACTATGCTTAAAAATAGAACATTACATGGTTTGAGATGATTTTTTTCAAAATTACATTTACCAAAGGGGCGTTAAAGTTAAAGTACGATTTCTGTTTTTAGAAAATGTCTATTTGACGCTAAACGGCTCATTAAAAACTCATGGAAATTTGACTATAAATGGAACAGAAAATTAGCAATTCATAAAAAAATATTCATGAAGTTTCAATTACGAAAAAGAGATATTTTTTTGCAATATTTACATTGACATTTTTTGAGCAAAACCACTGAGATAAAATCAGACTATTCTAGTCTAATAGTTCATATTTATAATTTTCAAAAATTAGAAGCTCCTAACTATAAATTATATTGAATAGCTTGCTTCGACTTTGAGTTGAGTATGTAAAGTGGTTAATTACTAATATATTTTTCCCAATATACATTCATAGCAAGCTTATAACAGAGTACAAGACGCAGGAAAAAAGATAACTCAGAGAAAATTGGTATATATGATTTTCGATAAAGGGGAAGGAAAATGATTTTAATAAATACTAAGAAGCCATAAAATTCCCAGTATAACAATTCTATAAAAGACCAAAAATGTAAAACATAATTCAAAATGGAAATCTTTCGTTTGAAGATTAATAAATGTAATTATTTTATATCCTTAATTATAAATTATCTTAAAACGACATTTTTTCTTGGATGTTTATGATATTTTCAGAAAAAATAAGAGTATTTTTCTGATTTAAATTTGAAAATTTGACTTAAATATTCAATGTAGAAGGAGGTCAAGTAACCGATACAAGAAATCCACTGGATATTTGAACAAACGCATGTTCTCTTGTAGGAGATTATTTCGTATCAAGAAATTTTCAGTTTGCCTTTTCAAAAATGTTATTACTGCTATAGTTATACCAATTAGGTTATTTGGATCAGCTGTGGGATGTATAAAAATAAGCTTATATATTGATAAGTCGATCAATCACTATCTGTACTACCTCAGAAATGAAAGACTAATAAGCATCTCCCATTTAAATGTTTACATTATGCTTAAATGAGACATATTATATTATATACCCAAGAACATTGATATTAAGTTTACTTATAGTAAAGTTGAGTGCAGGCCACTCCAGATTTCTTTATTAGTTTTACAAAAAACAATACAGTTTTGACTCTCTATACACTTTGACTACTGCAAGTAATACAAAGTATTAATGGAAAAATGTATTTCTAAATTTTGACAGAATTATATGTTTTGAGTAGTCCAGAGTCGATTTTTGGAGTTTTTTCGAAGTTGTTTGTAGGTATGTGTAACAATATATCAGGCGATTGTTGTGATCAGCACAACAGTTGTTACAGCTCGAACTTCTTTTATATATCCTACCTTTTTTTTTATGAAAGGAAAAAAATTACAATCAGACTAGTAAGGATTTACAAGTTTTTATTCAGTTTTAAGTGACATTTTCCATAGATTACAAAAAACAGATTAATCAGGAAAAAAGAACCAACAAATAAAAAAAGGAACAACATAAACAAAGAAAAACTCACAAGTAATACTCAAATCCTATACACGGTATACGAGTGTGGCTATTAGCCAATAATGGGACTGACGTTATAAAAAAATTTTATTTTCATTTTATACATAATTACTTATTATCACCTTCAATATACACTCCTTCTCTATCACTGCAATGCTCCATGCGAATTTTCCATTGTTGGAAACTGCTGGAAGTCATCTTCTGTCAACTCTTTCAGGACTTACCTCTAACCACCTCGTAGTTCACTTTAGCAAAGGGGAGACTCCTTTCAATCAAGTCGTAGTTCTTTCCTTCAACTTCCTCAAAGTACCACTGAAAAGATGAATAGTTTGTAGAGACAGTTACAATCCATTAAAATGACTTGGCTGGATTCGAACTCGGACACATTCCAAAAACAGTAACTCTTCTATACAAATAAAAAAAACTCAACCAACTGCAGCCACCAGTACCACTACAGTTAAAAAATTAACAAATTACACCTGCATTTGACTACAACACACATCAATATACTGTATATTTACAAATTATCCTGTTGGAAATAAACATACTTCTCTGTACCTTCAACTGTTCATAAAACAATCATTAGGTCAGTAACTGAAATGACAATAACTAGTTGTAGGTATTGTGAAAATCACAAAATTTGGTAGTAGAACTTTAAAGTAGAAAAAAAAGGTTAGATTGATTCACATTTTTGGGAACCTTTCTCATTTTCTAGAGGTACTAGGCCTGCTATACTCAAGATATCAGCCGGTGTAAGCTGAAGATAAAAAAAAAATAATTCATTATTTTGTCCTAAAAATGCTCAGTAAACCTTTAGGTTGGAAAAAATACAGTAAATTGCAAAAACTTTAAAAGTATACGATACTAGAAAAACAAATTACATCCTAAATTCACAACAATAGTATAACCTGCCCTTGTTGCCAGTTTTACCATAACTAAATAAAATATTCTTAGAACAATTTAGTATCATAAACCCAGGAATTTGTATCAGTGTGTATCACAAAGATTGTGTATAACTCTGTAGATTACACTATTTGGTACACATCAGATGATACTGTTCTGTATAAGATCCCTACAGTTTTTACATTATATTGTTTAAAGGAAAGTCCACTTCAGAACCCATTGTGTACATTTTTTTTTCTTGGATTCTAATTCTTAAAAGATGAAATTTTAAAGTAACAATTACAGTATTATTAACATTAACTTACAGAAGTTTCAGCATTTTCGTTAAAATAAAAAGTCAGTTTTGCACAAAAATGTGAAAATTGTAACTTTTAATTAACTTTGAAAGCTCTTGACCAGAACACAAAGCTCTGATTATTACTGAATCTTCTCTGTAGCTGTTTTTATATATATATATATTTATTATGCGTGTTCCATATATGTATTACATGCTTTATGAACTATACATATATTATACAATGCGTAATAATTCTATATGTGCATCGTAGTTACACAATTACTATCTTTGTTACAGTCACATTTAATATCTCTGTAGTTATAGGGAAAAAAAGGAACGCATATTTCATAATGTTTACTGGTGAGACTATGTGTGTGTTTGGTGGTTCTATTGCTAATTTTAAGTTGAGCCATTTAACAAATTTGTATATTTAGTTCTAGATGCATTAAACAACTTCTATTCCCTTTTGGATAATATTGAAAAAGTGGAAACGGTTTTTTATAATACTTTGTGATAAAACTTGTACTAGTCTGAATCAACTCTAGTGGTTCAAGAAAACCTAAGTTCCTATTATAATTATTAATATAAAAGTTCGAATTAAATATGAATATGGTATGATAAAAATGTCATGGATATTGGACAAAAAGGATGTTAACCTAAAAAAAAGGACTATAATTAGCACTGTAGGCATTTGTTTGATTACTGTTCGATACGAACTCTGACCCTCGATATATTCGAAGAGGGTAAATAAATCTGATCACGTCATACCTTGGAGATGTACGATGTCATGTATTCGCTAAAGACTCCTACTCTAAATATACTTGAGTTATACAAAATTAGGACTCCCAATGTAGAATGTTCATTGTGTGGTACCACAAAGGGCTAATCTTTTGATACTGAAACCTAATCTAACCTTACTCATCCGAGTAATAATCGATTCACTAATATATAAATCAAGAGTAACGCTATCTAGAAATACTCCATGAACGATGTATATGGTCCACACTTTAAAATAATAACTCTTTTTAAACAATACTGATTTCAACAATAACGTGGTATGAATTGTCTATTATTATAACAGTAACTTTGTAAACAAGTAATTAGCAGTAACACTATATGAATACATAATTTGTTTTAATTTTTTCTAAACAATACTTACTTCAATATTACCCACATATATTGGCTACTTTTTTTCAGTATGTAGTTAGTCATTACAAACAAATTTGATATAACAACGTTGCATGAATTGTACTATTATTATACAGTAACTATTAACAGAATTAGAGTTTAGTACTAATTTGGTTTAGTACATTTTTTCTAAACAACTCTGGACTTAATAATTAACACAGTATGAATGGCTGCTTTTTCAGTATGTAGTTATTCATACAACAAATCTTGATCATAGGACAACGTTGCATTCAGTACATTATTATTCTATAATCAGAATGGTCTTAGTACTATTGTTTAGTAACATCTCTCTCACAACAACTCTGGATTTAATAATAAACTGTATGAATGCTTCAAACTATTATTCATAACTCTTTCTCAAGGACACTCCATTCAACAATAGCTATATCAATGTTCTGTTTCTTCATTTATAACTCTCTCTCACAACACTCCGATTTAACAATAGCGATATATGAATGCTTCAAACTGTTATTAATAACTCTTTCTCAAGGACATTCCATTCAACAATAGCTATATCAATGTTCTATTTCTTCATTCATAACTCTCTCTCTCACACAACACTCGATTTAACAATAACGATATATGAATGCTTCAAACTGTTATCAATAACTGTTTCTCAAGGGTACTCCATTCAACAATAGCTATATCAATGTTTCATTTTCAATAGTGGCCATTTCTCATTACACTTCAACTTTATACAACAAAAATGTTGTATAAATAGTACATTTCTTGCAATAGCAATTCTTTCTAAACAACAGTCAATTTTAGCAAAAACCACTCTCCTAGTATATAAGCGATTATTTATTTTTACTTTACTGATAAGTAAGACACAGTTGCCATAAATAACTTTGATATCGAGATTTTGACGGATTTAAACGTTTTGAGGTCTCCTGAGTCCATTATTGATTTTTTTTTTGAGGTTGAGGTTGTCTTATGTTTGGAGGAAGAGGGATGTATATAGAAAAGAGTTTATGAACACGCTACTGGTCATACGGTTTGATGTATAATTTAGTTATTATGGCTAAAATAGACCTTATATATTATATGAGCTAAATAATTTTTTACAAAATAGTGCCCCATGCACAGTCAACTTTACTATAAACAAGTATAGTAATTTTAAACAAATTAGTTCCTAGATTTTGATTAATTTATTAATTTTGAGATGTTTACGTTATACTAATAATTAATTTTAAAACTTGGAAAAATTATCATTTTTTATGCCAAAGTAGTTCCGATTCGAGCCTCTTCCTCTAGTGATTCTACAAACATTAAATTTCGTTTTAAGTATTACCTAGAATGATTTCATGACAAAAATGTCACACATTTCAAATTATGGAAGATGAAATAATATACTAAAAATGAAAACTATTAGTGTCTATATGTAGTACCTTGGCAGACTGTTATAGAAAAATCATTCATTTTTTTTATACAAATTTGACTTAATGGATATAACACCATTAAAATAGAGTCATTAAATTGCCTGTCTATGATTTTGACAGTACTTGTAGAACATAGTTCGATATTTCAACAAGACAGCCACATTAAAATACTCCAAAAATAATTTGTCAGTCTATTATGTAATAAATAAATTTTTATTGTAAATTTAAGAAGTAAATATTAAATTACTAACATTTCCTAAACACGCTGTTCTCATAGGTTTTCTTACGTATCAACCATGCTACAAGGCGTATAAAGGAGTCCGATGGGTCTACGCAGTAAAAGGATAGCAGAACGTGGTTTCGATCCACGGACCTCTGGGTTATGGGCCCAGCACGCTTCCACTGCGCCACTCTGCTAAGTTGGGCCTTGGGGCTTTACAACTTACAGCTAAACAACAGTTCTTTAGTCAATGGTAATTTTTATTATAATTTAATAAATGACAACTGTTATAATTTTATTGCTTGGGTAATTTCTTAACACTAATACATATACTTTGTAATATTTTATGAAATCAATAAAATTAAATAAAGTATATTAACATTATAACCTATTACAGGGAGGTTACATTTTGTCATGAAGAACATTGTAAACCCTGATAGGTTATAGTAATAAAAATGTTCGAGACCATTTCAAACGAAAGAAGTATAATAAAAAACTGGGGAAAATTTATCAACGTGATTATTTTCCCAGAATTATCTTTATGACAGATTAAAGATATCTCATGTTGTAATATTAACATTATGCTAATATAACAATGGCAAGTGCTTTAAACGATGGAACTAAATATACAGTCTAAATTAATTGGGTTTGCACAACATTTTAAGAAGAATATGCTACTATAGTATAACAATGTATTCATCGTAATCATGAAATAATAAGGAAAGCAGTTCCTTTCCCTTAGAACTTACCCATTATTTGATGATTCAGTGTTTATTGTAGGGAATTCGTTGATGATTGTATGGGTTAAAATTATTTTCAATTTACCTTGTAAGATAAAACCAGATGGCAAATGCTGATTAACAGTAATCTAAGCAAAGAACATTATAAGTTTCATTTTACAGATTAAACATATAAAAAAGATTCATGCAATTTCAGGATAAATTAACGGCAGTTGTTATGATAATTATTTCATTTTACATTACAATAGTACATTTTATTCTAAAATTATGGAAATAGCTGTTTAATTTCCTTCTCTTAATGATAATATTTAAATAAAGACTATTTGAATTGATTTTTCTTCTAATGAATTCCCAATTTTGGTCTCTAGATTTTAATAACATTTTGTTCAACAAATTCCACTTGTGAGTACTGGTGGAATATCTTTTTAAAGTTCTTTTCAATGTATTATAATACTTACGTGGATACAAAATTCGCGAAATTGATAATATTGGAGTACTAATATTAATGCAAATGAAATAAAAAGTTTAGTAGTAAAAAATTAGAAACCATTTTATCATGTGCGTTAAAGACCTTTCCCATATTTTAATATTACCTAAAAAAAGAATATGGTTCTCTTTCAGGCTAAAAATAGTGGACCTGTTAAATTCATAACTGTCAAACTTGAAACCTGTAATGTGCTCACAAAATTTAGGGTACATTATACCAAAACACTTTGACAGACTTTGTCAAATAAATATAAAAGTTAAACAATTAGGCCACAACGCGAAGTGGGTTTGAATTTTTATTTTTTTTTTAAAGAACACTGTACTTTATTTATTGTAAAATAAAAAAATATTTTGAAACTAGCTGAAGTTCAAGAATAGTTTCCCAGTCTTTTATAGTGGGAATAATGATTTACTACACAGAGTGGGGCTGATAAACAGACATTTTAGGAATGAATTATACTCAGACAATGTGTAAAGCATGTCTGGCAAATACCATTAAGCTTGTGGAGTTATCGTGTATATTCTTTTCATGTGATACCATGAGGCAGTTACATGAAGGATAATGAATCGATACAGCTGCCGTTCAACTTGAATTTCAGGGGGTTTCTTTAAACTCACCGAATCTTGTAATCTTGCATTGAGTAAATGCACCTTTTTTGGACCCTATTTGATATTAAGGCGTGTACCCAGCTTTTCAGCCATATCACGGATAATAGCAGAACAGATTGATGCTTTTTTAGCGTGAAAGCTCTTTCGGGGCATCAAGCCCTATCCTAGGATAGAGCCAATGTCAGCCTCCGAGATATACCCGAGGTGGACCGCGCGGAGGCGAGCTACTACGACTTTTTTGGACCCCAATGAATAACACATTTCTTGAGATCTACGAAAATTCTGTCTCTCTGGAAGGTTTCACGTAAGATTTGCTGCTTGGTCCTAACCCTCCACTCTAATTTAGCATAGTTTGAGTAACATCATGTTTGATCCGTAATACATATTTTGTTTTCTATTAGAAATAGGTAAAACCGTCATACCTCTGCAGAGCGTTTACCTAGGTTTTACCTATTTCTAATATAAATCACACTAACCTCAGTGGTATTAACAATATGCATGTGCATATTTTGTATTTCCACCACTGCAGAATTGGTCATTCTGCAGAGCGGTTGTACAGAGGCCCCCCACGTGCCTCCACCTTGTCGTGGTGGGGGTGGGGGGGCTTAACATGCCTGGGTGGCTGTTCCCTCATGGAAGCTCGCCTCCGCGTGGTCCACCTCGGGCGTATCTCAGAGGTTTTGTTTGCCTCTATCCTAGGCTAGAGCTTGTAGCTCTCGAGATGCGACAAAAGAGCTTTCACGTAAAAAAGCTATCAGTCTGTTTTGTTGTTGTTTTCAGTGATATGGCTGAATAAGTTGGGAGCACTAAATAATACCAAAACAGGTTGTTCCCTCATGGCATGAACTAAGGAAAGCACTACAGGCCGGATGGTTAACCTGAGTTGGCCTGCGTGGGTAGAAAGTTCGCTCGGTCACACATTGGGTGTCCGTTTATATTAGTCTTATTTGGTTTACCCCTGTCTCTTTTCAAAACTTTCTCTTGGTTACCAACCCTTACCAGTAGGCAGTGTCCTTGAAAATAGTACCTATTTCCTGAGGTGGGCCCCGGCGGGGTTATGGGGACTTCACCATTCGGGGGGACGACCCAGGTCATTGACCAGTATGGTAGTCTTTAAACTATTCAGCCCGTAGCTGCTGGCGAAAACAACTTTCTCTAGGTTACAAGTTGTGTTGCTTGGTCGTTGTCTGCCCCTCAATCGTTCTCTGCTCAGAGGGACTGCCTCAGCCCTGTGCGGCTACCGTCTGACTTTTTCAAATTGAAAGAGGTATGCCTACTAAGGGCCCATTTAGTAAGAAATAGTGATGTACAAGTGAAGATTGAGTCGGTTAAGAGTTGCTCTGTGGGCCTAGTGAGGAGCGTTAGGCTTGTGACAGTACTAACTGGTAGACTGCTTGTGTCTCCCCACAGTGAAGAATGCGGCTGAAAATAAGAAATCTGCAAATAGATTACTATTTGACTCAAGCAAATACTGAGCTCGGTGATTTAAGGAGCTACTTTTATAGTTTTAAGATGATTGAGGATTCAACCTGCCCATATTCAGGAACCTCAGAGTCCGTGCAGCAAAACCCTTGACGTTTGTATATTCTATTCACAAAGGTATGAGTTGGAAATGGAGAAGGGTTGATATGTGGTCCAGTTATATAGACAAGATTTGTCAATATTTCGACATTCGTCGTCATCGGGCAGAAGTAGTCCCTTTGAGTAGCTGAAGCTAACATATTTAATATATTTATTTAATATATATATATATATAAACTAGAATTTTCAAAAGAACACACAGAAAAGAAATCACTGAACTCACTACTACATTTCGACTACTATATTTGGTAAACTGTTTAGTTTTCTTTTCAAGTTAGTTTAGAGATCTTTTAACAAAGTTGTAATTAAGTATCAATTATTAAGAATATTGTTTAGCAGTTTGTATTTATTTAATTTCTATTTTAATACAGGTCAACATTATTTTAGTCCTATTGTATATAACCTACTATTATTATGTACTCTATGCTTTTATTTATAAGTATATAACCATTGACCTTTTTAACAATTATTTCAATTTAACTTCATTTATTTTTATATTGATAGTTGATAATTTTAAATATCAAATTTACTAATCATTGTGTCATTGTGTTTCTTGTTTACATCACATGCAAGACACACATTCAATTTAAAACTTTTGTAACAATTTCTTAACATCACTTAAATGATCACACAATGATCAGAAAACAGAAAGTTATTATTCAACTGTCTAGTTTGTCTTTAAAAATTAACTAAATATGACAAAAATACCTTAATATGTAATAACTTACGAGTTAATTGGCATTACAATAAATTTACCTAAAACATTTTTTTTTCAAATCACGTTAAAAATATAAGATATAGCAACAATTTGAATGCAGTATCAGTTTATTTTCAGCTCTAACAAAGTCCATTCAATTTGACAATAATTTGAATTGTGTATTTTGTTGTATGAACAAAAACAATAATTATTCATCTCTTTAGCAATATTGTGATCAAGTCTACTATGAAGTGGTTATGTTACTTTTAAAATAAATTCATATGATTCATTAAACAGAATATTGTTTTATTGTTTAGTATGAATTTAATTTTCTTCGCTACTTGAAAGGTTTACATTAGTGAATAATTAATTGTTCTCATTAAGAACACATTTGTTTTTATATAATTATTAATTAAATGCTTAACAAGTCTTCTTTCATAGTTTTTTTATGTAGTTTTTCTAGACTAGACTTTCTATACTGAACTTTTTTTTGATTTTTATTTGTTAAAGAAAATGGTTTTTTTAAGTAGTTGTACGAACATCGAAATCATAGTGTTGAATAAACTGAGCATTGATATTATATTATGGTAATCAGGGTTGCCAATAAAAGTGCATTCAAGGATTAATTTATTTACCTCTGTCTGTTGAATTATCATTTGAAAAATTCAAACTACAGTTGACATTTTTCTGAAAAATTTTTTACAAAATTTCATTTATTTTTCATTTTTATAGCTATTATTTTTATTATTATTAATATTATTTATTATTTTTATATCACATGGGCGTATCTCAGGCAGTTTTAGTAAGTTGCCACAGGGTTATTTATGCAGTTCACTGTTTAAGTGCCTTCCCGTACAGGCTTTTGTACTAAAAGTTTCGTCCTTTTAAATATTTTATGAGAATTTTGTTGTAATGCTCCCTATTTTTTGATTTACTGTGAATTTCTTTGTATACAACAAGGCCAAGTTCTATTTCCTCCTAGCCATTTCAGAAAACTTATGTAAAGTATATTTAATATACTCTATTTATTATATTAAATATTTTATAAAAAAAAGCATAAAAACAGACCAATCTTCTTCTTTCGAAAACTTATAATAAACAGAAAGAGTTATTTCTAGTTAAAGTAGAAATTGTAATCATTTAAAAGTTTAGCCAAGAAAAATCATTCAAACAACCGAATTAAAATGAAATATTCTCCTTGAATTGTTTGAAATATTTATGAACATTTCTTTTTAGATTCAATCATTTCTTGTCGAAACGAAGATTATTAAAGTGTTATCAGACAAAATCTGTCCGGTTCTTATCAAAACATACTAACTAGAAAAAAGAAATATAATAATTTATTATTGAATTAATTGGAGAAATTAATACATTAGTTTAAAGGATTCATTCTATTTTTATTTGAATTTACTTTCATGTTAAGATCTACCCAGTTTTAATTTATAAGAAAGTTAAATTTGTAGTAGCTTAGATTTTGTTTTCAGGTTTAATTATGAAACTGTTTTTCGATAGAATTGCTTCTTAATTTTAAAGGATTGGATTTTGTTTAGTAGTTTTTATATCTTTTCATGTTTTCATAAAAGATATTTTCCAATTTTAATTGGATAAATTTGAACTCTCTTGATGAATTCAATTTACTATTCTAAAGTTTAATTTTATAGATCTTAACAGTGGACATGTATGAGGAAATTAACTTTAATATATATTTATAAGATGTGTTCTTTTCAAGTTACTTTGTAATTTCATTACATTAATTACATTACATCATTACATCATTAAAGTAATTACATTACTTTGTAAGATGTAGTAGATCATTAGAATATTACACTGAACTAATGAAAAACTGTTATGTACGTGTAAACAGAATTATTTATAACAATTAATCATTTATAATTGATTAAAGAAATGATACATAATAGAGTATAAGAAAAAAAAATAGTAAAGAATCTGCATAATAATGTTTTTATTTGAAAAAAAAAACCGTTTAACAATTGCTATCAACCTATAATAATAAAAATCATCTGTATTACATTCCATTTCATTGTATACTCTAAAAATGTTAAACATCCTTTTATTCCTAAGTCTCTCTTACTTTGTGAAAAAATTTGAATTGGTAAATTTTAATTAAATCTTAGTCAATGTAAGCCTCAGAGTCAATTATTTTAATTTTAATTGTTCTTTTGTGAATAGAATAATGTAACTAAGTGTGATAAGAACATGAACTGTTTCTATTTGATATAATGTTTAAAATTTAAATCTGCCAACTCTCATCCGTTATATGAAATAAAATATCTTCTAAAAGTTTAGGAAATGTTTCGAATGTGGTTTGATAACTTTCTTGAAATTAGATATTTATAAATTTTATTCATTTCTGAACTTTTGAAGTCCGAACGGGAACTTTTTTTTTTATTGATCAAGTATAATCTATATATCTAATATCAAATTTATATACATCTAATATTATACTAATATAGATATATGTTCGATTATACAAGTATTGATCAAGTATATAAGACAATTTCTGTACGTATATAAATGTACAAATCTTTGATTTCATTATTAATAACACATTCTGAGGTAAAATGGATAAACCAACAAAAGTCTCCACACAAATGAAGTTTTATTCAACGCGTTTCGAACACTTTGTGTTCATCATCAGGAAAACACTATAATACAAATTAAATCTAATTAGTTACAAAAAATTAGAGTGAAATAACAAAAAATAAAAGTTCAATTAAGAGAATTCAAGACATACCCAAGGAAGTGGTACTGACGGGTTGGTCAAGTGAAACAACTAGTAGGAAACTGATCCCTATTATAGTGTTTTCCTGATGATGAACACAAAGTGTTCGAAACGCGTTGAATAAAACTTCATTTGTGTGGAGACTTTTGTTGGTTTATCCATTTTACCTCAGAATGAGTAAATACCACACAATTACGGTTGCACAACTAATGATTTATTAATAGCACATCGACATCATTCCTAGGGTGATAATTCTTATCACCCAAAATGTTTAGTAAAAGTCTTATATGAAAATATTTTGTTTTCCCTATTACTAATGTTTTAAAATTTTGATGCAAATTTAATTTTGCCCCTTGTGAAGTTTTCCATAAAAACTGTATTTTTAAGTCACTTGAATTTAATTTCACGCTATATGTTTACATTATTTTTTTAATTTTCACAGTTAACACCCTATTAAAATTGTATTCATTTCTGAACTTTTGAGGTCCGAACTGGAACTTTTTTTTTATTGATCAAGTATAATACATATGTATATGTTTATGGTTTAAAACTTTTTAAATAATTTAAATGAGATACTCTTGCAATTGGTACCAACACAGTATTGTTATATAGTTCATTAAAACCTGTAGTAGAATTTGCAAACTTTGCAATAATTCAGGAAAAACATGACATGAATGGCAGTGAATAGATTGGAGTAGTTGTGAAGGTGTCCTTATGTAATGTTATGAACTTCGTACTATCATATAATGACTGCCTGGCTTCAATATAAATGGCTATTTATTTTTCAATATTTAAAGTTTAAAATTAACAATTGCTATATATAATAATATAACAATATTACTCTATTGTTATTATTATGTGGCGTTCTTAAGTTTTTTTCTTAAGAAAGTCACAACTGGTCATCTTACCTCTTCAAGGGTTATGTTTTTTTTTTTAGTTAGGTTTTAATTTTTCTTCCTATTTCTAAAGATTTTTTTTCTTCCTTTAAACGTTAATCATGTAACGTATAATTAAACAATAGGATATATAATAAAAATAATTGTATTTATGTTCGTATTTTTTGTTATTGTTGTTTAATTTTTACTATTGATTATTTGTTGAAAGCAATGTTTTAATATTTAAAATGTCTTTATTGTAGGAATCTGTTGCCTTGCGGATGAAAGGACTTCGTATTGTCAACCAACCTCTTGTTTTCAACATATCATTGCTCAAACCCTTCCTTAGTGGAAAACCCAGGTTTAGAGTGAGTAGTCTGTTATTAATTTACATTTTATCTTTGTGTTAATCAATACTTAGTTATAAAGATGCCTACTATTAAGCATGTTGAATCTCTGAAACACGCTTATTGAAGGTAACACTAACATTATTTGGCAACTTTTCCTCTTCGTAATACATTACATCATTGTTCAGAAAACTCTCTACTAACAAATCTGGAAGCTTTGGTTTAACGTTTAGCAGAATTAGAATTTTTATAATACTGATATCAATAATGTTCGTGTGCACCTTAAAAAAGTTAGAACTTTGTAATACAGGGTGACCCAAAAAAACGGACCCCAACTCTAATTAGGCCTCGTTTCTTAGTGTTTTGTCCGAATGAAATGAAACTTTGGTCATAACTAGTTTATTATATTCAAAAACATCACATCAAAACACTAGGGTCTACGGTCTTTGGCCTTTTTTTTCCGTTCTGCAGCATGTGATCTAGATGGCCTCCATTTAGCTTCATGCATTTTTGGTCTACACTGACCATTATCAAGGAAATCTTTTTACAATATTTTTACAATTCATAATAAAATTCTTATTTGCATTAACAGTCACGTTTAAATTATTAAAAATACACTTTTCCAATTTACAATCTAATTTATAAATTAAGGAAAGATGGAGGAATAATATAAGAAAACTCTAGAAGGTATGTAAGAAACATACTAGACTTAAAGTTGGCAAGTTATTTAATGATATATATATAAACTTTTTCTATGAAAATACGATCCGAAATGGACAAATACAGTTCAATGTACATAAAGAAACATAGAGAAATTAAAAGCACACTCTTACAGTCTCTAATTTTCTCTTGAGCCGTCTTGAAAAGAGATAAGAGAGGGAAACCAAGCGCACTGGTACAGAGACAGTTGGAGTACTCTGTACTCCAGAACCAGAGACTCCAACTGTCTCTGTACCAGTGCGCTTGGTTTCCTTCTCTTATCTCTTTTGAAGAAGGTTCAACCGAAAATTAGAGACTGTAAGTGTGTATTTTTAATTTCTCTATGTTTCTTTAAGTACATTGAACTCTCTCTCTCATCTATATATAATATGGCAATATTGTAAATTCTGTCTATGCAAAAAGCACATTATAAATGTGTATCATAAGCAAAGGAGGTAACAAATATTTTTCCCATACAAGTTTATCTCTCTCAATTTATTGTCTAGTTTATATCAGGCAACATATTTCCTGACTGGCTTTTTATGCTAAAAAAATTTTTTTTTTAACATAAAGAATTGCTGTAGGTACATTTTGCACTTAAGATCATTTTTATGTTTTGCAAATTCTTCTTATCACAAATACTAACTCAGTTTATAAATGTGTTTAACTGCAGATTGGCTGCATTCACTCAGTTGACAAATATCGTTTATTGAAAAAATATTATTCTTTATATATTCCAGTAACCATTTCAACTAAAAAGTACTGCTAAAAAAATGTTTCTAGTTTCTGTAAATATAAATTTATAAGTATATAAGTGAGTGAATTTTTTTTTATTCACATAATTTAACGAAAGGAATACATAAAATATATAGCATTAGGTTGTTAAATTTACTATCAAATATATTGGGGTGAACTGTTTTCATTTTTATTGTATAGTATCCCTATAGATTTGAAAATACAAAATATGCTTAATTTAACATATTCCTAACATATTCCTAAATATACTTTTTTAAAATCAATTGGTTAAATTTATTATATAATGTAAAGCACCAATAATATTACACTGTCTTATTACTGGATAATATCAGAGAAAACTGGGTTCTATTATCTTTATAAAATCAATTATCAGTCAAAGGAATCTTCAAGTGTTTTACTGTTTACTATTTTTGTATCTACTAAATAAAAAAAACTGATTAATCTGTCAAGTATTAATATTATAATTAGTAGAAATATATGTTTACTGATAAATTAAAAACTCTGCTAAAAATTTTTGGAAGCTCATGAAACCTAACAACAATATGTTGTTGTGAGGTCAAATATTCAATGTTGAGTAAGTTTAAAAGTAAAAAAAAGAATTGTGCACAAAAATATTGATCTAGACAATGTCTTTTACTAGGCAATACTAGGTTTCTTGTTCATCATTCAAAACTTTATAAGGTTATTAATCCCACAGAGATTATTGGATTTATTCCCATAACAGTCCTGTCAAAAAGTTTTGTGCATTCTATGCTTTGAATAGGCATGCAATGGTATGTAAAGGCCACATATTAGATAGCTCTTCTAGAAGATGGCCATATCTTTGTAGGTTACCCTTTAATCATACTCATGTAAAACATATACATTTTTATTAACAAAAGATATTAGTAAACTATTGATATAGCTTCCTCAACTACTGATATTTCAAATTCACAGCAGGGTTTCTTGAGGATTTTGGTCATAAAAATACAACTCCCGATTATATGTTTAGCTTACTTTATCCATTGATCAGATTTCTCAAGTATACTTTTATTAAAAAGTTTATCCCGTTCCGCCTGAAGCATTAGATATTAATAGTTAACTTTATTATTTTCTACACTGTCAATTATAATATCATAAGCATGGCTTTTGGTCTAGGAGAATTATTTAACAAAGTATTTAATATTAAATAATTGAGTCAAAACAATCATAGTTTTGCCTTATTAGTCAAAAAGAATTAGCTAAAGCATTTTTTTACTAGTGAAAGTACACCAAAATTGCAACATTTTTCTCAATTCCAAATATTTTATGTTCAACTTGTAAAAGATCTTCACTTAGAGTAATATTTATAAAGTGTACTTCATTTCGATGCTTTATTACTGTATAAAATATATTTGTTTTCTTCAACACAATTAACTAAAAAAACTTTTACTTCTTCTTGGACTCCAAGAAGAAGAAAAAGTTTTTAAAATATATTTTCACACAACTGTGCAATCTCCCATAATATTGATGTCCTATCAAAAATTTCTGTGCAGTCTAGGCTTTGAATAGGCATGCAATGGTATGTAAAGGCCACATATTAGATAGCTCTTCTAGAAGGATGACCATATCTTTGTAGGTTACCCTTTAATCGTACTCATGTAAAACATATACATTTTTATAACAAAAGATATTAGTAAAATATTGATATAGCTCCTCAATTACTGATATTTCAAATTCGCAGAAGGGGTTCTTGAGGATTTTGGTCATAAACATACAACACCTGATTATATGCCGACGTTTCGCTAAAGTTGTTTAGCATTTCAAGGCTTGTTTTAGAGGAAACGGCAAGGACCGTTATATAGTGTTTCCTCTAAAACAAGCCTTGAAAATGCCACACAACTTTTGGCGAAACGTCGGCATATAATCAGGAATTGTATGTTTATGACCAAAATCCTCAAGAACCCCTTCTAGAAAATATCTGAAATATTTTTAGAAAAGTGAATAGAAAATATAAATGAAGAAAACATAATTTAACATTTGTATTTATGATTTAATATATATTTAAGCTGCTTTAATATGTATTTAACTTGATTTTTTAAATGAACAGTTAATAATAATAACATTGAACATAATTTTAAGTTGAATTGAATATACATTTTTTTTTATGTAAAGGCCACATATTAATTAGCTCTTCTGGAACCATGGCCATAAGTTTGTAGGTTACCCTTTAAACATATTCATGTAAAACATAAATTTTTATAACAAAACGATATTAGTAATATCTGAAATATTTTTAGAAAAATAAATAGAAATACATGTGAAAAAAACATTACTTGATATTTGTATTTTTGATTAAATATATATTTAAGCTGCTTTAATATGTATTTAACTTGATTTCTTAAATAAACAGTTAATAATAATAACATTGAATATAATTTTAAGTTGAATTGAATATACATTTTTTACATATTTCTATTTGTCTTCAAAATCTTTTCTAAGTTCTTTAATAAATGATTCATTCTTTAAATATGTGTATATATTATTTGTTGTTTAAAAAATGGTTTATATTCTTTCAATGTCTTTGTGAAAACGTTAATGTTTTCTGAAAAAAAGAGATCTCGAATCTTCCAGTCCATTTATAGGGTTTTCCAGACTTTAGGAATTTATAGGAATCTATAGGAATTATCTATAGGAATCTGTAGGAATCTATAGGAATTATCTATAGGAATCTGTAGGAATCTAAAGGAATTATCTATAGGAATCTGTAGGAATTTGTTGGAATCTTTTAACCCATTTGTAGGATTTTACTGAAGCTCTCAGGTTGCATCCTAAAGTGGACTGAAGAATAAAGGACCATGTTGAAAATGTACTAGAGGATTCTTTAGAGCACTTTCTAGTATTATTTCTTTTTATTAAAGTTCGTTTTTACTTACAATATTTTGTAATCCTCCTTCAAGTCTAGCTTCGAAGTTTTTATTTCATTTACACAAAAATATAGTTTTCAGTAATGAGTTAAAAAGCTTTCAGAATCCTTTCCTGGTATTTCATTTTACTAGGAAAACCAAACTCAGTTTTCTCTTGTTTATTCTTTTGATAAGGTTTAGTTGGTGCCATAAAATCCTCTGTTACAGTGACTGCCACATATTTATAGTAAATATTATTGTGAACTATTGATAGCAGGACTAGTACATGAATTAATTAAGATATTGCCTGAATTAATAGTAATACAAAACTTGTGGATACAGCTCATGCAGTCCGCATCATCAAATTACATAAGAATAATATGGTCACTTGATGCCAGCCATTTCGTAAAATGATACCTATTCAAATTATTGACTGGAAACCATTCTGAGAGCCAAAGAGTAAATGTTGATAATTCCTCACTTTGTAGTGTATAGTTTGCTTTGTTCTTGCAATACCAATGAGCTACTGAGTAAACGTTTGTGTTTGTTTCGAGCTTTTACTATTTATTATTAGCTATTCAATAATAATGTATAATATTGACCGTAATTTATAAATTCTATAACTCAAAACGTTAGCAAGGTAATTTATACTTAAAAATTCTCACATACAAAAAGAAAATGGGATACATATTTTAGAATCTGTGTAGCTGCTTTCAATCAGGAAGTATTATAATGATGATACATTCAAATTCGTATTCGTTTTTAAAAAAGCTCGAATTGTATATCAAAAGTATGATCAAAAAATGTGTTATCATTGGGATTTTCATTAATCTAATGTCACACACTAGGTACAATAATGTTTATATTTTAAAACTAATTACTTTAAACAACACATTAGATTATAAGATCCGTCATTTCTGAGTCATAATTAATATATAACCTGATTAGAAGTCATGACATAATTAATTCAAAACCTGAGCCTTTAGATTTATAAAAGAAGAATATAAAATGCTGGTAGATATTTAAAAATGGAACATAAAATTTACTGATTGTGCTTACATAATATCATTTTCTTACTTTCGTTCTTTTTTTCCCAACCAAATTGATGGATTGATAGTTTGAATAAAAGATAATGCTTCAATTGCTGGTAAGTTTGAAAGGTAAACTAACTATTTAGTGCCTAGTGAGTAATATTTTCTTAAATACGTGCATTTAGTATATTAGCATAATTTATAATATTATTTACAAACAGTACATTTTACTAGTGTTTCTTTTTATTCAGAATTCTTATTTATGTTTGAACTGCATGAAAATGCAAACGTCAGTAAATCATTTTATCAGATTTGCAATATGAAGATGCATTTTAATTACCTTTGCAATAATCACGTTTTGCTTAAAGTATGTTAATCACGAATGACCTAAATTCTAACTGATGTGCTAGTACAACATTAATTTTGAAAAACAATTTCTATTTCAGTTAAAACATTTTAATTATTTTTTAAACCTTTCATTAAATTTTCCTTGATATTAAATAGTTTAACTAAACATTTTTCCTTCTTAATCAATTGTCATTTAATTGTTATATTAATAGCAGATATTTGCCATTTTTATGTAAAATTTATTACTGATGTATAATCTCTTAGTTTTGCCACTTATGTTTTGAACAAATTAAAAGAAACATATCTTTTTTAATATTATCATGAATAATATAATTGAACCTAGATTTTACAAAAGAAAACACATTAATCTGTCTTTCTGCTTTTTAACACAGGTACATACTTAGTTTTTTTGGATTGTTAAATTCAATAAATTTTGGATAAATATTCAATTTTGACAAATAGTTTTTTTTTACTATTAGCGTAAAATTATATTTTATTAAAAAGTTAATTAAAAAAGTTATTTAATCTGTTTATTATGCTATAGTTAAGCTATTTATATAATAAATCAACGAAAAGTAGTAAAGAAAATAATCTTTATTAATAGTTTAATGAATCTTAAGGTTCCTAATACTAGTTTTAAATAAATATATAACATTACATGATGCTGACGTTTTTCCAGCCCAGAGTAGGACTTGAAAACTTGATGTTCACCTCCTAAATGGTCTATGTTTCTCTTCTATATGTCTAATTCTATAAAACTCAAAAAAATAGACGATTTCAAACAGGTATTTGATTAAACAACCTTGGCAGGTTACGTGAAAGTGACCAGCAAAGATATTATTCTCTCTGAATTTCTGATATCTTTTAGTGCAGGGATTCTCAGCCTACCTAGACATTCACTCCTCTCGACATTTCCCATAATGCCATTCCCCTACCTCCATCTCTCCTTTCCAAGGTATTATATACACTTTTACAACTTTACATTGATTATATTTGTAATAGAATTTTACAAATGAAATTCCAAATGTAATTATTGATGGATATATAAAATATTAATTCAATAATTTTTTTTCAATTTATAATTAAGAGATGAAAACTTATAATAGCTTTCTTCACTCTGTAAAGTTACTGTCGTCACAATTCAACCCCAAATTCTCCCCTGGGGGTGTGAATTTCACCCCCCCCCCCCCGCATTGAGAACCCCTGCTTTAGAGTTTTGTCTACTCCTTCAATAAGCCCTTCAATGGTGCTTATTACATGCGTCACACATTGTTAAAGGTGCTTTTAAAAAAATATTGCCTCATATACCATTCTTTTGAATATAACAGCCACAATCCTGTTGATATTCAAACAATTGGTCATTTAAATTTATATTATGCTGTTTTGCTATAACTGAGAAGCAAGTCCGGAATAAGCTACAGCTGAAGCTCAGTTTATCTATCGATCAGATTTCTCAAGTATACTTTTCATTAAAACGTTTATCCCGTTCCGCCTGAAGCATTAGTGATTAATAGTTAACTTTATTATTTTCTACGCTGTCAATTATAACATCATAAGCTTGGCTCTTCGTCTAGGACAATTATTATTTAATAAAGTATTAAATATTAAATAATTGATTCAAAACAATCATAGTTTTGCCTTATTAGTCAAAAAGAATTAACTAAAGCATTTT
Organism: Hermatobates lingyangjiaoensis; assembly: GCA_026182355.1. Taxonomy (NCBI): domain Eukaryota; kingdom Metazoa; phylum Arthropoda; class Insecta; order Hemiptera; family Hermatobatidae; genus Hermatobates; species Hermatobates lingyangjiaoensis. The sequence continues at coordinate 863,641 of JAPFBL010000159.1, forward strand.
TTTACTAGTGAAAGTACACCAAAAAATTGACAAATTTATCTCAATGCCAAATATTTTATGTTCAACTTGTAAAAGATCTTCACTTAGAATAATATTTATAAAAGGTACATCATTTTGATGCTCTATTACTGCATAAAATATTCTGAGGTAAAATGGATAAACCAACAAAAGTCTCCACACACTTTTTACCTCAGAATGAGTAAATACCACACAATTACGGATTGCACAACTAATGATGTATAAAATATATTTTGTTTTCTTGACCACAATTAACTAATAAAAACTTTTTCTTCTTCTTCGACTCCAAGAAGAAGAAAAAGTTTTTGTAATATATTTTCACCCAACTGTGCAATCAACCATAATATTGAAGGTTCCGATTGTTGGTAAATAACATAATGAATAGCCACAATTCCTTAAATGTATTAAATGATATATGAAATACTGCATTAGTTAATATATAGCTTCAATGTTCATAGTTTCCAGTGAGACCCTTTTTTGAAAACTGATTGATATTTTGGCATAACTTTTTTCGGTGCTATTACAGTATGCACCTACCTTCGATTTTGCTATCTACCACTTACCACATCATTTCATAGTAAACAACAAAAAATTCATCACAAGTATGCTAAGAAGAACAGAAATATTTATAAATCTATTGATTTAGAAAATTCAACTTTTCCTGTGGTTGTATATCAGCAGCTACTTTGAACGTTATAAAATACCTTGATATCGGATCTCACTTGCTGACTGCGATCTCGCCTAATGTAACCTGACCGTTATTTTACGGAAGACTCTCAGAAGATTAAATATGCTTACAAGTAGTAGTCGTAATAGAACAATTTTAACGGTATAAATTGTATATTTTACTTCTTTTAATTTTGTTACTTAATATATAATATGTTTTGCATAAGTTGTAAAATTTTTCTATAATGAGTTGTGAATAATTTCGACTAAATCTATTCCTACAAACTGTTTATTATTTACGGTAGATGCCATAATGGGTGGTATATAGCAAACTAAAGTAGATAGTCAAAGGTTGGTAGCATACCATAGTAGCACCCTTTTTTCATTAAATAGTTTGTACTTTTTCAAAAGACTTTGAATTATGTACAAGTTGGAACAGTTTTCTCAATTACTATGAGAGTAATTGAGAACTACATGCTCACTTTTATCGATTTAGTTTTTTCAACGTTTATAGTTTACTTTTGTATCTTATTTCACACTCATCATATAAGACTGAATTAAAAAGAAAAAAAATCCTTTCCTATCTCTTGCCTAGGTTATGGAAGCAATCAATTCTCCAAATTTCAGGCTCCGGCATCAGTAGTTGGACTCCTTCCTTCATGAGTCCGTCAAACGCCAATATTATATCTTTGTTATTTCAATATAGGTTAGTAGCCGATCACTCCTACGGATAAAGAAAATAATAATTAATTTGCAAGCTCTATAATTTATTGTAGTGGAATATGTGTTTTGTCTATTTTAGAAAATTTAATAATCTAATCATAGCATAATTAATTATCTAATTGTAACGTTTAGCATATTTAACTATTAAAATAAATCATTTGAATAAATAAAAAATTATTTAGAATAACATAAACAAGAAAGAGTAATTATTATTAACAAAGATCATAATTTTAATTTATTTTTAAAGATTCGTGGCAATTTTTAAAGCATTTTAAAAAGAAATATTTTATAAACGGGAAGAAAAGGAATAGCAGAGCGTGGTTTCGATCCACGGACCTCTGGGTTATGGGCCCAGCACGCTTCCACTGCGCCACTCTGCTAAGTTGACAGGTATCGCTTACTTTTTGTATATAAAACAATTTCGGTAATAATTTCTTATATTTTTGTAGGATTTTTGTTTAAACTGTCTTTTTAACAGGAAATATTATATATATTTAAAATCTATGATATTTATTTATTGTGCAACCAATTTAATATAGAAAAAATACATCATGAATCATTAATATAATTAACTTTTAGTATATTAGAAATAATATGTTTTCTTTTTTCCAGTTCATAAAAGTTAATCACTTTGAACTTATATTTCTCATTATTGAGGACTACCAGTTAATTAATACAGTGTTTAATCAGTTAATTAATACTTCCTGAACTATGGTAGTCCTTACGTTTATTTATTATCTGCAATTATTTTTGAAAATAATTTTTTACAAAGAAGTAATGAAGTTACAACTTGATAAAAAAAAAAACGGCTGTAGATAACGACAAAATGAAAGAGAATCAATGTTTGTGAAATTGATTTGAAGTAAATGGGTCCAAATGGTAATGGTTTTATTGAAATTTTAACCTTGAAAAATAGGCGATTTTTGGAATATAATTATATTCGTGCAAGTACAGTAGTTACTTTTTTTTCTGTATCATGTAGTGGTTGACGAGTATTAAATTATACTTAAGTATGTTCAGATATAGAACTATCATTCGAGAGATGACTGGTATATTTGGGGGGGCATGAAATACGTTTACACGACATGAACACGTGTAATGTAAGTTTTGGATGAGATAAACCGTGCTAATCATGTAAATGATAGTTACTGCTGTACTTTATATCACTTCTGTATTCCTTATTTAAATGTAGTGCGTATTTCTAATTCCATTTTGTAATTAGATTTTGGCTACTATTAAATTTGTAAATATGGGAAAATTAATTTACCTTAATCCTAAACATATGTGGACTAATTACCTCCATGGTTCATAGTAAACAGTACATGGAATTCTTATTAATTTTTCAACTTTTTATTTATATTAATTTTTTTTTATATTCATGTTGTGAGACGTTTCTGGACTTTTGGTACCTCTGGTGTCGGAGCTCACGTGTCTCTATCAGGAAAAAATCATTAACTGGTGCATGGGTGTCACACGACATGATAAACATGCCTTTATTCATAGATATAAGACAGAGGCATACTTAATATATCACCACTATTTAACTTGTTTGTGATGAATTGAACATTTTAGTTTAAAAAAAAAATCAATAAATAAATTATTCACTATTTTAATTATTCAATCTGATTGAACAGATGACGTTAAAGAAGCCTTAAAAAAAGTATTTTTTTTTTAATTTAAAATCAATCCTTGGTAACATTAGGAATCAATGGGGTATGAAGTTATACCAAGGAAATAAGCCCAGCCCTGGTGACCTTCAAGTTGGGTAGAGTTGAAAACCGGTCCAGTGTACCAGATAAGACGGTTTTAAATAATTATGACGTAACATATATTAAACTCTGTGAATCTCTATATATAAAGTTCGTGAGTTTTTTTGTTTGTTTGTTCACCCATTTTTGGTAGAGATAGAGAACTGAAATTATAATATATATTATTTATCACGAAAATAATGTTAAATAAAAGAAAATTATTTTGAATTTCAAAAAAATTGAGCCAGGGTAGCCAGTGGTTTGCGTGCTCGCCGATGACAGTAGTGCAAATGTATTTGTTTTCATTGGACCAAACCTTTAGCAACGCATCCTTGGTGTCTTCCTGATGATGAACACAAAGTGTTCGAAACAGGTTGTTGTTGTTGTTGTTGAATAAAACTTCATTTTGTTTGTTTATCCTCAGGATGTTAGTCTTGTTTTCCCATTTCATATTGTGGTTTGATCATTGATTGTTATTTCACGTGTTCATAAAAAATCTTTTTATAGTAATGTAACAAATGGAGCATGTGAAAATATTACAATAAACTCCCTCCAAGTAGGAGTACTATTTTGGAGGGAAAAAAACCTACCCTATTTGAAAAAGACAAGAGATTTCATATGTCACTGATAACGTGCTTAATTCTAAAATAACAGCTACTGTGATAGTATTTAGAGGGTTGAGCTTGCCAGGTTTCCAAATAGTGGTGAGCAGTTTATTCATTTTAATAATTAACAATTATTAAAGTTAGGGGAATCATATGAGGCAGTGCCTCACTTGATAATCTTAGAAAGGAAAAGAATGTAAAATGAGTAAGCAGTTAATAATAAATAGTTAAACTGGGTTAAATGGTTTGATTATCAAATAAATTCCACTGATAAGATCTTTTTCAGTTAACTTCGCCAGTTTTAGATTGTTTTTATTCAAAATCGCTGGATTTTCACATTTGCTGTTCACTTTTCTTTCTTTTTTTTTTTTTTTTTATATTGTTTAAACTGATCCCCTAGCGGTGATAACGTCAGCCGTTTACCGGCTTTTTGTTTGATTGGTAATTCTACAAATTCTACATTGGGAGTTCTAAATTTTGCCTAACTGAAGTGAATTTCGAGTTGGGATCTTTTAGGAGTACCTGATATCGTCCAGGCTCGGGACCGACGGCTTAACGTCTTCCCCGAGGGATAACGTACTCAGATTTATTCATCTCCCGCGTGAATAAATCGATGGCCAGGTAGGGATTGAACTCTGGACTACCAGTCCAAAGGCAAGTACGTTAACCACTGTTCAGATACTTATAAGAAATGTGCAGTCTGGCGCCGTCTTCTGTGCCTCTCGACAGACTGCGCAGTGATTCCGTATTTCTGTCTCTCTGTATGCCACTATTAAAATGTTTAAACGCTTTTGATATATTAAATAAATTTCCAATGTACAGTGTTTTTCTTTGCTATATGGTATATATATCCTATATGGTATAGGTATAGGATACCCTGTAATGCCAAATGTCTTATATTGGACAGACAAGTAAAGGTCTTCTTACAAGACTAAAACAACACCAATATTCTATTAGACAGGAAGATGAAAAGAGTGCCTTGTACTTACATGTAAGGAACAAAAATCATTTAATAAATTGAAGGGAAGCAAAAGAATTAATTTTTGTGGCTTCAGAAAGAAAGAGAAATATTATTGAAAGTGCCTTCATAAAGAACTTCTATGGTAATTTAATAAACAATAGTCCTGGATTGTACAAACTGGATGAAATATTGACAAAAGAAATAAGTAAGAAAATTAAGACCCCTTCAATTTTAGGAACTTTATATTTAAACAGGGATGCCAGCAATCCTGAAGACTTCAATCAACCAGGTTAACTTGCTATTATACTTGTTGTTTGGTTCATTTAGCTCTCTGGTGATGTTTTGACGAAAGGCCTTAGAGCATTATATGTAATATTATTTGGTTATTGTGGTGTTTAATTTCATATATTATATCAAGAGTTATTGTTGATTATTAATCTTTCATATATATATTATTATATATATTTATGAAATATATAAATTCATATATTTCATATATGGACGTATATTTCATGCCGACCCTGTCGCCATGCATACCTCCCCCTCCCCTCACTCCCACCTTAGGTTTACTTCCTATGGTGCAGGTGTATTTACAAATACACACAGTAATTTTGTAGACATCGTTCATATATTTTATTCTTTTTAACTATAGTGCATTAGACTTAATTAATTTTAGTTTATACCTGAGGATGGCGAATGAGAGCCGAAAGCTTGTACGTATTTTTATTTAGTTTGTTAATTTAGTGATTAAAACAGTGATTAAAATTTAGTTTTTCGTGTTTGACCTATGTTTATTGTGTGTGTTAATGTCTTTTGCTAACCTTCTTTGGAAGCTACCAGAGTCTCACCAAAGTGAGAGTCAAAACTAGAGAGTGTCAACAAGAAACTGGTCAATGCAGAAGCTGCTGCTTATTTTAATAATATATATATTAGTGAAGGTTGGTAGCAATTCTTCTTGCAATTAGAAAACACGTTTCTAAAAATTTTATGTGAATTTCATGCTTGGTTAGCTTTTTAGAGAGTTTCTCTAATGTCCTACAGGCTCTACTCAGTTGCTCGGGGAATAAAAAAATTAACTGGCCCAAACTTTTCCTTTCATAAATATACATTCTGACACTATTTATATCTAACACTATTTAATAACTAACTAAATATTATTTTCAATAAAGTGGTCATCAACCACCCAACAGATGTCTCAACCCCAACTAGGAATAGTTCAGTTTTGCGAATTGACTCTCACACGATGTGACATTACAATGTAATGCACCCTATACCTTAGTCGTAAGCTTAGCCTGATGATGGTCTACGAGACCGAAACATGTCGTTGTTTTATTGAAAATAATATTTAGTTAGTTTTTAAATAGTGTTAGATATAAATAGTGTTAGAATGTGTATAAATGAAAGGAAAAGTTTGGGCCAGTTGATTTTTTTCCCCCGAGCAACTGAGAAGAGCCTGTAGGACATTAGAGAAACTCTCTAAAAAGGTACCTCAATCACAATCCCAAAAACCTTTACATACACACACACACACACACACACACACACACACACACACACACACACACACACATATATATATATATATATATATATATAATTAAAGTTACAGCTAGAGAACACAAGAAAAAGGACGAACACTCACGAATCTCGATAATTTCGGCGTCTTGCCGATATATATATATATACATAGTTCACACAGGAAAGAGAAAAAACAAATAAAGACACACACAAAAGACTCACAACGATATTTCGACAGTCGTCGTCATCGGGTAGAAGTAGTCCCTTTGAGTAGCTGAAGCTAACTGCTAATCACAATATATATATATATATATATATATATATATATATATATTGTGATTTATAACTTCAATAGGTTTAGAAGATGGAATAATCTAAAAAGTCATTCACAGAAAACTGTTCAAGATGTAAATAATGATAACAAATTGTTGCATTTGTATTGTATACTCGTACATAGAAAGTATTTTAAAAATAGTTCCGTACATTCAGATTATTACAAAAAAAATATCGTGTCGATAAAGCATTTACAACGTATACATAGAATACATATATTTTCAAGTAGTATGGTTCATATAATTATAGAATATACATACATAGTTATGGAGTTCCATCTCTAATACCTTAGAAAAAGGTTGACAACAAACAAACAGTAGCTACAACTTTATTACATCAGATAAAACAATTATAATATATTTATAATGTATTAGTAAATTGAAAATAATGAACAATATTCTAAAGATATTTATTTGATAACAAAATGTTTAAGATTTTCACAATAAATAAATATTTACATATCAGTCCAGACAGGTTGTTTAGGGATTTTACCGAAAGACAATCTTGAATAGACGGAGAGTGGCTGAAACATAATAGTTCTAATTAAAACAAAATGTTTTACAAACATCAGAATAATAACATTTCTTAAAATCATTTTTTACTTTACTATAAGTAAAGTATAGTGATCGTTAAAAAATTCGATCTCGAGATTTTGACGGAATTACATGTTTTGAGGTACCAGAAGTCGTTTTATGACGTTTTTACGATGATGTCTGTGTGTGTGTGTGTGTGTGGGTGGGTGGGTGGGTGGGTGCGTGTGTTAGCATTGCTTGTTACCACGCTACGGTCCAGAATCTTTGATGGATCAAGTTGATATTTTACACAAAAATGGGCCCCATTTAGACGAAGATCCCTATTGTTTGGGAAGAATTATGCATGATGGGAAAGTCACTTTTTTTGCCAAAAACCGTTTTTTTTAAAACATTTATTTCTCCTAAACTGATAACCCTAGAGTTTTGAAATTTTGACATTATCTTTGAAGTTACAAATGCAACAAACGAAAAATATATTCAGAATTTTAAGACAACAGGAAATATTTTTTTTTTCAATAAAATGTAAAAATTTTGACTTATAATTCAATCTCAAACCTTGTGAGAGCGATACAAGCCATACTGTTTGACGGACAAGAATGAAACTATGCCTACAAATAGAACATTATATGTTGAATGAGTTGAGATATTTTTTTTTGAAATTACTTTCGCTAAAGGGGCGTTACAGTACGATTTGTGTTTTCAGAAAATGATTTTTTGACGCTAAACGGCTCGTTAAAAAAAACTGAAAATTTGACCAAAAATGGAACAAAAAATTAGCAATTCACAAAAAAAAAATTCATGAAGTTTCAATTACGGGAAAGAGCAATAACGATATAAAAACGGTTTGTTTATTCTAGACTAAGAGATCACCTGCTATACTTGTCGAATTTTTTGTATTTTTTTACATTGTTTACATTGATTTAGAAATTTTTTGAGCGAATCCACTGAGATAAAATTGATATTTATAAAGGAACAATTTAAATTGTTTATTGACTTATATGAGATGTAAGAGGAATAATATTGTTACAAGTAAAAAAATCACCGCCAATAAACATAAATAAATTACCTTTGTCTTCCATGGCATGTGGATTTGTCTTATAAATGCTCTTATAAATCTATATATTGCACTCTTGAGCAAAACTTAATATTAGTTACAATTATATTATAATTGTGAATGTAGTACCTTTCCATGATATTGAAATGTAATGAATGGACTCTTTCCTCAAGCAAGAGGACTTATGTTTGTTGAGAAATATCCAGTTTTTTTTTACAATTCTAGTCTAATAGTTCATATTTATTATTTTCAAAAATTAGAAGCTCCCAACTATAAAAGATTTGAATTATATTGAATAACTGGCTTTGACTTCGATTTGAGTATGTAAACTGGCTAATTACTAATATATTTTTTCTCAATATACATTCATAGCAAACATACCCTTATTAATTCATAGCAAATAAGGGTATTTTCCTGTTTAAAATTTGAAAATTTTACTTTAATATTCAATGTAGAAGGATGTCAAGTAAACGATGTAAGAAATCCACTGGCTATTTGAACAGAGGCCATGTTCTCTTGTAGGAGAATATTTCGTATGAAGAAATGTTCACTTTGGTTTTTCAAAAATATTATTACTGCTGTAGTTATACTAACGAAATTATTTGCATCAGCTGTGTGATGTACCAAAATAAGCTTATATATTGATATGTTCTTCAATCGCTATCTGTACTCTTTCAGGAATGAAAGACTAATAATCATATTCCATTTAGATGTTTACATTATGCTTAATTGAGACGTTATATATTATATACTCAAGAAATTTGATATTAAGTTACTTATAGTAAAGTTGAGTGAAGGCCACTCCAGATTTTTTTTTTAGCTAACCAGTACGTTTGTATTACAGATCAACTTGCTAACTAGTGTCCCAATTAATATATATATATATATATATATATATATATATATATATATACTTAAACACATAGAAAAGAACACAGAAAGACACTACAGAACTCACTTCGATATTTCGACATCCGTCGTCATCGGGAAGAAGTGCGAAGTACTCGCGTTGAGAAGCAAACTGCTACCCTATATATATATATATATATATATAAACCAATTAAAAAGAAGGTTGCACACAGATAGAAAATGAATAACTCACTTTTATATTTCGACCATCGTCGTCATCAGGAGGCGAAGAGTCCCGTAGGAAGGTAGAGCGGCGACTGATATATATATATATTTAAACTAGACTCACATAAAAGAAATCACAGAAACTCTTTAGTTTATTTTGATTGCCTCGTCGTCAGGAAAATAAATGAGAGTCGCTCCACAGACAGGTGGGAATTCGCCTATGGACGAAGAAATTGAAATATAGTGGTGAGTTTCTCAGTGATTCTTTTATGCGTCTCCTTACAGTAAATCTAGTTTTATGGAATCCTTTCTTTAATTTATATATATAAATAAATACGTTTGACAGTAAACAATAGATACAGAGTAAATATATGAAAACCTTTATATATAATGTTAACCTTGAGACAATCAACTTCACGTCGTCTCGGAGGGACGACGTGCTGAGATTTATTCACCTACCATATGAAAAAATCGAGGGCCAGAGTGGGTATTGAACCCCGTACCTACTAGTAAGAGGCAAGTACGTTGCCACTGAACTAGTGGCCTGACCTTCTAATATGTTGCAGTAATATTAAGTAGAACCGATCTCGTTTTTTTTTATTTAACCTTAATGAACTGTCTTTATTCTTATACAGCCAAAAACAAATATTTGATTATTCACTAACCTTATCATGTGGTCTCTCGAAACTTTCTTCTTCTGGCATCCGCCAGTGAAGTGATCAACTTCGACTTGCAGAATATCGAGAGATATCTGAGCCACTAGAATGACAATGCCAGTGATGTAGTGCTTTTTCAATTGATACTGCTGGGTCACTATGTTAACGAATTCAGAATAGTGAACCTGACAACAGCAAATTCTCATATCAGATATATATATATATATATATATATATATATAAAATATAAACTAATTAAAAAAGATAGCACACAGATAGACACAGGAATAACTCACTTCTATATGTCGGCCATCGTCGTCATCAGGAGGTGAAGAGTCCCGCAGGAAGGCAGAGTGGCGACTGAACACGAACGGTAGCAGCACAACCGTTAGTCAGTCAGTCTTGTAGCTAACTTAGTCAGTTGTGCCTAACCACTTGTGCTGCTATCGTTCGTGTTCAGTCGCCGCTCTGCCTTCCTGTGGGACTCTTCGCCTCCTGATGATGACGATAGTCGAAATATAGAAGTGAGTTATTCCTGTGTCTATCTGTGCGCTAACTTTTTTAATTGGTTTTTATTTAAAAGTCTGTTGGACCGTTTCATTTAATATTATATTATCATATATATATATATATATAAAGATTTCACATAAACACGTGAAATAACAAGTCAGTTGGGTTTTTGACTCTGACGAAGACAGCTTGTTATGGTTGAAAGATCTTAGTCTTGTTTTTCAATTTCTTATTGTGGTTTGATCATTGATATATATATATATATATAAACCTCTCATAGATCTTTTCTAGACAGGAGAGGAGACTGATTGGTCGGTAATCGCATGGAATGACTCTCCAGTTGAGAAGGATGGTTCAGTTCATAAAGTATATATATATATATATATGTGTGTGTGTGTGTGTGTGTATTGGTCAACCTGGTGGTCCTTGAGCGTGAGCCTGAGCCTGGCGTGCGTCCTGGCCAGTCCTTGAATAGCCCGCTTGTACTCCTCTTGCGAGTCCAGTAGGTTGAACAGACTCTGGTATTTGGTGATGATGTTGTGCGTATGCTGCCAGTGCCGCATGCTTGACAACATTACTTGGTTTTCCATTGTTGTTGGAAACGAGAATAACTTCGAATAGTTAGGATAATTATTTATGAGCCTGAAATAAAATAACATTATTACCAATATTTATCGAAAGTATTCTTATAACAAAAAATGAATACCTATATAAATAAAGGAGTAGTTTTGTCTGTAGATTGCTTAGAAGTGACTGATTGCAAGTTATCTTTACGTTTTACACATTAGATAAACCGAAACCGCCCTTAGAAAAACTTCTGTCTCTTTGTCTGTTTGTACGCAGAATTTTGTGACAAGCAAACTCAGCCACCATAAGACATAGAAAGCTGAAACTTTGTCAGTAGATTTGTGTATGTCAAACTAAAAACCTAAAATTTGAATGAATTCGAAATTTAACGTAGAAGCGAAGTTATGTTCTTTTAATCTGTGTTTCGCTATCAACACAGACATTTTTATTTTGAAAATATCAGGTATTTTTAGGTGCCTGATATTGTAACAACTAGGTGTTGTTACTTGTTTTTAATTTAGTTTGCATTTATCATAATTTGCTCCCTTTAAAAATGTGAGTCTTGCCTTCCAGAGTACTAAATAAAAAGTATGTCTAGAATAAAATCAAATTTAAGCCAATATCTGAAACAACAAAACGTAAAAGAAACTCTAGATCTAATGACAGTTATGGACTGTAATAATAATGATATTTTCTACTATCCTACATTCTCTAATAATATTTTTGAATATAATCACCGAATTTTTGTAATATACTCGTCAATGAGTCTTCTAGTTTGTTGTATTAAATGTTAGTATTTAATGTGATTTAAACTCTTTAAGCATATATTTCTGTTGTATACGCTAGAATTATAATAGATTTATTTAATCTGTTATAACTACACTGTGGGATGCTAACCTCTAGACTGGTAGATCTGGGGTTCGATACCCGAACTTGCTCTTGATTTATTTACACGTGGAAAAAAAATCTGAGTTATTCTTCTCGAGCTGTTAAGCCGTCGGTTCCGAGTCTATATGATGTCAGGTATTTCTTAATGATTCCTATTAATAATACTTGAGGTAAAACAATATTTATTACTCCCAATGAAGAATATTCATTGTGAGGTATCACAAAGGGACAATCTTTTGGCCTATGTGTGCAATTTAACCTGAATTATTGTTACAAGAAGAAATAAGTCGAAGACTATTCAGAATTCTTGGAAAACGATTCATCCATATTAATTTTACAGAAATAAATAGAGAAAATAAAGAAGGATTTGCTTGTCATGTCATTTAAGCATGAGCAGTGACGTAAGACCAATTATAAACACATTAAAAATAAAGAAAGTCATCTAGTCTTCAACAATCATCGCTTGTAAACATATCGCTTAGAATTAGAATAGTCACTTCTTTAAAGTAAATTAAAAATCCTCCTTCCTTTGGAACTAAAACACAAACATTGACTGAATAACTTTATTAGTAAATACTAAATTTAATTATATTATTCTTGTTACTTTTATCGTGTGCTAATAATTACCAATTTGGGCAAATAGACTTTAAAACAAGAGAAGGTGTAGGTTAGGGATTAGAGTGAGATACAAGCAATATCACTTTGGTGTGTAATGTAGACTTCTTAAGTAGAAACTTCTGCTTCATTAAGTTTAGATTTAGAGGTCAGATGTTGTGAGTGTGCTTATCCTAAGTAACTACAGTTACGGTGTTCAAATACATAGATTTAACTCTATTTTCAGATGGGAGTTTTATATTTTTCGGAGCTCATCGGTTATCCAGTCTATTCATTGTCAGCTGTTCATTAATGTTAGCTACTCCAAACTGGAATAATACAAAATTTAAGTTTACTGTTATCATAGAGCAGTGTTGTAAACTGGAATAATACAAAATTTATGTTTACTGTTATCATGGAGCAGTGTTGTAAACTGGAATAATACAAAATTTATGTTTACTGTTATCATAGAGCAGTGTTGTAAACTGGAATAATACAAAATTTATGTTTACTGTTATCATAGAGCAGTGTTGTAAACTGGAATAATACAAAATTTATGTTTACTGTTATCATAGAGCAGTGTTGTAAACTGGAATAATACAAAATTTATGTTTACCATTTTCATAGAGCAGTTGTAAACTGGATAATAACAAAATGTTTACTGTTATCAAGACAGTGAAACAGGAATAATACAAAATTAAGTTTTACTGTTATCATAGAGCATGTTGTCAACTGGAAAATACAAAATTTATGTTACTGTATCAGAGAGCATGGTGTAAACTGGAATAATACAAAATTTATGTTTTTGTTATCATAGAGCATGTTGTAAACTGAATAATACAAATTTATGTTACTGTGTTATCATAGAGCAGTGTTGTAAACTGGAATAATACAAAATTTAAGTTTACTGTTATCATAGAGCAGTGTTGTAAACTGGAATAATACAAAATTTAAGTTTACTGTTATCATAGAGCAGTGTTGTAAACTGGAATAATACAAAATTTAAGTTTACTGTATCAAGCAGTGTTGTATACTGAATAATACAACAGTATGTTACTGTTATCATAGAGCAGTGTTGTAAACTGGAATAATACAAAATTTAAGTTTACTGTTATCATAGAGCAGTGTTGTAAACTGGAATAATACAAAATTTATGTTTACTGTTATCATAGAGCAGTGTTGTAAACTGGAATAATACAAAATTTAAGTTTACTGTTATCATAGAGCAGTGTTGTAAACTGGAATAATACAAAATTTATGTTTACTGTTATCATAGAGCAGTGTTGTAAACTGGAATAATACAAAATTTAAGTTTACTGTTATCATAGAGCAGTGTTTCCCAATCATGGGTGCCCTCACTCTCTGGCCTTCCGAGATATGATTCCAGGGGGGGGGGGGGGGGGGGGGGGGCCAAAGCAGGACCCTGCTTAAAAATTCCTTTTTTAAGGATATTTTTAAAAATTATTTTGAAGGATATGATATTTTATAAAAAAATTCTAAAGAAATTTATAAAAGCTTAGTTCGACGATGTAATGAAAATCCTCAGTTAATATAGTATTTTCATTAAAAAAAAAATAGTATTTTTATTTTATTATCTTGTACATATTTCAAGAAAGCAATTACATATTTTCAAAATTGAATTCCTTTCTAAGTTTTTCGAAGCTGGTACTTGGTTTTACTATTTTACATTATTTCAAACAAGAGTTATTATTTTCTTAAAGTTTATTCAAATATCAATCTGTGAAGTTTCTTGTCTGATTGTTTGATTTTTTTTTTGCATGTACTAAAAGTGAAATATGTGGGTCCTTTTGATGAAATTTAGCATGAGTTCACATATTTATCCTTGAACAAAGTATAAAATTTAGGTGGTGCGAGGTCAGAGCAAAATTTTTTAGGGGCGCAGGAGTAAAAAAAGTTTGCGAATTCTTCTTTTTTAGTTTAGCAGTTAATTTAATCCTTAATTTAACTTAAAAATGAGATGAAAGCAGGTTTCGTGTAACAACATGACCAAAACATGAAAGTAACAACATGAAAGACCAAAAGTAAGTCATTTTGTAAAATATCATTATTGTAAAAATATTGCTCGCCTCTATTGCTTCACTAACAATAATATTTTGCATAACTTAATTATTATCTTATAACGCACTGTTTATGTAGTATACCTCCCATAGAAAACGGCTGTTATCTTTTTAATATCATTTTGACACTTTGTAAGGACATCCGCGATGTAGAACCGCTCCCTGTCGGAGATAAACTTTCCCAGGAGACCGAAGATGTTGGATTCTTTGCTGGTGTTCCTGTTATCCCATAGAGACTTCATGAGTTCAGAGGTGTGCTTGTTATAAGATAGTCGCTTCCAGCAAAGTGTGTTTGACAAAGAATCACGTATCCATCTGGACAATATAAAAAAATATTAGAAGAGTAGATTTTTATCAACATCTGATTCATCAGTAATATGGATATTATCATAAACAGAAGTAGGTTTATGTTTTTCAAGTCAAATAAAAGATCAAAACCAGGGAGAGGATATAATTTTGAAGATTAAATCGAAACCAAATATTATATTAAACTACACAACCCCTGACCGCATGTATCAGTGTTAAGAACTTATAGCAACAGTTAATAAAATACATTCACTGAACGTTATTACAGGCATTGTACTGTTATTGCTATTCCTTGTTGCTAAGCCATGAAAACAAAGATTCTTATATGGTCCAAGCATTTCATATTGTATTCTTAACATGATTCAAGATATGCAGAAAAATCACAATAAATAAACACGTGATGCAATCAATGAAGTTTAAACCACAATTGAAAAAGGAAAACTATAGAAATAAAATATATACGCAGTAAGTATATTTCATAAAACAAAAATCATTTAAAAGTAAAAAAAAATTATTTATTTTATTACATAAATAAATAAAACGTCAATTCCAAGTATATATAATCAAGCATATTTAAAACCAACGAAGCCTGTAAATTGAAATATTTCATTGATTTTAACCAACATAAAATAATATTAATGAAAGCAATGTGTCTTTATAATAATTACCTTAGAACATTCGTATTTAAGCTGATATTTGTGTTCAAGCTTGTGTGCCTGAATTATATTATATTATTATATTATATATTTATTATATAATAAATATAATAATTTATTATATATAGTTTCGGAGTTGGATACATCTGTTTAATGCTTAAGTTCCTAATACAATTGTTAAATCAAAATTAAGGCTTTGAAAGTTTGATTTGAACCTGGAAAACTGACCGATTCCAGATAAATAAA
Source organism: Hermatobates lingyangjiaoensis (assembly GCA_026182355.1). Classification (NCBI taxonomy): domain Eukaryota; kingdom Metazoa; phylum Arthropoda; class Insecta; order Hemiptera; family Hermatobatidae; genus Hermatobates; species Hermatobates lingyangjiaoensis. The sequence continues at coordinate 879,375 of JAPFBL010000159.1, forward strand.
ATTTGTTTTATATATATAACGAGGTGGGTAATTAAAGTATGAGACGGCAACTCGCTTTCGATCTGGCAACGCTGGAGACGCGTGGCCTTGAGTAGCGTCAGGTGCACGTTGATGCGCCTCCAGTATGAATCAAACTCGCCACAGTCATTTGTTTGTCCGTAGCGTTGGTTTCGTGAAATGTTTTTTCTTGAGCTTTTTAAAAATGAGGACCTCAAAGTTGAGCAGCGTGTGTAATCAAATTTGCTTCAGACTTGGACATAATGAAAAACTTATGAAAAACTTCAGGAGGCCTATGGAGAACGTTATTTTATCAAGGGCACAGGTTTTTCGGTGTTTAAAGTAATTTTCAGAAGGAAGAGAGTCGATTGAAGATGAACCACGAAGCGGAAGGCCTTCAAGTGCAAACACCGATGAAAATGTCAACAGAGTACGGAACCTTGTGCGTTTCAATCGACGCTTGACAGTCAGAATGATCGGGTCCTTGAAAGACTTCGAAAAAAGATTCTTCGTGTGCGGCCAAACATCAAAGACAAGTGGGTGTTGCATCACGACAACGCCCCTGTCACAACTGCCATCTCAATAAACGAGTTTTTTGGCCAGTAAAAAACATTCCTGTTGCTCCTCAGCCTCCTATATTCACCAGACTTGAGTCCTTGTGACTTTTTCCTCTTCCCGAGATTAAAAACACCTCAAGGGAACTCATTTCGGGACACTACAAAACATACAAACTGCTGTAACGACCAGCTGAAGGCCATTCCAGATCCAGTTCCAGCAATGCTACAATGATTGGAAGGACCGTCTCCAGGCTGTGTGGCTTCCGAAGGAACTATTTTGAAGGTGACAATATCACATTGTATTATATTTGAATAGAAAATTTAAAAAAAATCATCTCACTATTTTATTTACACACCGCGTATATATATCATTCAACCGTAACAAGCGGTCTTCGTCAGAGTCAAAAACCAGGTTTTTGACTCTGACGAAGACCGCTTGTTACGGTGAAAGTTCTTAGTCTTGTTTTTCCATTTCTTATTGTGGTTGATCATTGATTGTTGTTTCACGTGTTTATTGAAATCTTCTATATATATAATATATATTATATATATATATATATATATATATATATTATAATATATATATATATGTTTGTGGTGTTGTGTGTGTGTGTGTGGTGTGTGTGTGTTAAAAAAGAATAAACAGTAAATACTAGAAATAAAAAAAAACATCGTATAAACGACAATAGGATTTCCAAAAATGGGACCGAGATCTTTCGTAGAAAAACTCGTCAGGTTTATAACATAAATAGATTTTACATTTGGAGTCATTAATTTTACTTGACTTATGTTGAGAGAATTTATTTTTCATTCTTCTTGACCTTTTAATGCCATTATTTGTAAATTGATATATTACTCACTGTAATTTAAACTGGAATTAACAGGTATTCCAATGTTCACCTATGTTGAAATATTCAAACAAGAACATCAGAGTTTTATAAGTGTATTGATACAATACGATTTCAGTCTTTACGAACTCCCTTTAGCAACAGTGGCGGTCCAGGTTTATCATACTATGAAACAGGAACTAAAAGACCCCTTTATGCTCCAGCTTTGAATACTTATAGGCATGTACTGTAAGTTTTATCTCAGACGATAAGAGTTACAACAAGTGAGAAATAAAATACAAAAAAATATAAAACAGAAAATTAAAAAAAGTGAAAAGACTAAAGTTAAAAAAATAAGAAGTTATAAAATGTTAATTTTTTTTCATAAATTTAATTAAAGTTTACTTTTTACGTTTAATTAAAACGTTTACGTTTTGCAGGTAGGAAACGTTTGTCCCCTCGTCTGTACCCCAGCCACAGTACCATCCTTTTCACCCACCCAGTCGCTCAAATCCAAAGGTAAATGATTTGACATATTGTTACGTATTGTTTTTTATGTATTAATTTTAATATAATTTTAATTTAATTTAATAAAAATTAATATAAATTTATTAAATTAAATTAATTTAATATAATTTACAATTTAATATAATTAATTAATTTTATAATTAATATCTATGTTGATTACAATCATAACATGTATAAAAATTATTATAATTTTTATTTTGATTTATCAAGTGTATTTTGGGTTGGGATTGGGTGCTTGCAATGCATTAGGCTTTTTACATGTAATAAGAGATTCATGTTACGAAAAACTCATCTTACGAAACCGCTTTCCGAACGAAATAATTTCCTATGAAGAGGTATGACTGTATTTAGCATGGCAGTTGGTAATCGAAAAGCAATGAAGATGAAAACAAAATAAAAATCGCTATGAAATTGAAATTGATTACATCAAATTATTAACTGAAAATTTTAAATTTTCAAGAATGATAAATGATACTGATACTTTTTTTTCAAATAATGACTTTTCTTTGATGGTAGCTCAATGTTTATTCAATCACACTGACTTGCATAAATTGAATTGCGATAGAAATCACCAGAATGAAAGGTGTTATTCATCATTATATTATCCTTTTAGAAGTTTTTTTTCTTAAATTTTTCATATTTATAAGAATATAAGAAGATTTTACAATCAACACGTGAAATAAAAATTAACATCCAAACCACAGTAAAGAAACAGAAAAAAAGCTAAGTTCTTTTAACACCAAAATTTTGACCCAAACGTAATACTTTTCCGCATTTATATTCAATATTGTTAATAAATAAAATAAATATGTGTAACAGTAAGCCAGTTTCATAGTTGAAACGACTTTTTTTTAAAAAAATGCAGGTTTCTTTTTATTGAATTACCAAGAATTTTAATGGCAAAGACCTGTAATATATTGGTTATTCAAGAGGACCGTTGAAAACCCGATACATTGACCAGGAAGCTCATTGTTCGAACACAATGCCGAACAAGTATTGATATTCTGTCAAGTTCCCCTATATATCACCGGCAAGAGTAATTGTTACACCTTGGTGCACGTTCATTCATATACATTCAATTGAAGCAATATTTCATTTCTTACAACAAAATAGAAATCATTGTTGGCAAACAATAGAACTTTATTAATTGCTACAAATTCTCTTTTAGAAAAATGTTTACATTTCATTGCTCAACCAGTGAATTTATTAATAACATTACCATATCTAGATAAATAAAACAAAGATTTTGTCTGTGCATTGTTTAGAACTGGCTCATTTCAAGTTTTTTTTACGTTTCATACATTAGAGATACCGAATCTACCCTTAGAATAATTTCTGTCTGTCGGTATGTCGGTTACTCCGCCAGTAAACTCAGCCACCATAAGACATACGAGACATACTCGTAGCATGCCGAAACTTTGAGAGTAGATTTGTGTATGTCTTAACTTCAAATCTAAGTTTGAATGGATTGCATATTCAACGATGAAGTGAATTTATGAACTTTTAAGCCGTGTTTGGCTAACTATACAGACATGTTTCTTTTGAAAATATATAGGTATAGCAAGTAGGTATTGTTAGTTGATTTTAATTTCATTTGCGTATATGAATATAAATTCAGAGCCAATATTTTAAGTTAGACATACACAAATCTACTGTCAAAGTTTCAGCTTGATATATCTTATGGTGGCTGAGTTTACTTGTGACAAAACTTTGCGGACAAACCGACAGAAATTTGATTCGGTTTCTCCAATGTATGAAACGTAAAGAAAACTTGAAATGAGTCAGTTCTAAGCAATGTACAGACAAAATCATTATTTTATTTATATAGATATTGCGTATTTGAGCTTATTGACAAGGTGTTTCCCAGAGTTCAAGATGTACTATCTATTCAGAATTAATGACTTTGTGAACGAGCAATTCTCAACTCTTACTAATGAACACGCATAAAAAAAATCAACAAACCAGTTTTTACGCTATATCAGGTCGAGGAAAGAACTTACAAGTTAGTAAAGGGAGTGATTAGTGATGAGGAAGCAGTTCATTATCCAACTGAATTTCTTGACCCTCTGACTGCTCTTGGACTGCCTTTATTGTATTGTATATAATATACTACTTTTAACCCGCTTTTCTGGTTATACTATTGAAGCTCTTAAGGTAACGTAATATGAGTAGTGAGAACAGGAATATGATTAAATATTTAAAATCGGAAATAGTCATTAAAACTGAGGCAGTGAGAGTTCGCACTGACTCTACTATAGTAACAACGCTACTGCCCCGAATGCCAGAAGCCCTATATCAGGCATGGGCATCCTTTTTGGACTGGAGGCCGCATTATATAATTCCCAAATGACTGCAAACAGCATGATAATTTCTATAGTATTTTGATACATTAAGCTTATATGTATAATGCATTTCTATATATATTGAAATACATACTGTGCGTAATATTAATGTCTCAATAATTATTAACTTTTTATTGTTCTTATAATAAAAATTATTATTCATCTCATTATTTCATAATGTAAGCAATTATAACAACACAATCTCCAAAGGTTAGTGCGTCATATAAGAAAAAAAACTAAAGCTTTTGTTGCTATAGAGTTGTCTCTCTAATGTTGTAATTTCCTTCTAAAAGTCTCGGTGAGCTTTAACAAATAAGCTATTTTTTAATATTTAGATAAAATTCCAGATAATCTCCGAGGTTTGGACAAAAACACGTGCTGGGCCGCATGTGGCCCGCGGGTCGTAGGTTGCACATGCCTGACCTGTATCAATGCGACAGTACAGGTTATTTAAAATCAAGCCGACTTAGGAAATATGAAGCTAAATCCAAACTAGTTGATAGGCGAAGTTATGTGAAGTAATGTATTAACATTGATAAGGTAATGATTGTGGTTAAAAAGGGGAGTGAAAAGCTGAAAAGTTGAATAGTGGAAAAAAGAGAATATATTTTTCAACATATTTATCCCATCGAAGTTCAGAAGTAATAATTACTTTCTATCTGTTCAATACTCTATAAATCATTTGATTTTGGTCATTTTCTAATTTTTTACTGCTGTTTACACGTTGATTATTATATTATGTCTTTTTGTGAAATTTTATAATATATAGGTATATACGAGTATTTCACTTGAAAACGGAAACGATCCAAACTGGACACAATAACAGTTCAAAATTGAAGATAGGTAGCACAGAAAGTAAAAGAAACACACTTAAAGTCTCAAATTTTCAGGTAATCCGTGTTCAGCAGAAAAGAGAAAGGGAGACCAAGCACGTTGTAAGCACAACGTGCTTGGTCTCCCTTTCTCTTTTCTGCTGAAGACGGATTACCTGAAAATTTGAGTCTTTAAGTGTGTTTCTTTTACTTTCTGTGCTACCTATCTTCAATTTTGAACTGTTATATATAATATAATATATATATATATATATATGTTATAATGCCAGATCCGATATTGAAAAAGACGAGCCAATCCCTGTTGCGTATTACTTTGGGCACTTCTTATTGCTTGTGGGTGTTTTTTCGTTAAACACCTTTCTCCTTAGCACACTCCGTCTGCTTAGCCGACTCAGCCTTCACTCCTGGAGGGGGGGGGGGGGGCTCACGGTCCCTACTTAATTTTCCAATAGAGTTGGATGAAGGTCTTGGCGATGAATACAAAAAGAGTAAGACATAAATAAAGGCATACAAAACTCACTAATAAAAATTGTAAAATAGTGTTATATATATATATAAAATATGTGTTTATCTCGTACGACCTACATTCCTCCCCTCTCTCTGTAAAATTGTAATTTTTTACACAGTAGGTGTTTATATACTTATATATTTCTTGTTAATATCTCCTAGTTGCTGAGTAATATTGTTCGGAATGGTATAATAATGGTGAAAACATGTTTAATTAATGAAATATATATTGTAAATTCAGATGTCCTACCATAAAGTCTTTGAACTGGAAGGTTCCTCAAATTATTGTCATCCTCTTCTTTCGGAGCAGTTAGTAGATCTTCAGTGGAGTCTACTTGATCAAATTCACCCTAATTGCAATCAAATGTTTGTTAAAATGAGCTAATATAGTATTGTAATATGTTAAAGTAAATTGATTATACATTAGCGTTTTGTTATGTTAATTTCTTAGGTTTAACTACAGCTGTAACATCACAGTAAACTTCCATTTGTCTGCTCATTGTCATGGCAAGTACGAATACCTTCACAGTTTGGATTTTGCAGTTTTTATCAATGTAACACTAATCCGATCCAGAATTTACTATGACAGGTAGCTGGCATATAGTCTAGTGACTGATGGTTTTACTTCGACAACTAACTTTCGTATAGTGTAGGGACCAACATCTTTACTTCAACGAGTAGCTACTGCATATGGTTATATAGACTGACGGCTTTACTTCGAGTGGTAAGTTGTCATATAGTCTAGGGACTGACTTATTTACTTCGAGGAGTAGGCTTCGTATAGTCGAGGGATTGAATACTTTACTACTACGAGTAGCTGTCGTATAGTCTAGGGACCGACGGCTTTGCTTCGGGAGTAGGCTTTATATAGTCTCGGGACTGACGGCTTTACTTCGACGAGCAGCTGTCGTATAGTCTATGAACTGACTACTTTACTACTACGAGTAGTTATCGTATAGTCGATGGTCCGACGACTTTACTTCGAGGAATAGCCTTCATATAGTCTAGGGATGACTACTTTACTATTTCGAGTAGCTGTCGTATAGTCTAGGGACCGACGGCTTTGCTTCGGGAGTAGGCTTTATATAGTCTCGGGACTGACGGCTTTACTTCGACGAGCAGCTGTCGTATAGTCTATGAACTGACTACTTTACTACTACGAGTAGCTGTCGTATAGTCATGGGCCGACGCTTTCTTCGGGAATAGGCCTTTATATAGTCTGGGATGACCTTTACTTCACGAGAGCTGTCGTATAGTCTTGGGAACCGATCTTTCTTCGGGAGTAGGTTTTATAGTCTGGCCGACGGTTTTACTTCGAAGGAAAGCCTTCTATAGTCTAGGGAATGACTACTTTACTACTACGAGTAGCTGTCGTATAGTCTAGGGACCGACGGCTTTGCTTCGGGAGTAGGCTTTATATAGTCTCGGACTGACGGTTTTACTTCGAAGAGCAGCTGTCATATAGTCTATGAACTGACTACTTTACTACTACGAGTAGCTGTCGTATAGTCGAGGGACCGACGGCTTTGCTTCGGGGAGTAGCCTTTGTATAGTCTTTGGACTAACTACTTTACTTCTACGAGTAGCTATCGTATAGCATGGGACTGACAGCTTTGTCTCCTCTCCGAAACTTATCAGATATTATTTTTATTTTCCATATAAAAAACTTCCTAATACATTTATGCCATATAAATATCTTTCACTGCTTTCTGTATTTCTATAATGATACTATATTTACCATATTATTAATTTTTCTTTTAGAGAATGAAATTATAATATCAGTTTTTCTCTCGTCAACTTGGCATAGTATTATGAATATATTTTAAATGGGGATTTCATGCTACAGCCATTATATAGCCATATACATGGTATGTATTCTCCTGTAATACGAGAATACTTGTATATGTAATCCCAACACACGATTGTTTACAGGTTTCAAATTTCCTTGATTATATTTGCGTAATTTATAATTACATTATGAATTACGTTGTACTGTAATACAATATTTCTTTAGAATAATTGCAAATTAATTAAAGTAAACAAATCCGAGAAGAAAACTCAGTGGAACTTCCTTGTTTTCCTTTTTTTTTTTAATTTTTTTACTGTTCCTTAAAATAATCCAAAATCCCGCATTTGTTACTATGATTTACTGACATAAGGAAATTATGTAAGATAATTTGGTATTTAGTAATTTAGTATTTAAAAATTACTAAATATACTTCAAGTGCAACTATTTCTAAAATATCTGGTATATTGGAAAAAAATAGTGTTTGTTTTGTTTTAAAGAAGGCTAACTAGTAACTTTTGCATTATATGGATAAATATTAACTTTTGCATTATATGGACAAATATTGACTTTTGCATTATATGGATAAATATTAACTTTTACATTATATGGGTAAATATTAACTTTTACATTATATGGATAAAAAGATTTCACATAAACACGTGAAACAACAATCAATGATCAAACCACAATAAGAAATGGGAAAACAAGACTAAGATCTTTCAACCGTAACAAGCGGTCTTCGTCAGAGTCAAAAACCCAACTGATGGATAAATATTAACTTTTGCATTATATGGATAAATATTAACTTTTGCATTATATGGATGATTATTAACTTTTACATTATATGGATAAATATTAACTTTTACATTATATAGATAAATATTAACTTTTACATTATATGGATAAATATTAACTTTTGAATTATATAGATAAATATTAACTTTTGCATTATATGGATAAATATTAACTTGTGCATTATATGGATAAATATTAATAGGAAATACCTTTTCTAAAAAGCTCTCTGTGACAGAATCACTCTTAGGGATTTTTTTATCCTGATTGAGATTTTCTTCCTACATAGAAAAATAACATTAAAATATAGTTAATGCTTTAAAATGACTATTTATATTTTAGTAATGTTTACGTAAAAAAATATACTATTGAAAAAAAAAAAGTTTTAACACAATGAACAACTTGACTTCAATAATGTAATATATTTAAATCTGATTTGTGTAACTTTTAGAGACTTGACAAGAACTAAGACTAAGAGTTGTCTAAGATTAGTTTTGACATGAAAACACGTTAAACAAGATAATGTTTGACATGGGCAATACAGACAGAACTTTTATATGAAATCTGTGCAGTGTCTTGGGGGGGGGGGGGGGGGGGGCTCATAATGGCACCCCCGACACGTGCCGCCCTGGGCTGACCACTCCCCCCCTGCTACACCCACCCCTGTATGAAATACATTGAGTATATAAAATATATATCTTGGTTTTCATTAAGTCTATGCATTTTATGTATATTGTGAAAATTGAAACCTGATGATGAGTGAATAGTTTTTTTATGGTATATCATCCGGCAGATAATGTGTTTGTCAAACTGAAGTCTTACTATTAAATGAAGATTATTAAATTAAACAAAGTGCTATGAATTTCATATTAAAGAATATGAAATCTTACCTTGCAAATTTTCTAAGTGAGATTTTACATTCTTCTTTAAATCTTTAAAATCTTTAATACCACAGCCTCTGTGGTATTAACAATAATAATATTAATATTATTATTTATGTCTGACATACTTCAACTCTTGTTGATGGAGTCGTCCGACCGGTTTCGCATAGGCTGTATATCGCATGAGACTAATCGTACTTAGGGAATCCATGGATATAAACATATACAAAAACGAATATCACCAATCTATGCTAATATTTCAAATCAGTAACATTTGTTTAATGTTTCAAAAAGTTTTCTTATCTCGACCACATATATTTAACAATATAACTTCAAACAATATAACACCTTTAAGCCAACGTTTCGTCTATATTTGTAGACATCTTTAGGGCTACATCTATAGATAATTTAATTACAGTAACATGAAAAAATTTTAAGTCAAATTATTTAATACATATACAGATTTACCTTGGTATTTTCCTATTGCTAATAAATAACTACATACAAGTTGTTTTTTTAATCAGCCTATAGTGCAGCTCCTAGCGATGGTTTATTCGTCTTATAATTTTTTTCATCTGTTTTTCTTCTTTTATAATTTAAGTTATCGATGGTCATGTTCATCCAGTCAGCTTTTCATGTTTACTATATGTTTCAATATTATATGTTTGTTGGTTAATTTGTTCGTTTATAACGTCATGTTTGTTTCTATGTTTTATATAGATAGCCAATATAAAACAGGTTATCAACGTCCAAATCACGGTAAAAAATCGGAAAAAAGATTTTTTTTAAAAAAAAAGGTTTATTCTTAGTGCTACCTTTCTAAAAGAAGATAGCTCACATATAGCACACCGCTAGACCGTTTCATTTAATCATATATACATATATATATACACTTTTTTTTTTTTTTTTTGTTGGAAATACGATCCAAAACAGACAAATATAGTTCAATATAAACAAAGAAACATAGAGAAATCAGAAGAACACACTTACAGTCTCTAATTTTTGGTTTGAACCGTCTTCAGGAGAGATAAGAGAGGGAAACCAAGCGCACTGGATCTGATCTGATCTGAACCGTCTCTGATCCAGTGCGCTTGGTTTCCCTCTCTTATCTCTCCTGAAGACGGTTCAAACCGAAAATTAGAGACTGTAAGTGTGTTCTTCTGATTTCTCTATGTTTCTTTGTTTATATTGAACTAAATATATATATACTTTTTCGATGAAAATACGATCCGAAATGGACAAATACAGTTCAATGTACATAAAGAAACATAGAGAAATTAAAAACACACACTTACAGTCTCTAATTTTTGGTTGAATCGTCTTCAGGAGAGATAAGACAGGGAAACCAAGCGCACTGGTACAGAGACCAACCGTCTGGAGACCATTGAACATATACATATATATCCACTTAAAATTCGAAAAAACGATCCAAACTGGACGTAAATCAGTTCACAAACGAAGAAAAGCAACACACAGAGAAAGAGACACACTTACAAACTCAAATTTTTGGATGATCCGTCTTCAGGAGAAAAGAGAGAATGGGCGACTAAGCACGCCGGAAACACAACGGCAGGAAACCGTTATATATATATATATATTCGTGGAAATGGTGACCAATAGGAGAGTAGAGTTTTTAGGTCCATAATATGGACCTCTATAGAGTCTGTAGTCCATAATATGATTGAAATCTTTCAACTGTAAACGAGCAGTCTTCGTCAGAGTAAAGATTCAATTAAACAGGTTATGTATAACCTAAAAATAGGTTAAACACAATAACCTAATAATAGAACAGATATAATATTCACACCAAAAATAAACATGAATGGATGACAATTGAAATGACAAAAACAATTTAAATTATAAAATAATATAAACAGAATTAAAAAATTTATTAAACAAAAGAAAAAAGAAATATTATTGATAGGAAATTTAGGTGCAGATTGGTACTATTGGGTTTTGTGGGTATTTACCATATATCCCTAGATTTCATAAGTATGATTAGTGCCATTTTATGATACAGATGCAAAACAAACAATATTGATGTATATTAGGTTAGGTTAGGTTGCAGTGGCAGTCCCACAAGGGAACACACGTAGGCCAAGCATTGGCCCTTTGTGATACCACACAATGAAGATTGATTCTACAGTGGGAGTCCTAAATTTTGCCTGACTCAAATGTATTTAGGTAGGGATCTTTAACGAGTACCTGACATCGTACAGGCTCGGGACCGACGGTTTAACGTCCTTCTCCGAGGGACGACGTGCTCAGATTTATTCACCTCCTGCGTGAATAAATCGAGGGCCAGGTGAGGATTGAACCCCGGTCCTATCAGTTCAGAGGTGAGCACGTAACCACTGAGCTAGCCTGGCCCCCTTGATGTATATTAATAATAATATTAATATATTAGGTATACTGAAAACATGACTGTTTGGATTAATTTAACAAATTTTTATTTTGTAAATACAAGTTTTTAATATAAATGATTATAATTAAAATAAAAACTAATTAATGTCTGCGATGTAATGAAATGAGTTACTGAAAGAGGATTAATATAAAAATACCACTCCCTTTCACGTTTAATATCTGAATCAAATTAAATTAACCCTTAAAAATCTAACACAATATTTTTTAAACAGAATTGTTTTACAAAGTTTCTTTTTATTTAAAACACCATATTTGTTATTTATTTATAAAGAATTAAACTACTTCCTACTGGCTTTTCATCAAAAAATATTGATATATAATTTGAAATTTTTTTCAAAATTATAAAAAATAGTAGAGTATTTCATTTAACTCGAAAGGTAAGCAAGTTGTAATCTTTAGATTAGAAAGTTGCTATTTGTCTATCAACATAAATAACTCTTGCTGAATATTTGGTTTAAATTGTTCTAAGGACAAATAACTCAACCCTGGAAACTCAAAACTGGAAACTAGTTTAAGACTTCCCAGTAGTTATAAGTTTATTTTTATTTACTCTCTAGATCAGAGTTTTTGAACCTTTTTTCGACGCGGAACCCTTTTTGGTTTCAGTAACTTTCCCGGGAACCCCAGATTCTAATGATTTATATACAATCATAATATAAATATTTTCATATGCCTTTTTAAATAGTATATAAGTTTACAAGCAATTAAAACAAGTATAGTAGGTGATCTCTTAGTCCAAGATAAACAAACAGCTTTTATAGCGTTATTGCTCTTTCCCATAATTGAAACTTCATGAATTTTTTTTTATGAATTGCTAATGTTTTGTTCCATTTTTGGTCAAATTTTCATTATTTTTTAATGAGCCGTTTCGCGTCAAAAAAACATTTTCTGAAAACAGAAATCGTACTGTAACGCCCCTTTAGCGAATGTAATTTCAAAAAAAAATATTTCAACTCATTCTCCACATAATGTTCTATTTATAGGCATAGTTTCATTTTGATCCGTCAAACAGTATGGCTTGTATTGCTCTCACAAGGTTTGAGATTGAATTAAAAGTCAAAATTATTACATTTTAGTGAAAAAAAAATATTTCCCGTTGTTTTAAAATTCTGAATATATTTTTCGTTTGTTCCATTTGTAACCTCAAAGATAATGTCAAAATTTCAAAACTCTAGGGTTATCAGTTTAAGAGAAATAAATGTTTTAAAAAAAACGGTTTTTGGCAAAAAAAGTGACTTTCCCATAATGCATAATTCTTCCCAAACAATAGGGATCTTCTTCCCTATGAGACCCATTTTTGTGTAAAATATCAACTTGATCCATCAAAGATTCTGGATCGTAGCGTGGTAACAAGCAATGCTAACACACTCAACCACCCACCCACGCACCCTTACACACACACACACACAGACATCATCGTAAAAACGTCATAAAACGACTTCTGGGACCTCAAAACATGTAATTCCGTCAAAATCTCGAGATCGAATTTTTTCACGATCACTATACTTTACTTATAGTAAAGTAATAATATTACTGCAATGGTATTTTTCGAATAAAAATTCATAACTAAAATATTTTAATTTTCATATTTTCTACAAGTGCATAACACATAAAACAGAATTTCTAGCAAGTTTAACACAGAGTTTGTTTTGTAATAATTTTTGGCTTTATAGTTGAGAGTTTGATTCTCAAGTTAGCCCCAGCATTAAGTCTACTTCGGTATTTGGTTACTATGACAGTTTAAAGGGAAAATCCAGTTTCACATAAGTAGGTAGTGAGAAATGGCAGGAATGTGTGAAGTGCTACTTTTGCAATAGCAGGAAATTCGGTAGTCACATAGTTCCAAAAACTGACTAGTGATTCATCGTAGATATTAATAAAATTTTGACCACTTTTACTTATGGGGATCAATGATCAAACGACAATATAAAATGGGAAAACAAGACCAAGATCTTTCAACCGTAACAAGCGGTCTTCGTGAGAGTCTTGTTTTCCCATTTCATATTGTGGTTTGATCATTGATTATTTCACGTGTTTATGTGAAATCTTTTTATTTACTTATGGGTATATGTATATATAAACATTATTCGGTTTCATGATTCACAAGAAATATACGAGTAGAATAAATCCATACGCAAAAAAAAATTAGAAAAATGTTTTTACTAAATGTTTTTCACGGAACCCCAGAGAGTCCGTTAAGGAACCCACTTTGGGAACCTCTGCTCTAGTTGAAATGTGTACGTATGAATTAGTATGAGTTTGTGCAATTAGTTGCATTATGGTATTAACGTATTAAAAAAAAATATTAATAACAATTTACATAGATCACACCCTGTCTCAGAGCTAAAAGTGTATTTAACATCCCATGATATTTTGTTTTTGCTGATATATCCTGATTTCACATCAAAACATACACACGCACGCGTGTATATACACACAAACAAAACTGGGTTACTTGCCGTTGCGTCTACAACGTGTTTGGTCTCTCTTTCTCTTTTCTCCTCTAGAAGAATTGCCAAAAAAATTGAGTTTGTAAGTGTGTTTCTTTACTCTGTGTATTACTCTTCTTCGATTTTGAACTTATACAAACACATATAGACCAGTTGAAGAAACGTATTTCATTGTCGGATCACTAATCAAATTGTGGTAATGTCAGCCGTTTACCGGCTGTTTGTTTGATTGTGATTCTATAGATTCTACATTGGGAGTTTTAAATTTTGCCTAGCTCAAGTGCATTTCGAGTAGAGATCTTTAACGAGTGTCTGACATCATACAGACTCGGGACCGACGGCTTAACGTCCTCTCCGAGAGACGCATAATCCGATTTATCCACCTCCCGCGTGAATAAGTCGAGGGCCATTGTGGGTATTGAACCTCGGACCTACCAGTTTAGAGGTGTGTACATTAACACTGGGCTAATCTGACCCCCTCTACCACTAATGTTTCTGTTCACTCTCTTGTCCTTCATTTACCACAACTGTCAATGTCACATTTCAAGTAAACTAGAGTACCTTTCAAGAGGGGCCAGGCTAGCTCAGTGGTTACGTGCTCGCCTCTGAACTGATAGGACCGGGGTTCGATCCCCACCTGGCCCTCGATTTATTCACGCGGGAGGTGAATAAATCTGAGCACGTCGTCCCTCGGAGAAGGATGTTAAACTGTCAGCCCCGAGCCTGTACGATGTCAGGTACTCGTTAAAGAGCCCTTCTCTAAATACACATGAGTTGGGCAAAATTTAGGACTCCCACTGTAGAATCAATCTTCATTGTGTAGTATCACAAAGGGTCAATGATCTCTGCCTACATGTGTTCCCTTGTGGAACTGCCACTGCAACCTCCCTTTTAAATGTAACACATCATTTGTCAAGAAATGACCTACCTGGTTCTTTTTCAGGATATACGCTTTCCTAGCAACACTTTTACTATTTCATATTACTAGCGTAAAATATTTTATAAAAATGAATTCTTCCATTGGAATATTTCCTGTAAAAAAAGTATATTCTTTCATAAAAAATTATTAAATTTTATGGTGATATTGTTAATTTCTTATGAATTTTAAAGTTTAATAACATAATATTTGTTTTAAAAATCTAAACATAAAATATTTATTCAAATTTTTGTGGATAAATTGCAGTGTTAAGTAACTGAAAGGGAAAGAAAAAGAAGCTTAAAATATGTAGAAAAAAAATGATTTGATGACAATGGAAAAGTAGGAGTTTTCATATGACTCTTTTTGTAAGATATCTAATTTTGTTGGTAACTCCGGAGGGTGAGATTACGATAGGCTATAAATTTAGTAAAGCCTATTGGAGCCCGGAGCGCTCTGGGGATGGAGGCCACATTGCACTGCTCTCTGCTTCTTTCTCTATCTTTCCTTTAGTATTTTCGTTATTTATGTAATATTCCATTTCTCTGTCAATAGACTGTTGGTTCAACCCCTTTAGATTGAACTGAAACCATTATTCAGTTTTACGAGTATTTGCAACCCCCCCCCCCCCCCATCCCCCCCACCAACCCAACATCTTCCAAAAACTCACTGTTTCTTTCTCTTTTGTCGATCTTGAACGTTTTTTTTTTATAAAAATAAAAATAATAAATAAAAATGCGAACTGACATTCAGTGTGAATGTGTATTTTATTATTCTCACAACTTGTAATTATTAAATTACTTAAACCTTTGATTCCATTCTATATATATATAGAATTCGTCGGTGGACGCATACACGTCTCCGCTCCTTCGTTTCTTCTCCTTTTTCTATTTCGCCTTCCTGAAGATGGCAAGACAGCCGAAATGATCGAAAATCGTGACTGTTAGTCCTCTGTTTTGTGTTCTATAGTTATATCTTTAATTATATATATATATTTATATAGTCAGGATTTCGCAATAAACACGTGAAATAACAATTAATGTTTAAAAGAATATAAGAAATGAAAAATGACCAAAATATTTCAACCGTAAAACGTGGTATTTATCAGAGTCAAAAATCCAGAGTTTTTGACTCTGACTTTGACGAAGACCACTTGTTACGGTTGAAAGACTTAGTCATTTTTCTCTTTTCTTATTGTGGTATTAACATTGAGATATATATATATATATATATATATTGCAAACAGGAAAACGATCCAAAAGGAGAACAAACATTTCACAGTAAACCACAAACACAGAACAAATAATATGTTTAAATGAGAATCTGCTGCCAACTTATACTGTTGGCACATATATATATATATAATGGGTTAGTAAGTGTGTTTGTGTATCTCTGTGTTCCTATTCTTCGCTTTTGAACTTATTGGTGTCTAATTTGGATTGACTTTCCAATTTTAAAGTATATTTATATAAACTAAATGCACGTAAAGATCACATATAAAAGAGATCACAAAAGGAATAGATCATAAACAAATAACAAAAATATAAAAAACATCTAAATAAATAAGCACATTTAAAGTTCAAATTCCCAAACGGTTATAAAAAAAATTGTACTGAAATTATGCTTATATATTGTGCGTGCTTCTTAAGTTCGGTTCGAGATTTTATACATGGTATATTGTGTTAAAGTTTTACATTGTTGTGCATTCTCTGTTTTCCTGCTAAGGTTTTTTTTAAGCCTTTTAACTACATTACTGTAAGCATTAGGTACTTTCTAAAGAAGTTCAGAGAGAGACATAAAGTTGTAGATGGTAAGGTGGCACACTAAACTGGACTAATCTTTAATTAAATCAGCAGAACTAACATAATTATAATAAACACTATAGCTACAACTAAAAAATTGTTAACTTACAAAGTAAAAACAACAACCTTTCGCACAATATTCACATCATCAGTTCACAAAAAAATTGTGAACTTACAAAGTAAATACAACAACCTTTCGCATAATATTCACATCATCAGGTTTTTTTTAGCAAAAAAACTAGAGCTAATCATTAAAGATAATCAAATAGTCTTATAACATGGAAAAGAAAAACTTGAATTAATTCAGTTTAAAACCTTTAATTAGTGTCTTTTATCTAATTCCAATCAATTTTCCATGTAAAAGAATAAAATTTTTTTTAAAAACTTATTGACTGTATTTTTTATTATAAATAGTTATGGGTAGATAGTGAATAATCTTTATGAATATTTGAATATTAATTAAATATCTTACTCTTGAAAAATTGCTGTTTGTTGACCTTCTCATTTCGGCTTTTCTCAGTGCCACTGAAAAAAAAATTAGTTTTTTAAATATTGTTCAGAAGTTAAAGATAAACATATTATAATTATAATCATAGATACAAGATTTCACATAAATACGTGAAATAACAAGCAATGATCAAATCAAAATATGAAATGGAGAAAAAAGACTAAGATCTTTCAATCCTAACAAGCTGTCTTTGACTCTGACGACGGTATTAGTATATTGACTAATATACTAATATACATGAGATGTTTGTATATATATATATATATATATATGTTCAGCCACAATAAGAAATGAGGAGAAAAAAAAACCAAGATCTTTCAACCATCGTCAGACTGTTTGTTACGGAAGATCTTAATCTCCCCCATTTCTTATTGTGGTTTGAACATTGATTGCTTTTTCAGGTGTTTGTTGTAAAATTTTTGTTATATATATATATAAATCTAATCACAGAAAGAGCACATACAAAAGAGATGGACAAAAAGTCAATACTTTATTTCAACTGCCTCGTCATCAGATAGAAAAATGTGAGTCACTGAAGATAAGTGAGCCGTTGTATGCCAGCGGAGAGACTCTCATCCTTATATTATATTATATCATAATATTATATATTATATTATATTACCTGATGATGAAGTAGTCGAAATATGTTAGTGACTTTTTATGATTTCTTATAAATTGGCGTAACCGTTTTTAGGTGTTTTCAGTGGTAGAGTATTTGCTGTTTGTACTGAAGATTAGAGTTTGGAATCTTAGTCAGGGCCCTAAATTTATCATATGGGAAATATTGTACTGTTCACCAGAGGGCGTTAAGCTGTTGATCTGAAATTTTTACGATTCAGTTAGTCCTTAAAAATATAATAAATATGGGTAAGACAAACTTGAGACTTCCTGATGTAGTAAGAACGTGATAAATGGCATAAGACAACCAAAATGGGGAGTTAATTAAAAAAATGAGCTTATGTTCCTAGGACAACTCCGAAGGTGATAGAGAAGGTTAACATCACATATATTAATATATGTGATAAATATGGGAGTTGGAAAAAACAAACTATACTAAATGATATCTTTCGCACTATTCTATTTCAAACTATAAAAGCTGTTATTTATTTTACAATGCCCACACTTTTAGGTATAGCCTTTCACCTTTAGAGCTGTCCTAAGGGCGGAAAGTGTGCTCATTTATTATTTGATACCATTTTAGTAATGAACAAATCACATTATCACATCAATTCTACATTGCGAGTACTAAATATTGTCTAACTCAAGTGTATTTAGAGTAGCGATGTTTAACGAGTACCTGAAATCGTACAGGCTTAACAACGTACTCACGGGACGATGCGATCAAATTTTCACCACTCGTATAAAGAAATCGAGAGCCAGAGGATTGAACAGGGAATCTAGCTGTTTTGAGGCGAGTACGCAAGCCACTGAGCTACCCAGGCTTCCCATAATTTATACAAGCACAATCCAATTTTTTGCAAGCTGTAAAAAACATTCCTCTTATCTTGAAGATGAAGAACTAAAGCAAATAATAAGGTTTAAAACGAACATCTTTTCATTTTATTACAAATGTCAGAATAAACGGTTGTGGTGGAATGTCATGTATGTATGTGATTCACTTGGTGTTAACCCTATCAAATTAAAAGACGACAATGGTAATCCAAACTCCAAGTTAGCCCAAATCTATCTACACACATCAAAACAAGTGAATTTATTCGAGTTGAACAAGGTTGGAAGCACTTCTATTATGATACTATTTCATAATTCTAAAGTACTCACGTCTTTTCTTTCAATGAAATCAATGATGTACACCAAATGTGGTTCGACGAGTAGCTTCGACGATATCTTCTTCAAATATTAAATAAATTACTTTTACTCAACCCTCTTCAGTGGTTTCATTAAGCAAATTACAACTAACCTGTTGTAACCTAAGAATGTTATTATTGACATCTATGGTAATATGTCTAGTTTATATTTTCTATTCCATTGACATTGAAGCTTATAGATTATGTTGTATTATTCAATTCATTTTTGCAGATTAATGACTGTAGAATACGTATGTTGTATTTGGGTGAACTCATCAACTATATTTAAAATAGAATAGACATTTTTGTAGATTAATCAACTTGATCAAGCAAGGTAACATTTGTGCTACATGCTGTACTTCTGGATGTTAATGCGACGAAAGATCACAGCAAGGTAACATTTGTGCTACATGCTGTACGTAAGGATGTTAACGCAATGAAAGATCACAGCAAGGTAACATTTGTGCTACATGCTGTACGTCTGAATGTTATTAACGCGATGCAAGATTACAGCAAGGTAACATTTGTGCCACATGATGTATGTTTTGATATCAGCTCGATGAAAGATCACAATGAGGTAACATTTTTGTTACATGAGTGATGGCTAACAATTAATGTCCGGATAGTTGGCTATGTTCAGTGGTTAAGCACACTGGATGTTAACGCGATGAAAGATCACAGCAAGGTAACATTTGTGCCACGTGATGTACGTCTGGATGTCAAAGCGATGAATGATTACAGAATGTGGTAGCATTTGTGCCACATGCTGTATGTCTTGATGTTAACACGAAGAAAGATAACGTTATCAACCAAGCACAGCAGGGTACTTCGATTAATATTTAGATTAGCACTTCCTTTCAAGAAGGTAACTAAGATCATTCAGCAATATATTAGTGTTAAGAACAAGATGACGATATAGCATTAAGAGAGTCTGCTAATAAGGTCTTAAGTAACCTGCCAGAAAGAAATTCCCTATTGGGTAGTATTCTCTGCATTATCTCACCTCTGTCCTACTGTTTAATAGAGTTATATTTTGACCAAAAATACATTCAATAAATAAAAGGAAAACGAAATAATGTTTTCGAATTTTATAATGTATGTAAGGGGAATTATTATAATAATTACAATTAATATCATTATTTATTAAAATTAGGAAAATATTTGAATTAACTACCAATTTTTCTATGAAAATTAAAATTTTATTTAAAATACTTTGTTAGGAATTTAACAATCATTATGATAAAAACTTTCAATCTAATTGAAATAAATTGAAGAAGGACATTATTATTAGTTAGAATTAGTAATAATACAATCCGTCTTACCTCGTAAAGTCTCTGAAAAGCTCGACCGGTTTCGGGTCCGCCTGGATCCCATCTTCAAGAGCACCTAACTGACTGTGAATGTTATTTTCTAATAACCGACCTATATATATCATCTACATTGTGTAATCAGTGTTGTCTGTGTAGTTAATTTTTTTTTCATATTTCTTTAATTGCTAAGTTTTTTCCTTTTATATTATAGTTTTTTCCCATTAACTTTAGTATTATTAGTGTTTGAAATTGCTTAATTCAGCTACAGAGACATGGGGACGAAAATTTCATTAAAAATAAAAAAGTACAAATTTATTCACCATAGAAAATATTTAAATTTAAATATAATTGAGCTACTTGTAATTTCTGGTATTGATAATATTACTTTAACTAAATTGTTTATTTACAATATTAATTTATTGACATTTATTTTAACTGAAATGAGTTTTTAGTTTTAAAGTTTTTGATATTTTTAATTCGCATAATCAACCACATCTTGAAATAATCAATATTATAATACAGGGTATTATAATAAACCATAATTTGATAAGATTATGAAGAGATTTAAATTTTGATGACTGGTTATCAGTTCCAAATCATCACTGGCTGCATCACAATTGATAAGGCGGGTCTTGGCAGTATGATCGTAAGTACCCTCAAATCTGATGATTCCAGCAGTGATGAGTACTGGAATACTCATCACTACTGGATGAGTATAGTGTTTAAGTCATATTTAAAAAAAAAATTACATTTCAAAAGAAAGTTAGTACAGAATTTAAAATTATCTTCCCTTTTTTTACTGCACTGAGTTAAAATATAAATACTAACTAATGACAGAGATAAGTAAATTACTCATTATAGTAATGCAAAAAAGATTAAAGTCATCTGGCCTAATTATTATAGGAATTATTTATAATTAGTGTCAATTTAATTAGCACTTGCGATGCCTTAACAAATTAACTATTGTTTTAATTAGGTACAGTGAATGAAAATCACGTAGTTTCTCATTTTTTATAAAGGTTAGAGTTTAAATTTAAAATTAATTTAGAAATATTGAATCAAATCGCGACTAACTTCTTTTTTAAGAATAATACAAGTATTTGGAAGATTTATAATTAAGTATTTAAGCTCATCTTTGCTGACAGGTTGATTATTAGTATTTAAATCTTACTGTACTTAATGATTTTAATCTGATAGGATTGTTATTGAATTATTCATAATTACAATTTTGTCTTGTCAACCATTCTTGATATGGCATATTAAATGTCTTAATTTAGTGTTTGTTTTTGTATTTACTTCTTCTTAATAAAAGAAGTTAGGTAAATTTTATTTCTATGAAGTGATTGGCTACACTGTACCACACTGGCTATGTTGATATAATTAGTGAATGTTAAAAAAAGAATGTTTGTTGATAAAAATAGTTATCAAAATCGATTGATAATTAAATGTTTATTTATTATAAAGGAATGTTGTTGGTTTTGAATCGAGAATCATTTATATGAGAATTAGAAAGGATTTCTTATAACATATCTCTCAGTTCAGGAAATCAACATTTATTTTTCAGCAGACAAGTTCAACAAACTGAATTTGTCTTTCAAAATTATTAATTAGTACAATGAATCCTTTATGAGCGGCTTTTAGTTTGTTAGATACAGTAAAACTGACAGTAAAATATGATTATTTATACAACATAGCTTGTTAGAAATGTTATTAGCAAAACCTATCATCTTAGTGGTACATTTCAATTACTCCATTTTCAAGACTGAACTTCGAAGAATTTTCCCCTTAAGGTAACTTTTTATACTAAAACAATTTAGTGTTCCAAGATAAAGTTTATTTGCTGTTCTCAACAGTCTATTTATCAATAGAAGTTCAACAAACTGACTTTGTGCTTCAAAATTATTGTACAACGAATCCTTCCTCAGCGGCTTTTCTTGTTCTTACCTGCAAAATCACTTCTAATTTCAAGAATAACATTTTTCAAATACTTCTATTATTCAACAATCTGTATCGATTCTAGTTGGTAAGAATAATAATATGCACAACTGAACAAAATAAACTGAAGAACCCACATCAAAAAGAAAAAAAAAAGATAAGTTTTTTCAATGATTTATACATTTACAATTGATTTTTATGTTTTCAAATAATAATAAAGTCATATGTTTTCTTATAACATATCTCTCAGTTCAGGAAATCAGCATTTATATTTATCATTTGAAGTTCAGCAAACTGAATTTGTCTTTCAAAATTATTAATTAGTACAATGAATCTTTCATGAGCGACTTTTAGTTTGTTGGATACAGTAATAATGACAGTAAAATGTTATTTATACAACAGAGTTTGTTAGAAATGTTAACTTTTTTTTATAAATGGCAATCGTTGAAATCCCTTTTGAAACATTAATCAATTATAAATAAGTTTTTTTTTTGTCTTAGACTACACAAGAAAACAATTATTATGCATTCATAATGAAGTGTGTAGATATATAGTTATATTTCCATACAGATAGGCAATTCATTTAACAATGTGTTTAAAACTTTATACTTTCATTTGCTCTCTGTATGTAGATCAATGAAAGTATCTGTCTATATAATTTTTATAATTTTGACTTACCCTGTTTTTGTATATCACACGCATGTATAAATATTTAATTTAGAATTGTCCTATGAATGAAGGGCTTTAATTGTTTGCTTATACCTGAACATTACAATAAATAAAGGTTTTGCAAATAAAATACAAACATATTTCATAAATATTTTTTTTTTATTATTGATGTATTTACATTAATCTACATAAAGTACACACTATTTACAAAGCACTTAATAATACAAAAAATAAGTGTATTTTATGATATGTACAATAAGGTTTTAAGTGCATTATGGATTATATACAAGCAAAGCCCAGCTTCTTAAAAGAAGGCAAATCACATTTGATTACAAGTAAACATTTATCTGGCCATTAAGTCCTTAAAACTTTCTTTCATAGTGCATTTGTTTCTTCTTTCTTTTTTACATTAGACAACATTATGGCACCATCTGGTTAGAACATCATCTTTTAACTAAGTCATTTTTTTTAATTAGTAATGATTACAATTTTTTTTTAAACTTGTAAATTATTAGCCAACTAAACATTGCAAACATTCAGCACAATAACAGAAAAAAAAGAAGAACCCTATTTCTAAAAAAAAAATTCAAAAGATTGATTTTGTTTTAAATCTTTTGGAATATCTACACGTCCAATAATACTAAAAATCATATCCACATTAAAAAACATCTCCATTTTTTTTTTGTTACAAATATTAATTTACATTAATTTTGAAGCACTGTTGAAGATAAGGTCAACAGTAAATGTTTCTCTCACTCTCTCTTTCTCTAACCTTCAATGTAACTTTAAAATTTAAACCCTAAAAAAAAAAAAGAAAAAGTCAAGTTATGCCGAGCCTCAGACTCTGATTCAAAAAGAATACACTTACAGGCAAAACATTCCTTTAAAAGCTTTTTAAGATATTCTCTTTTCGAATCTAAACATTGCTAATTCAATTTAACATTTGAAACGTTTTCATTCAAATTCATACAATTGTAAAACGCTAAAGCAACGTTTTAATTTTATTCATGATACTAAAAATTCAACTTTAATTTAAAAAAAAAATGGAATTAAGATTTTTTTCTAATCAATTCATCTTCGTTTTAATAAATGATTGGTTATATTTTAGCATTTTCATTAAATTGTTAAAATTTTAAAACATTCTTTCATTTCACTTTACACTAAAACATTGTTTAGAGTAACGATGAATTATTAAAAAAAAAAAATATTACATACAAAAATAAATTTGTACTCCTCATGTTTAGCGAAAATATGTTTTAAGAGTAACATTAAGGTTATAAAATACACCAATGATTTCCGATTCCAATATTTTCATTCATTTGATCTTATTTATTTCAAAAAAATTTTATTCATATTAAAATCATTTGTTGTTTTTTCAAGCAAGATAAATTTTGAGTCAACAGAACGCATTACTTTTTTTAAATACAATCCAAATTTAAAGATTTTATTCATAGGATAAGAAAAATATTTTGTTAGATTTACTTGAAATATCATTAAATCTTACAGATAAATAAAATAACGAAAACAGTTAAGCACTAAATTAGTTTTCGAGGATTAGGTGAAAAGAATAATTGACTATTAGCCAACTTTTGCACCTAATTCTAGAAAAACAATTTTTGGATATTCTCTGGTCGAGAAATTATATGAAGTAAAATAAGAGTTGACTTCGTTAATGTTATAGTCATTCTATTTATATTGAGGATATATGTAATTAACAATATAGATCAAAATTTGTTGACATTACATCTGCAAATATATTTCATGTGTAAAATATTTCAACTAACAACAATTTTTTAATTTATTGTTTACATCTTTTACTATTTTTAAACATATGTTTTTTCACAAAACAAGGAAAACATATTAATAAAATCAAGGTTACACACTTTGCAATAATTTTCTTCAAATTACAATAAAAAAATTAAGCTAATATATTTTCAATTGAATATTTCTATGGAAAGATAATTAATAACAATTTATCTAGTGGTACCAATTGAACATATCGTTAAAGACAGATAGTCAAGTGATGGATTCATCAAATAATTGTGCTTTCTGTTGTTTATTTTAGTTCAGTTTTGCTAACTACATAGTGAGCATGTTTTTTTGCTTTTTTTAAAACACGTGTGGAACTAATGTTTTATATTTAAAAGCCAAAAAGCATCTACAGTTTACATGAAAAGTCTATCTCCAATCCATTTTTACGAATAATAGGACAATGTAAAGTGCTTTTGGATATTTGAAAAAACTGGTTTATTAATTGATATACCATGGTTTTTTCAATAAGTTTGTAGTAACGCACAGATAATTATGTATGTTAAAATAAATATTTGTGTGTATATATGATTTTTCCAAAAATAATTTTGAGTTCTACATCAACCAAGAAATATACGGTAACAAATACGAATTTTAAATAAATTATTATTTATTTTTTCTTAAACAACTTCTTTAAAATAGAAATCTCTTTATTTCAGATTAGTTATTATTACACAAACAAATCGCTCAATATCCCACACAAATTATTTCTTCAGACATTTATTTTGTTTTAAAAAATAATGATTAAATGTCATATTTTCTTTTGTTTTTTTTTTAATACTGGTTTTTCCTATAGAATGTAGACAATTCGGATGAAATAAAAAAAAAAAACTCTATTTCTGACAAAAATAGATTTCGTTTTAAATCTTGTGCAATAATTTCCAGGAAATGAGATTGAATACAAATAAGATTTTTCTTTTATGATTTGTGGTTGGTATTTTAATCTACTTTTGTTTTACACTGTATGTTTAAAAGTTATAAATTGAAAATTTATCCACTCTATGGTCGATTAGGTTTAATTTATTATTTGCTTATAACTGAACATTACAAAGATTGTTTAATAAATTAAAAGCCTTTTTTTTTAAATACTTTTCATGAAAATAGTATTGTTTGATATATAATAAACTTTTGATTACTTTTATTGATACATTTATAAAAAGAAATAGTATAGGACTGATTGTAATTTTTGTTGAACAATTGATTTAATAATTCTTTAAGGAGTTTAATATTAACAAATGTCGTCTTCCCTAAAAAATTAAAGAATCTCTTATGATTAGACAGAATTGAGAATTCATGGAAAACAGTGACTTCTACTTATATCATTTATAAGTATCACTGATACTAATGCATGTAGGTTTGAGTAGCAGCTCAAAAGAGTCGGGGAGGGGGCTATATATTTTACAAAAGTAAAAATACTTTAATTTATATATAAATATATAATTTATCAGAATTTTTTTTTAAAATAACATTGAGGTAGTATTAATTTTATTATTTGAACATATTTGAATTTAAATTGCCCAATTTTATTTTATTAAGGCGATTGGTATTAATGACTGTTTATTTTGATCAAACTAGAAAGGATGGCTAATTGAAGACCTAACAAGATGACAAAGTTATACGCTCTGCATTTGAGTTGATAATTTGTTAATAATCTAAAAAAAAAAAATTGTCTCAACATTTAGTGAAAAATTAAAACAACGCATAAATGGACCAGATTGCTCCATAACGAGAAGTGGATATCACTAAGGAGAAAAAATGAAACATTCCCGGTTTTATAAAAGTTTATTTCGTGTTTTGGAACTTTAGATTTTTCAACATGCCAGTAAGAAAGTGTATGGGTATTTAATTTTTCTTTTGTAGGTTTTTACAAGCATGGTACTCACTGACTGAATGGTTTGTAAGATTCACAGACCTGTCAGTTCGTTTCACGTGGAGGATCATAAGTATTCCTGCTAACTACCCCAGTGACGTGCTCTGAGTGTTGGGGTGGCAATGACTCACTACTCAGATTTACATGACTGGTAATGTTGTTATAACTGAACATTACAAAGATTGTTTAGCGAATTAAAACTTTTTTTTTTAATACTTTTCATGAAAATAGTATTGTGTGATTTATAACAAACTTTTGATTACTTTTATTGATACATTTATAACATGTAATACTATAGGACTGATTGTAATTTTTGTTGAACAATTGATTTGAATTGATTGAATCCAATAGAATAGGATGAAAAAATAGGAGCAAATAAGATGCTTGAATGAAAAAAAAGGAGCAAATAAGATGCTTGGATGAAAAAATAGGAGCAAATAAGATACTTGGATGAAAAAATAGGAGCAAATAAGATGATTGGTTAAAAAAATAGGAGCAAATAAGATGCTTGGATGAAAAAATAGGAGCAAATAAGATACTTGGATGAAAAAATAGGAGCAAATAAGATGCTTCCTTGAGACAGAGGTACTGCCTGCCTCAATCCAAGCATTTTGTCGTTGGATTTATATCACATCAATAAGATGTAAATATTACACACGTACGCGTAACACATTATTATTATTAACAATGGAAAAGAAGACGTATAATTGTAATACATGAAAGTGTCCTCAACCTTCATATTTGTTACATACACAGAAATGGGAACAAGCAAACGACATTTGCACACTGAATCTGGAGGGAGGCTCAGACTGTCCATGACTCACCTCTCGTCTCCGAAGGAAACTCCGTTTATTTAAGCATGAAAATACAGAATTATCTACGATTTTTACTATAAAAATGTTCAAAATACATTAAAAGCCACACCAAAATCATAGTTACAGAGAACAAATAGTAATACGTGTTTTATTATTTCGTTTAGTTTTTCCTCTCATGATGACAGGTAAGGCACAGCCTTCCCTGACTTCACGTCACTAAACTACCCCACATCCTACTGCCCTTATCGCAATTTGATAAAGTTCAAAATAAAAACTTCCATTCTGCATAACACGAAGCTTTGAAAGATCTATCAAATCTTCTATGACAGGGATTTCTGTGAAAGCACTTTTGGTCGAAAACATATTCAAATTGATTTCTACAGCTAAATTTGTCATTGGATTTAAAATGAATTAACTCTACAAGGAGTTGTTTGCGATGATGGTAATTGACGGGCTTTGATCTTATAAATGAGGCTATAATTTTTTTTAAAATATAATTTTCAACACACATCATCAATAGATTTGTAAATACAGTGGCATAGCAACTATTTTTGACGCCCAGGGTGGTCTAAGATTTGACCCCTCCTCCTTGACTATTGATAATCCTTTAACCTTCAAAACTCCAGAAAGTCCCCAACATATTTATTTTCATGGAATTACAATCAAGGAACTAATTTTACACTGCTGTTATTAGTCCTAGAATTAGTACATATATAGTTATCCATCAAAGAAAACCAAGAATACTTCAGAACAAAAACGTATAATTCAAATCATAAAAAAATTAACTTGCTACACAAATAAATATAATAAACTTTCAACACCTTTATTAAAAAACTAATTTTGAAAAATTTAAAATAAATTTATTTTTAATTTGTAAATAATACAGTTGAAAAATATGTTTAAAAACAGTATTACACACATAAATCATAAAAACAATTAGGACCTTTAAACTCATTTTGGTATAAAATTACAGATTTTGGTTACCTTTTTATTAATTTGATTATTTTCTATTTTTACCCCTTCAAAATGCCGCCCCCTCCCTCCTTGCTGCGCCACTGTGTAATAATTATTTTGATCATACCTACTAAATTATTAATCTTGTTATTGTTAACTATTAGTTTTAAATAGTTAATTATTAAAACAAAAACATCAATGACTGAAGTATTCAATAGTTTTATAGTTATAGTTTAAAAACTGAAAAAAAAAATAGATTATGATAACAAAAAAAAGTAAAGGGTGGCGTTACTCTCTCTTTTTTTTTGTTTTTTTGAAAGGAAACGTGAGGAAACAACAATGCTAAAAAATGAACATAATCACATTCTTGTGGCGAGGAAAACAGATCAAATTTTTTTTTTTAAGATTTGTGGTTTGGTACTTCAATCTGCTTTTGATGCACGATCTGATCCTCTTTTGTTTTACACTGTACGTATTCAATACCTCGGGAATCTTAGTTAGTTAGCATCAAGGGTAACTTTTTTCTCCATCATGAGATGTTTAACCTTTTTTTTTTTTTGTTAATTATGATAATTAAAAACATTTATGGTAAAAACAAAAAAAAACCTAACAATAAAGTTTATAATAGAATATGATATTGATGTCTGGAAAATATTTTAAATTGAATACTGATTTATACCAGAAATAAACCATTTCGTTGTCAGTTGGGATAAATATTTCAAGCACAAATGGATTGATCTATTGCTGTTTTGAGCAAAGATTGGCACACGTAACGTCAGAATACAGATCAGGTTATAAATCAACAGTACTACTACAGTATGATAGCTTCATACATTGATTGAGAATTCATTGCTTTTGTCTCAACAGACAGATACATAAACTGTCTATGCATCATCATTCGGAGTTCTTTTTACATAATTTATTGAAACTTCAATAAAACTCTTTGCGTTTGCCTTAATCAGGAACGTACTAGCTATTCAAATAGAGTTAAAAATTGAATAATTATACGATTCCACTAAAATGGTAGTTTGAAAATATTTCTTTATTTGAATATGAATATGCGGATATTAAGAATAATTTAAAAAGAAATGATGGATAGAACAGTTTGTTTTTGGCTTTTATAGGTATTTTTCTTTAAAAGGAAAAGTTTGGAAGCCATGGTGAGATAAATAATTTTTTATGATTTTGAAAATAAAATGTTTATGAAAATAGCTTTTGTAATGATTTTATGTGATTACTATGATTTGACATTGAAAGTTTTGAATAGTAAAAGAGAGGAGAAGTCATTGGTTCTGAGAGTTACTCGAAAGAGTTCTAACTCCGGAGGTAGCGATCTTTAAAGACCAAACAGGTAGCTCGACAAGAAGAGAGTCACCAGTTGCCTGATAACCAAAGAAAGATGAGTGTTTGGCTTTGATCACAAGTGGGCCAAGATCTGGAGGTGATCTGAGGTGGGGGGGTTGGGTGGTTGAGAAGGGAGGTCTGTGGCTCCGGAGATGGTGACGATGACGGGGCCAGGTGGAGGCTCGACGATGACGTTCGTACAGTGTTCCTCTTTGGAGGGAAGCGCTCCGTCCTTCAGACTAGACGTCTGTCGTGAGTGGCTGGTTATCTCGTGTCTCGAGCTAGACGTCCTCGATCTGTAGCTCGGCGGTCGACTGTAGTCCATACCCAGTCGTCCCAGACCACCCCTGTTAACAAAAAAATACTGGTTACTAAAATTGTCTTTCTGCTCATTAATTGTGTTTAATTCTCTTTGAAATAGGGTTTTAGAAAATTAGAAAATTTTCTACCAAACTAAATAACGTGAAATCGGACATTTACTTTTTAAATTATGCATTCAAGAAGAACTGCTCCAATGTTCACGAATATATATACATAATAAATTTCAATGTAGATTAAAAAACATAAAGAAATTAAAAACACACGCTTACAATCTCTAATTTTGGTTTGAGCCTTCTTCAGCAGAGATAAAAGACGGAAACCAAGCGCACTGGTACAGAGGTGTTGACCTCCCTCTCTTATCTCTCTTGAAGACGGTTCAAACCAAAAATTAGCGACTTTAAGTGTGTGTTTTTAATTCTCTATGTTTCTTCTTCTATATTGAACTTTATTTGACCTTTTTGAATCGTATTTTCATCGAAAAAGTGTATATATATATATAAACTCAGTAATATATCAACCTTTTGATAGAATATGTGTATTATGTAATCGGAATTCGGTCAATTTTCTAGGTTGAAAAATGAAATTCGTTACTGCCGTTTCGGTTTTATTTTAAAACCATTTTCATAGGTAGAAGTATGCATTTTTTTAAATAAGAAAATGAAATTTACATTATTTAAAGAAACTAACAATGTTTATTGTTCAAATCCTTCAACTAGACTAATATATGTCAACACCCAAACCACAAACAAAGGATAATAAAAATCACAAATCAACATGAAGCAAATAAACCATGGATTATTATAACTTTAAGATATTATACGCAGAAGTATTTCTTCTACTTGTAGAAGTATTTAAATTATAAAATAATATAACTTACAAAAAATAAGAATTATATGACAAAAAATATATGCAATGACGTCTTTAAGCCGTTGTAATTGTGATGATTAGATATAAATTGCTCTAGAAATATAGGTATTGTTATAGCTTCTCCACAATCACGTGTGATTGATATGGTTCTTATGTTATAGCAAGTTAGTCAAGGCAATGACGTCTTTAAGGCGTTGCAATTGTTAAGCTTAGAATCTCCACTGATTCTTAACATTCAAAATGGGTTTCTTTTGGAATTGATCTAAAGAATTAACTTTTGAAGACGTTAGCCGACGTTTCGACAAAAATTGTTTAGCATTATTTCCAAAAAACAGCCTTCAAAATCCCAAACATTTTTTGGCGAATCATCGGCTTATAATCAGGAATAGTTAATTCTTTGGGCCAAGAAACCACAAGAAAGACATTTTGAATGTTATATATATATAGGTTTGTGATGTGTTGGTGTACCTGAGCAGCGTAGCAGGGTGAGACCTGTAGGTAGGGGGCGGACTCGGGGGCTGTCTGTCCAGCAGCAGCAGACGGAGGCGGTACTCTTGCATGCTGGCCTGGTATGAAGGGGGCGGCGCCCGATACTGGAACTCTGGGTACATCATCGCTAACAAACAAACAACGTCTTATATTATGAATCATGCGGTTGTTATATTATAAATCATTATACCATATCATAAATGTAATACTATAGCAGCAACCATATTAATACTATACACGAAGTCACCATATATGGTAGAAGAGTGGTTACCAACTTTTTTGTGACCCTATTTCAGCTTCATCATCCTTTTTGCGACCCCACGCGAAAGCGAGACCAAATTCTAATCTTATTATATCATGAAAGAGAAACTTTTAACTTAATTAATTAAGGTATATACTCGACAATAATACAATACAGTTACAGTAAACTTTGTTTTATCAAAGCAAGAATATAATAATACATTCATGTAGCCTATACTTTGTTCTAAATACACATTTTCTCAATGGAACACACCCATGCATACCTGAATAGTGATTATACAGTTAATACAAACTTTGTTTTGATAAATAATGACATTCTTAATGGAATGATTTAATACTGTTTGTTCAAAACAAACTTCTCAATCCTTGGATAGCATAGATATAATATATATATACAATTAAAAGAAACGGTCCAGCGGACTTTTTTAAATAAAATAAATTCAAAACGAAGGAAACACACAGACATAACTCACATCGATATTTCGGCCATCGTCGTCATCAGGAGGTGTGAAGAGCGAAGAGCGAAGAGTCCCGCAGGAAGACTGGGCAGTGACGCTGTCGTCTTATTAATCTTATGAGTCGCTGCCCTGTCTTCCTGCGGGACTCTTCGCTCTTCACACTTCCTGATGACGACGATGGTCGAAATATCGATGTGAGTTATGTCTGTGTCTTTCTGTGTGTTTCCTTCGTTTTGAATTTATTTTATATATATATATATATATATATATATATATATATATATAACAAAGAACATATTAAGAATGGGATAAGACATTTAGATACGGGTTGATAAGATAAGATATAAGTTGATAAGATTAGATAAAAGTTGAGTAATGCTCTTGTTGTCGATTCTGGAATCACTATTGTACCTGTTACAGTCTGTTTATACTTCTTCTAATAATCTTCTAATTATCTATATGTCTTTGCGACTCCAAGAAAATCGCTTGCCGACTTCAGAGTTGGGAACCCCTGATATAGAGGCTGACAAAGGTTTACGGATAATGCCTCGGTGCTGAATGGGTGACCAACCAAGAGTAGACGCAGTATAACAACAACATATTATAAATAATGTCAAAATATAACTTGTACATAAACGGGAAAGAGACTTATGATTAATTAGGAATAAATAATGGTCAGGAACTTTTCTGTTCTTGTACAAAATAAGGTATAGCAATAATATACTATTATCAGGGATATATCATTGAAACAATTTATAATAGAGTAGGTTACCGAAGGTTTATCATTCAAATCCTGCAAATGTTTCATGTTAGAACAGAGTAACTTGTTCCATTCTTCGTCTGATCAGATACAAAGACTGTTTTGATTAACTAGCATGTTCCTTTCGGGTTGGTAAGCAAAGCAGAACTATTATATTTTAATTAGGGTTCTGTCACTACATTACAGTGTCACGACATTATCTCTCCACACTAATAAGGAGACGGAAGGACCCTGCATGCACCCAAGGCTGACTACTAGAAGGCTTTTCACAACACACAAATCATATCATACAACAAATAGTTCATACAAATAATACCAACTAAATTTATGACTCTAAGTTTTCAAATAGACTCAAGGAAAACTTATATTCTAGTTTCTTAGAATACTTCTAATTTTTGGAACTTCTGTTTTATTACATAGAACAAGCCGTACCATTTAACAAATCAAAATGAAATTATATCTAAAAATAGAGCATTATGTAAAGGATGAGTTCAGCAATTTTTTTTTAAAAAAAAATTACATCTACCAAAGGGGAGATATATTACATTTTATGTTTTAACGCTAAATCACTTACCATAAAGTAATAACATTTTTTTCCAAAAATTAAACATAAAATTAGCAATTAACAAATTTTTTTTATAAAAGTTTGATTACGGCAAAGAGTAATAAACCTATAATAACTTAAAATTCATCTTGGAAATACCTCACTTTCTGTACTTGTCGGATTTGTTTACATTTGTGATGGACGGACAGACTGACATCTTTCTTTTATAATAGTTGATTATTCAAAACTAATGATTTTTCTTTCGTATGATCTTCACAACAGTTTAAGAAGATACTTTTTAAAGAAATATATTTTTTAAGGTATTTGAAACAAATGTTTTTTAAACATGGAGATATTTGATGACTTCAAAACTTGGTCTTCGTAAAAACTTAATAATGATTGTGCACTCAAGAGAATAGTAGTTTTCAAATGGATTAACTTATTTTTCTAGTATATAATATATATATAAATAAAGTAAAGAGCAGAAACTTTCTAAAACCATAAAACACTGGCTTTTGTGGGAAACTTTTAAAAAACAATTTAGAAGAATCATTGATCTGATGACCACTACAATGAAAAACATCTTAACAAGTAAATTCAACTAGAACAAGTGTAATATAAACAACATTTGTTTTTATGTTTATACATTTTTAATCTTAAACTATTTTTTCAAAACAAATCCACAGATCTAACTTTGGCTACTATACAGAATGGTATTGTATAGCAGCGTACATCTTTTACGTGGTGACACGTATTACTAAAGGGATACGTTTTGCTGTTCTGCTAGTGCAAATTCTTTTGGAGTAAGAGAGAGTAATTTTCACCATGTTGGACAAATCACATGTTCATGAATCTAAGTCACATTCAGTTACTCCAGAAAGAGTTAGGGCAGTCAGTGTTTAACGTGTTTTCCACTGGTACCTAAGATCCCGAGTTCTTATAAGAGGAAGTAAAGCACACGTTCCTGAACTTGTAAGATGTCAGGTTGTATCAATATCCATACTTTAAATAAACTTCAGGAAGGTAAGATCTAGGACTCCTAATGTAGAATCAACTCGGTAAAGTGCGTCATCCATAACTATAATGGATACCAGTTACCAAATGACAATTATTTCCTCCTTTAAACGTTACTGAAGGTATATATAGACGAACATTTTTGCGGGTATGTCGACAAATGTTCGGACAGAGATGCTGTAAGTTAGATTTTGTACATCTTCCAAAAGTAAGTTAAACTTCATTTTATTTGACTTATTACGTACATGTACATACTGTGTGCTTTCTCTCTAACATATGTAGTATTCTCTCCAGTTGTACATGTACGTACATATCTTTATAGATCATATTATTTTATTAAATGTTTATTTTTTGGTACAAACCAATACAGGTTATACTTATACAAGCCTTAAACATTCCATACAAAATATAGCACTGAAGCAACTTACGAACGAATTCACTTTACGAACGACCGTTCGGAACGTATCTCGTTCGTAAGTTGGGGAACGTCTGTAATAACTTTCTGTTTTCTAGGCTGGCAAAAAAATAATATATTAATTGTTTTACAGATTATGTTATATTATTCATTAAGTTATTACGTAATTATTCATATAATTATATCGTTAGGTTATCATAAAACAACATTCATTATATTATGTCATGTTTGAAAAACTCGGAGTAACAATAAATAATTTACAAAAAGTGACGGAGTACTTCAGTTTAGTGAGAAGTCGAGGATAAAACTTTCATCTCTCTGTTTACCCAATGCATCTATTCTTCTCTTTTCTTATGTCTTTATATATGGATGTATATATACAAGATTTCACATAAACACGTGAAATAACAATCAATGATCAAACCACAATATGAAATGGGGGGGGACTAAGATCTTTCAACCGTAACAAGCGGTCTTCGTCAAAGTCAAAAACCCCAAGATCTTGGTTTTTTTCCTCCATTTCATATTGTGGTTTGATCATTGAGGCATGCATGTATACATACTTAAGAAATGGGAAAACAAGACAGTTGGGTTTTTGACTCTGATGAAGACTGCTTGTTACGGTTGAAAGATCTTAGTCTTGTTTTCCCATTGTTTTCTTATTGTGGTTTGATCATTGATTGTTATTTCACGTGTTCATGTGAAATCACTTTATGTATACATACTTATAATTAATGAGCTTAGTGAATGCGAAATTCCCCTAACTATTCTCTGTTAAAGTATTAAAGTATCCCGAAAGTGATACGGATCCCACATATACGTCTACATAGTAATATCATAATGATATTTTAAAATGAGACCGTGACCTTTCGACCAGCAGCAGTCTTCGTAGAAGTCACAGAAAGAGTCCCATTCATTCTGTTTGTGAATACGATTAGTATCTCTACAGATCGAATGATCTTAGTACCATGATTAGTATTCCGTACTGGGATTTACACGTTCATTTTTACTACTTCTGTTGTTTGAAAAATGCTGTTAAGCATACATGTATACTCAGCGTCACCAACGTACTGATCGCGCGTCACATGCGGCTCTTTGAAAGTTGTGGCTCTCAATAAATGTACTCGAGGTCCCATTCATTTTTGGGCTATTATATTTTAAAAACTCATTATTGTTCCGTATGATTTTTCGCATTTTTTTTAAACGATTTTTTCAATTTTTTGAAAAATTGTTCGGACAGTCAAGGAGCTTAGTACATACAACTGATGTATATTGTAATCAATTTGCAAGGGATTTTTAACATTTCTAAGGTCTCAAATTTCTTTGATATAACGAGAGGTTCTGGTATACCTGCATAAGGATGATGTGGCCTGCCATAAGAAGGAGGCAGCCTGGGAAGGAACCTTCTGTTAGGATCGCTGTCCGAGTCTGAAGCCAAGCCGAGCATGGCCCGACAGGAAGGACTGTCGTGCGACATCAGCCTCCACGCCACTCCAGACACTGTGACCAGCACTATGCCCACTCCTGCAAACAACAAACAATTGTATAGACCACACATCTTTTTAAAAACAAGACTTCATTTCTGTATACATCTATTAAAAGTATAACAATCCCTGGAATAACACTTTTATGTGTTCATGCAATATATTTATTATAAGTAAACTTAAAACAGAAATACTATGAATAGAATAAATATTTTCATTTCACATGTACGAGTGTGTATGTCAAAACTGACGAATTACTAACCTTTTGCTCAAAACAGCAATATTAAATATATATAAACTTCTACATCCCAGTAAGAATGACCCATTTCTCAATTTCTCACTCTAGGTTTGACGCTGCAATTTATTTCACGTGTTTAATAGAACAAGATTTCACAAAAAACACCTGAAATAACAATCAATGATCAAACCACAATAAGAAATGAGAAAAAAAAGGACTAATCTTTCAACCATACAAACAGTTTTCGTCAGAGTCAAATCTTAACTGACGCAACTGTCAGTTGATCATTGCTTGAACATTGATATATATATATATATATATATATAATTTTTTTTTTTGAGGTTTGAGGTCGAATGATTTTAAACTAGTCCTTTTGCCGACGTTTCGACATATATTTATGTCATCTTCATTCGACCCCAAACCTCAAAAAAAAAATTACATTGGGTCAAGAAAACAAATCATGATATATATATATATATATATATATATATATATATATATATATACCGTTGTATGCCTGGGGAGCGACTCATTTCTATCCTCCTGATGACGAGGCCATCGAAATATAGCAGTGAGTTTCTGCTTCATTTCTGCGTGTTTTTTGTAAAAATAGTTTATATATATATATATAATATATATATATATATATATAGGTGTGTTATC
The DNA here is from genome assembly GCA_026182355.1 of Hermatobates lingyangjiaoensis. NCBI lineage: Eukaryota > Metazoa > Arthropoda > Insecta > Hemiptera > Hermatobatidae > Hermatobates > Hermatobates lingyangjiaoensis. The sequence goes on from JAPFBL010000159.1 coordinate 916,553, forward strand.
TAATCGGGATTCGGTCAATTTTCTAGGTTCAAAAATAAAACTCTCGTTGCCGACGTTTTGGTTTTATTTTAAAGCTATTTCATAGTCATCTTCTCCATACACTCTTCTTATATCATTATAAAAACCCATATTTCTTCTTATGTAAACCCATATATATATAAATATATCAAAGTTAAAGTATGGGTCAAATATTAAATGAATCAATTATCTAACCCCTCAAACCGAACTGACGGCGAAACCCAATAAGTACGGGTGTTTGATGAAAATCGATGGATGGATGTTACTTCAACTAATAGAATACATGACCAGTAGAGACTACTAGCTGCAATGAGGATTCTGACTTTGTGTTCAACTAATGTGTGACACTTTGGTGTTTCACAACACACACACCCCTTTACCAACAGTATTGACCAGTTTTGTTGCAGTTCGCTCAATAGGGTGTAATCGACTATTGACCTGTATATTGCTGCTGTATTTGAGTTTAATTAATTTGAAGTTCATTCAAAGTGACAACAAACAGAAAGATAGATAACCACTTTTGTTAAATATTACTATTGTCTTCGTCACAAGGAAAAGGAAACAAATGTTTTTCAACAAAGAAAAGCATAAAGCAAGTTGTATTATCAGGTCATTGATTCTTAAAGGAGGTGGAAAATGGAAAGGTTGCGTGAGGAAATTGTTGAATTTGGGGGTTTTCTAAAGGAATGAGTATAAATATAGGAGACCCGGGCAGACCAGTCTAGAGGTGAGGACGTGGGTCTCTAATTAGACACAGTCGACAGTACAAATAAAGAAATCTAACAAGCATGCTTCCATTTACTAAGCCGTCATTATTAAAATAAGTGCTTTGGTCCAACAAGCTTGTGTCTAGCGTTATGTAACACAATATTTTATACTAATTAAAGGAGCTCCGCTCAGACAAAACCATCTTTCCCTTAGATGTTTCTTTGAACAAAGCAAACAAAAGGAAAACAATATCACGTTTTGTCTTCCATAATTTAAATATATTTCATTATGTCAATATATAATTAAATTATATTTTTTGTAAAATACGACGGTGATGACAGTACTGTATATGAATTAATAAAAGGACATTATTCATAAATTGCTATGAAAATCCCTAGCAATGCGTTAGAAATGGCAGCATATGGCCATCGCTGTACCATTGCTAACACCGTTGTATGTATTCTTCAAGGAGTCAGTTGTGCTGTATGTATAGTGCAGTGCAAAACACCTACATATACCATACATTACCATCCATGTCTATGAACCTCAAACGCTCATGGGTGTAAACACATGTATTGTACTTTTAATTCTTTTTTTTTACTAGTATATCTGCTAGTAAAAATTATTTTTTACTAATAAAAAAAATATTTTTTTATTTACTAGTATATTTGCTAGCATACTAGTAAACTGTTTGTACACTGCTAGTACAAATACTAGCAGGTATACTAGTGCCCATCTTTGACTGATATTTGACAAAAATTCAGAACATAATATTATTATATTGGAACATAATAATATTGAACATAATGTTCCAAAATATTACTAGAAATTATAGAAAGAAGAAAACATCATTTTTAGTTCATAATTGTCATTAGATCTGGAGTTTCTTTTAAGTTCTGCACTTTTAGACACTGATCTCAAATTTGATTTTATTCTAGGCATACTTCTTATTTAGTACGCGGGAAGATAGTACACACTTTTCTAAAGTGAGCAAATTATGATCAACGCAAACAAAATTAAAATCAACTAATGATACTTGCTACAGTATCAGGCACCTAAAAATACCTGTATATTTTTATTTAACTATATACTTGTATACATGTAGGTAGCTAGCCAAACACAGCTTAAAAGTCCGTAACTTCGCTTCTATGTTGAATTTCGAATCCATTCAAATCATAGCTTTTAATTCTTCTAAATACATGAAATTGTGGTCGAAATATCAAATAATACAAAAAAAGGAAAAGGAAAAAAAGTTGAACATACATAAATCTATTGACAAAGTTTCAGCTCACTATGTCTTATGATGGCTGAGTTTGTTTGAGACAAAATTTTTAGACAAACAAACAGGCAAACATTTTTCTATAGGTGGATTTGATTTCTCTAATGTATGCAACTTAAAGATAGCTTGAAATGAGTTAGTTCTAAGCAATATACAGACAAAACCTTTCTTTTATTTATACAGATTCCTCTTTGAGACAAAATATTTGTTCTAATGTAGTGCTATCAGTTATTATGTGGTATTTACTCATTGTAAGGTAAAAATCTAATGAAATGGTCTCCACATATAAAAATTTTTAATGATATAAACAACGCGTTTCGAACACGTAGTGTTCTTCCTCAGGCACTCATCCTTAGTTAATGCCTGAGGAAGAACACTACGTGTTCGAAACGCGTTGTTTATATCATTAAAAATTCTTATATGTGGAGACCATTTCATTAGATTTTTACCCTACAAAATATTTGTTTGTTTGGTCATATGAGATTTGTACATACTGGATTCCTATTATCACTATATTGAAATTGTTTAATTTTTTTTTAAGTACTACTTCCAAAATTTGTTTTCCTTTTTTTAAATTTAAATATGCATGGCTTGGTTTGTTAAGTCATAGAGAGTCAAGGGGGTTCAGAAAAATGATTGGGAGTCATTAGAGCTTTCGAACACAAGAGATGGTCAATCTCCACTCAGAAAGTATACGGTAAAATGACTTACAGCTGTCAATTATTGCCATTATATATTGCTTTGACAAGAGGAAAACAATAAAATAAAGAAACAGAAGAACAAGATCAAGGAAGAAGAATGAGTTATATACTGGGTTATTTCCTAAGAAGCCTGTTTAGATGGAGTTTAGATTTGAAGTATGTTCTACCATATTACTGAGTTATCGCAAGTAATAACACTAATACTCGGATAATGGCCCTATTCTTTTTGGAATGTCAGCAGGCTCTCCTTGAATGGTTACCTGGGAACTATACGCCTGACTGATCTCTTGCGGTCACTTTAGAACAAGAGGCAAGGTTGCCAACCATCTACAACCCAGCTAATGGCCCGTGCAGTGTTCACCAGAATCGGATAACAGCTTTAATCGTTTGTTTAAATTTCAAGAAATGTGACTATTCTTTAAAACTATCTTGAGAGATAAACAATAGAGACTTTCATTTTAGGGAAAGATATAACATTCACTATGCTATTCTCAATTTTATTTTTAAAACTTAGTCTTTAACTTTTATTTATGTAACATTTCCTCTGATCATCTTTCTGTTTTTCTGTTATTAATTAGTTTTACATATTCTCTATCCTATTCTTAATTTTAAATTGATTCTTGTCTACCGTTTTCTCTGTCCAGGTCAGAGTGGGACAGCATTGTTTGTCTCCAACCGTCTCTGTACAAGTGTGTTTGGTTTCCCTCTCTTCTCTGTTCTGAAGACAGTTCCAACCGAAAATTGGAGGCTATAAGTATGTGTTTTTAATTTCTCTATGTCCATTGAAATTTAATATATTATAACATATGATGAATAAATAATTGTCTGATTTACATATAATATGTTAGATAAAAAGATTTCACATAAACACGTGAAATAACAATCAATGATCAAACCACAATAAGAAATGGGAAAACAAGACTAAGATCTTGTTTTGAGACTAAGATCAGTTGGGTTTTTGACTCTGACGAAGACCGCTTGTTACGGTTGATCTTAGTCTTGTTTTCCCATTTCTTATTGTGGTTTGATCATTGAATAATATGTTAGGTCGATAGTTTTAGCTTGATTACTTCACCATTTTTTTGAATTAAAAAAAAACACTATTGCAATTACATTATAACAAAACAGCAATATTTTACAGGAAATAAGTAAAATAAAAGTATTCATCTAAACCAGTGCTTCCCTAACGGTGCGCCCTGGATGGTAGCCAGGCGCGTCCCAATATAACAAAACATTAAATTTATATAACAGATTTATATTTTAAAAATTTGCACCATTTTCATTTATTTAAGAAACACCAATGAATGTTCAAGTCTGAGTGAAGTCTCTGTCACTTGATATTTTAAACTGGAATGTAAATTTCTTTAATTTTTAAGCTTTAATGGATAATATGTTCTCTTTTCCTTTCGTTGGAGATTTAAATCATTTGTTACTCATCTCTCTCTCTGTGTCTATCTTAACAAAATATTCCTTTTAATTTCCTATGATTTTGCTATTTTCAAATTTCAGGACTAAATTTTTTATATTAAAATCAGTGATGCGCCCCAAAGCTTTGGTTATTTCATAGTTGCGCACCTTGAAAGTAAAAAAAATTGAGAAAAACTGATCTAAATAATAGAAATCGATTCAGAAATGGGACTAGGATCTTTCAACGAAAAGAACACGGGTCTTCGTAAGAGTCACTATTCAACTCAATGTCAGCTTGCACTTGGTCAGTTCATGACTCTGAGAAAGTCCAGTTGTTTTGGTTGAAAGACCTTAGTCGCATTTTTTTAATTTCTTACCGTTATTTGGACGTTTGTAACAAAAATTTTTAACAGGAAATTTCAAAAAATGAAAAGAAAAATAATTTTTTTTTAAATTCTCCGTTATGAGTAAGTACCACATTATGAGTAAATACTACACTATAAGAGATTACACAAGTAATAACAATGTTTTAAATATCTTCTTCTACGTCCCTTCTTTTACTAATTGAAATGTTATATTCTTTTATGCACACAATATTGCATAAATTATCATTTAAATGCAATAAAAAGCTTATATAAGATAAAACTATACCCGTAAAACACAAAATCATATTAGTCGTACTCCGAGAAGTATGATTCAATGGCCATACATGGGGTTTTACATGATATTACATGGGCCATTTAAAGAATACCTGAGCAGGTTGAAACTAACTCCTAGTCCATCATGCCTATGTGCCACGGAGACACCCCAATCTCCTAGACACTTGGTGTATGGGTACTGTTTGAGGGAACCACAAAGACTGGCTCTCATACGTAAGGTCTTGCGTGTGTGGAGAGGAGTGGCCCGTTAGGCCTTCCTCATGAATTAAAAAAGGTTATTATAAGGAATTTGTAAAATTTTTGTACAGCATAGATATTTAAGAAAAAGATAATTAATTGTTGAATTATGAATGAATGTAAAATAAGTTAAAATAAGAATTTTGTAGTGTTAGTGAAAGAAGTATTGCGTACAATTTGACGATGGTGCATGTAATACACAGTGGAACATGCTGAAATAAAATACAAAATAAAAAAAAACACGGGGGTTTGTAGAAAGTGTTTATGTCAGTGCTATAACAAAGCCTTTAACATTTTAGTCATTACAGATAAAGACAAAACAATGTAATTTAATTTCATCCATATTAAAAGGCTCTAAACAAAGAAAGATCATAGGTTCAAATAAGCCTAGATCATTAACAATTACAAACCATATTATCAGTTATACCTCATAAATTTATTTAAGTGTAAACTCATGTTCGCGCCAAGTTTAACATCAGATGAAGAATCCATTTAATAAATGATTATACGGGTGTTTAAGATAAATGGCTTGTATAAATCATGCCTTCTGATGAAACACAGTTTTAATTATCCAATACGAATTGAAAACATTATCAGATTCACAACTAAATGCCAAGCAGAAGACAATAAAAGGCTATAACGGCAATAGGGCTTTTGATTGTTTGATCTTCTATATTTCGCGCTTGAATTCATGTCAAGGTTTAAGGTATTCTCATATCAGAAGTTCATAGGTCGACAGCATATTCAATCTTGATTGATCCATCACGCATTGGGCGCTCCTCCAAAACACAAGCACTCGAAAACACAGTTTGTTTTTTGTACATTGAGAAAGGTCGTACACTGTTAATTATTTTTTTTTTTAATAATATATTTTGCTAACAAATAATATAAATTATAAAATTACAAAGACCCTTGTAGTCAAAAAAAGACTTCTCCTATTCTTTAACTGTTTTTCATAAAGCATTCCTTTGTTTCATGTTTCATAACTCAACTATTTATTTACAAAACAGTTAGTTATTAATTACCGTAAATTTTAATTATAACAGGTTTTTATGAAGCACTCAAGGATTTAGTTGACAACTTCGTTAAATCCTTTTTATTATTACACTCTTTATATCAATTCAGTTTTCTCTGAGTGTGCCAAAAATAAATCATACATTCAATATTTGGCCCTTTATCAAAACTGACCTTACTAACATTTTTAATGTATATCTGTGTAGATTGTAATATTACTAAATTTTTTTCGTGACTATCCTTCATAAATAAATCAAGAAATATTTGTTTCCACTCGTACAAATTTATAGTTTATTGAAGATATTCTTCGATTGCTAGGTACAGGATTATAGTGTCCCGTTTTTCTAAACATTTAAAAGTTGCAATGTTGATAAGAAACAATTTTAATGATTCCTTGGCTGTGTAATCAGTTACTATGTCACATTTACTCGTAATAGGTAATATTTAAAAAAAAACACAGTTTTCACAGAAATAAGTTTCATGCAAAAATAACAAAGACGATTTAGTGTCCTTCTGAAGCTTATATCTAAAATACAATCAAAACGAGGCATATTAGTTTAAATGAATACACAAATAGTAGGTTAGGTTGCAGTGGCAGTCCCACAAGGGAACACACGTAGGCCAAGCATTGACCCTTTGTGATACCACACAATGAAGACTGATTCTTCAGTGGGAGTCCTAAATTTTGCCTAACTCAAATGTATTTAGAGTAGGGATCTTTAACGAGTACCTGACATCGTACAGGCTCGGGACCGACGGTTTAACGTCCTTCTCCGAGGGACGACGTGCTCAGATTTATTCACCTCCCGCGTGAATAAATCGAGGGCCAGGTGAGGATTGAACCCCGGTCCTATCAGTTCAGAGGTTAGCACGTAACCACTGAGCTAGCCTGGCTCCTACACAAGTAGTAAATACAGTATTGTTTCAAAGTAATATGCAGGCCCGTCCTTTAGCCAAGACGAACTGGGACAACCACCCTGGGGCCCGCGCGGGACGACGGTAGTGACCTCGGACAAATGATCCATTTACTGGGTAATCTGTCATACCGGCGACAGGTCAAACTAACAGCTGCCGCAACCGGCATATATACTTATATATAAAGTTACGACTAGAATACACAAAATAAAAAAGAAACAAAAATACTAACACTCACGATTCTCGATCAATTCGACTGTGTTACCGTCTTCAGAAGAGGAGAAAAACGAAACGAAGAAGGAAAACAGGAGTAGACCGACCTTAGAGTTCACCAACCCATACAAAGTGGCACACAGTGCAGCTACCTTACTACCATGTACCAGTTTTAAGTTATGAGTAAATGAAATAATAAAAGTGGTATTTAGTATATATATAAAATGTATATATTATATTTAATATATTTTATATATTATATATATATATATATAAATATTTATAAGGGACGGGCCTGCATATTACTTTAAAACAATACTGTATTTACTATTTGTGTATTCATTTAAACTAATATGCCTCGTTTTGATTGTATTTTAGATGTAAGCTTCAGAAGAACACTAAATCGTCTTTGTTATTTTTGCATGAATTTATATATTATATATATATAATAATTTTATATATTATATATAAAAATTTATATATATATATATATATAATTTTTTATATATCTGATAATTTGTGGGTTAATGAGGCCCAGCAGTGGCTGAGTTCCTCGAGCCTCGCACCTTCCTAGGGTCTGCCCTGCTTATATACCTCTTGTATTTATATTTTGGATGTGACCTGCAAGAGAAAACTAAGTGTTTGAAACGCGTTCCTGATTTTTATTAAAACTTTTTTTTAATAAAAATAAGCCCAGTTCCTTTAAGTCTTCATTGTTTTGAACGTTACAGCAATTGAGGACAGTTCATGATTTAATTAAAGTAGTAAATGAAATTTTTCTTTTATTTCCTGGGGGACTTAAAATTTATGGATCTTATGATTGTGTTAACTTTGTTAAATGCTTTATAAAATAATTATCTTTTGGGAAACGTTATTTAATGCGCCTTTACTGTTAAAGTCCTTCAGATATAGGATATAAGCTGTTTGGTTTGATTGAAACTAATAAATGACAAAAGGAATGGTAATTGAAAGATTAGGTGAAGTTGTTGCAAATTTGCTCTAACCACAATAGCTGTTAGTGAAATGATTGGGAAAAGCCTCTCACACGAGGAGAAATGGAATGAATGCAATGACGAGGAGAGGCAGAGCGGACTTAACAAAGGAAACGTATGAAAATCACTGGCTCTCTTGGCTGGAAGGCAGTGTTCGATTTGCACAGTTATCGCAACTTCACGCCCCATTATGCCTTGAAACAAAACTTAGTTCTCAACTTTGTCTGATTTCACCCCCCCCCAAAACCCCCTTTTGCGGAGCCGGAGAGCTTTAGCATCGATCAGGAGAACAGGGGGGAGGGGGGGACGAACATTGTTTCAATATAAATGAAGCCAGACCCTCCCGAACCGGAGCCTATTGTGTACTATTCATCCTGTTCTCGCAAACAATAATAAGCAAACATTTCGTATGACCCCCTTCATAATGCTCCGTTTACACACTACATTGCTGCTACCACTTTCACAATATCCTATACCACAGTATCATTGTTTCCGATTCCTTTCATTTACAACAAAAAACTACGTAAAAAGTAAAAACAAAGAGCAAATTAATATACTTTATTTTTTATATCGTAATAATATTTCACATATTTTATATAAAAATATATAAAAAATATTTTGTATTTTTTACCAAGTTAACTCTATTATATAAGAAAAATGTATTTAGATATACAATAAAATGTATCATATTATATAATATAATAAAATATGTATATAATGATATATATAGACAGGTTTCGATGAACACGATAGAGTGTTTCCTCTGCGGGAGTTCTTGATTTCTCTCACTATCAACTGCTGTTGAAAGTTTCTTGTACAATCTTCTTCTCTTGCTGCTGCGTCGTGCAGTCGAAAATTAGTATACTTGGGCAGCAGTCTCTCAGATAGACAGTTTTCGTTGAACACGATAGAGTGTTTCCTAGAGACAACACTCTATCGTGTTCAACGAAAACTGTCTATCTGAGAGACTGCTGCCCAAGTAATATATATAAATATATTTATATACATGAATATATATATATATATTAATTTTGATAAATTTTACAGGAAATTATAGTTTATATTAAATTAGATATTTTATATCAAAATATATAAAAAATATTTTTTTAATTTTTATCCAGGTAATTCTATTATATATCAAAAATATATTTTGATATATAATAAAATATATAAAATTTCATATGATAAAATATATAATGATATATATATATATATATATATATATATATATATTTTAATATTTTTAAATTTTACATTAAATTAAAGTTTCTGAAAAAACTTAATAAGTTTTTAACTGAATAATTTTTTAACTTAATAACAGATTTTAAAATAAAATCACTATAAATCAAATTAATTATCTCAGAAAAATATTTATCAAATGATTACAAGAAAGGAACACACAGAAACAGCATACAACTCACATCAATCACAGCTCGTCGTCATCAGGAGATGAAGAAGAAGAAGAAGAAGAAGATCTATTCGGCTGGCATTTCAGCAACAAACAACAGATTTTGCTGTTATCCAGCCAAGTAGAAAACTCTTCTTCTTTTCCTCTTTCTCCTGATGACGATGAGGTCGAAATATTAAAGTGAGTTCTTTTGTTGTTCTTTTTTTGTAATTGTTTGATAATTTGTCCTAACAAACTGTTCATGCTTTGAATGAATATAGAGTCTTTGTATTATCCTGGATGTATTTATAATTCGTATCAACAGGATGGAGAACATACTTTGGCAACGTACTTTTTTTTTATAAAAATAAAAAATTAAAATGAAAATAAAAACTGCACTGATAGTCATAGTGGGTTAATTCGGAGAGGGCAGTTATTTCACCATAACCTCCGGTTGAATAGAAATTAGGACCAAACAATGTACCTCTGATCTTTCCAAATTATCGAAGTCAGTCAATGAGACGCTGCAGTCTCATTACCTATTGAAATTCAAATCTTTTTTACATCTCTCTTATATACTTTTCCTTTTTCGTTACATTGTTTCATATAATTTACGTATCTTTTCATTTGTTAATGAATTAAAACTATATTTGTTAAACACAAACTATATTTAACTAAATGTAAAGAACGCAATCTATATTTAACTAATTAGTAGTGCAATCCGTAATTGTGCGATATTTACTCATACTGGGGTAAAAGGATAATATAAAATAAGTCTCATACAAAAGACCTTTTTTTTTTAATACGAACTACTCGTTTCGAACACTTTGTGTTCATCATCAGGTAAACATCCAATGGAAGGAGTAAAGGACCTACAATTTTCCAGCATTCACTCGTTTATTAAATATAAATTTATTCATAAAACATAAATATATATATATATAGTTCAATGTACATAAAGAAACGTAGAGAACTTAAAAACACACACTTACAGTCTATAATTTTCGGTTGAACCGTCTTCAGGAGAGATAAGAAAGGGAAACCAAGCGCACTGGTAGTGTGTGATTTTAATTTCTCTACGTTTCTTTATGTACATTGAACTGTATTTGTCCATTTCGGATAGTATTTTCATCAAAAAAGTATATATATATATATATGGACTTAAAAATATTCATAATAGAATTCTCAGTAATTTATATTCTTATAAGGAAAAAAAAGACTAGTAATTTTTCTGATTTGATTACTGTGGTTTCGCTAATAGACTGGTAACTAATGAAGACACGAAAATCCAAACCCATTCAAACCCCCTTGTTCAGAGCCTTTCCCTAAGAATTCCCCAACTACATCCATCGTAGAGGCTGTTGTTAAAATAGAAAACCGAACCTTTCCTAGATTGACAACTCTTTCACGACTCAACAAGACCATGCAATAATGTAAACCGACAAACCAAATAAAAGAGTACAGACATTAACTCACTTGAGGAAATCATATTTAAATCAGCAATATTACTTCTACAGTTAAGAGTGATCAAACCATTATTTTAATTATTTTCTTATCGTTTATCTTATAGTTTATTTGCTTTTTTCCTTGCGATTAGTAGCCAGATTGTTTTGGTTTCATGATTCTTCATGTCTAAACTACATATATATGTATATGAATCAATGATCAAATCACAAAAATAAATGAGGAAAAAGACTAAGATCTTTCAACCGTAACAAGAGGTCTTCGTCAGAGTCAAAAATCCAATCGAAAACAGTTGTGTTTTTGACTTTAACGAAGATAGCTTGTTACGAGTGAAAGATCTTAGATTTTTTCCCATTTCTTATTGTGGTTTGATTATTGATTGTGTGGTGTGTAGTATATGTGTAACGTTTATGTTTCACATAAGGGTTGATAAATGTGTGATACCTAATAGCAAACCTCACATATAAAATTAAAATAATTGAAATAACTAAATATATCTATCGTAAAAATTATTCATGATTGAGCCTATTCTACAATCACACTTGTATCTAGAATTTAAAATTGTATTTCTTTTAAAAGCTTTAAGGTACTGAGCGTCTAAATTCTATTACGTATATATTCACAATTTTATTTACCTAAGTAGAGAAAATATGTTTTATTTGACTTATAAAACATATTTAAAATTCTATTTAAAATATAATTAGTTTTATTAGAGTGGGTTATATAAACATAACTCTGGTTCAAATGGATTTTAAGTGACACGCGAGCTAATACTAGAAAAATATGAAGAAAATTTAACCCACGTCTAGAAAAGTTTCGCTATCTACAACATATAGAATAATAATACAAATTTATTAACTGGCTAATGTATAATTAGCGGCTCAACAATAATGAAGTGATGTTGAGTAATTAAAATTAATTAATTACTTAAAGTTAAAGTCATTAAATTTAATTTAAATTAAATTAATTTAATGGGTTTGAAAACCCAGCACCACTGAATTTTAATATATATTTACTATAAATTTTAATATTTCACCATCCTTGTATTCATGAATGAAATATGATCGACCTTAGTACTAAAAATGTTAAAGTACTTAATAACTGGAATATAATTTTTACTTAAAACTTTTATGTAGTCAAGTTCCTCTCAGCATCTCTTAAAACTTCTAAAAGTCGCTTGCAGATATTTAAAATATGTGTTTTATTGTTAAATTATTTAACTATAGTGTTATATAGTTAAATAATTTAAAGCACCAGTTAGCTTTAAATTCATTGATATGAACTGGAAGTTTTACATAGACAACTTCAATTTTATCTAACTATAAAAACTTTAAAATATTATAGTTATCGGTATGAAAATTTATAATAGATTACTGCAATGAATTATTTTCACAATTTTGGACATTATGCATTTAAAAGATCAAACTAGCCGAATATTTTTACAAATTATTTCTGTTAAAAATATGCTTTCTACTTTAAAAAAAAGAAAATCTAATGAAACTAGTCAAACAGAGTGTCATTTACGCAGATTTGAAATATCAAAGTATTACTGTTAAATCTTGGGAAATCGACCATGTTAGGCAACCAATCTGAGGGGAAAGGAATTTCCCTAAACTGTAAACATTGTCATCTTGGTTTGTCGTGAACTACAAGCATTCATGGACCCATAAATTACTGGGATGGCAGTCCAAGTGATAGATCTTCCAAGTAGAAGTATTAGTTATGCCATAATATCAATATAGCAGAGATAGATCATACTGTGAAAGTTATCTATCACTCATTTTAAACTTATTGTAATGGACATTTTGAAACATTGGTTACGTCAGTGTAGTGTATTTTACGCTCAATTGTTTACCCATAAAGTTCTAAGCAATGTACAGACAAAACTTTCTTTTATTTATGTAGATAACTTTAAATGCTTTACAAAATTAATATATTCTTTATATCTTCAGTAGAATATGTAAAGCTTCATAAAAATAGGCTTTCTTTCATATATAGGTAACTTTAAATGCTTTATAACATTAATTTATTCTTCATATCTTCAGTAGAATATGTAAAGCTTCATAAAAATAGGCTTTCTTTCATATATAGATAACTTTAAATGCTTTATAACATTAATTTATTCTTCATATCTTCAGTAGAACATGTAAAGCTTCATAGAAATAGGCTTTCTTTCATATATTTGTAATTTTAAATGCTTTATAACATTAATTTATTCTTCATATCTTCAGTAGAACATGTAAAGCTTCATAGAAATAGGCTTTCTTTCATATATTTGTAATTTTAAATGCTTTATAACATTAATTTATTCTTCATATCTTCAGTAGAACATGTAAAGCTTCATAGAAATAGTCTTTCTTTCATATATAGGTAACTATAAATGCTTTATAACATTAATTTATTCTTCATATCTTCAGTAGAATATGTAAAGCTTCATAAAAATAGGCTTTCTTTCATATATAGGTAACTTTAAATGCTTTATAACATTAATTTATTCTTCATAATTTCAGTAGAATATGTAAAGCTTCATAAAAATAGGCTTTCTTTCATATATAGGTAACTTTAAATGCTTTATAACATTAATTTATTCTTCATATCTTCAGTAGAATATGTAAAGCTTCATAAAAATAGGCTTTCTTTCATATATAGGTAACTTTAAATGCTTTATAACATTAATTTATTCTTCATATCTTCAGTAGAATATGTAAAGCTTCATAATAATAGACTTTCTTTCATATATAGCTGCTTTAAATGCTTTATAACATTAATTTATTCTTCATATCTTCAGTAGAATATGTAAAGCTTCATAGAAATAGACTTTCTTTCATATATAGGTGCTTTAAATGCTTTATAACATTAATTTATTCTTCATATCTTCAGTAGAACATGTAAAGCTTCATAGAAATAGGCTTTCTTTCATATATAGGTGCTTTAAATGCTTTATAACATTAATTTATTCTTCATATCTTCAGTAGAATATGTAAAGCTTCATAGAAATAGACTTTCTTTCATATATAGGTGCTTTAAATGCTTTATAACATTATTTTATTCTTCATATCTTCAGTAGAATATGTAAAGCTTCATAGAAATAGGCTTTCTTTCATATATAGGTAGCTTTAAATGCTTTATAACATTAATTTATTCTTCATATCTTCAGTAGAATATGTAAAGCTTCATAAAAACAGCAGTGAATGAAGAAGGCATGAAGTAAAAGCGATAGTTTACTGTGAGTGAGTAAACATTAATGAGAGTGAGGGGTTAAGCACGGGACAGCTGGTAACTGCCGACAAGGTCCACACGTAGTCAAGATAGACTTCACTATTGCCTTCCCCACAGTAAAATGCTTATTCGTTGATTCAGCTTTACGATCGGTAGTTTGCGGTTTGAGAGACGGAAAACTAAATGAAAATACTGGAATTAAAAACAGTGTTTCACCCACAAATCTTCAAGAGTTAATTCCATTTAAAAACGATACAGAACACTTTTATAGTGTGAAAGAGACAGTAAAAAAAATTATAAAAAACTTAAAAATACGTTTCATAGTGAAACATATAAACTTTAGTTTCACTTTGTTCCAGACGACTTTGATTGTTCATGTTTCACGTAATGTATGTGGACTTTTAGTTATATGGTTGAAACTGATCAGTTCGTAATGATAGGGAAAACCCGAATCTTATATATTCTTCTTCTTCTTGGGCCAATTTTCAAAGCATGCTCATTTAATTGTAAGATGGTTTTGAAGATGCATATTTCTGGAACAAGTCAGCAAACAAAATGATACATGAGAACAATTTTATATATTTTATGTAATCTTCATCACGATAGTTATACATATTAATTCTGATAGGTGCGTTATATAGTTTCTATAGGTGCGTTATATATGCGTTATATAGGTGCGTTATATAACCTATATAACGCACCTATCAGAATTAATATGTATAACTATCGTGATGAAGATTACATAAAATATATAAAATTGTTCTCGTGTATCATTTTGTTTGCTGACTTGTTCCAGAACTATGCATCTTCAAAACCATCTTACAATTAAATGAGCATGTTTTGAAAATTGGCCCAAGAAGAAGAAGAATATAGAAGATTCGGGTTTTCCCTATCATTACGAACTGATCAGTTTCAACCATATAACTAAAAGTCCACATACATTGCGTGAAACGTGAACAATCAAAGTCGTCTGGAACAAAGTGAAACTAGAGTTTATATGTTTCAAAATTACGATCTTAAGTAAGATTCATTCTGAAAGATGGGGACTATACGTCATTATCCACAGTGTGGGTGGTCCAACCCTAATGACAGTTCCTCAAATTTTGTTCCCTTACTGTACTACTTTTGAAGAAAAAAAAAAACTGTTTTGATTAATATCTTTACTTTTTATTTTACTATAAGTAAAGTATAGTGATCGTGAAAAATTCGATCACGAGATTTTCTATTAATATTAGAAACAATAAGAGCTTATCAATTTTATTAAATTTGACAAAAACGTTATCAACATGACATATTAATGACTATACCTAATGAACGCATACTGTATCGTCTTTATACATATAATAATCTTTTTTTATAAGATACGTTTTAAAATGGAACGAAACATTCCTTTTTTACTTCCTTTTAAACCTTCAGCTACAGATACTGAAGGTTTGCAGTATCCCCTCCTGCATTATATTTACGTTCATTCAAATGCTTTCCATACGTAGTTAGAATACGTATGTTATAGGTTATAGGATCAACCTATAATCTATAACGTACAAGTGTTGGTCAAGAGTTCTTTGACTTTAATATTGCTATAAGTGAAATATCACTTCGAAAAAAAAGTTAATTTTATTAATTATTGTTATTGTTAATATACTGTTAACTATTAAATACGAGCATCTGCTATTCTGGATTGTCCATCTCAGACGTATCCGCTACTTTGTGCAAAGATTTCTTTTCATCAATGTTTTTTTTAAAAAAAAATAATAAGTTGGCAATTTTATTGAGATTGGTGATTTGATTTTTCGGAGACAAATGAGTTCGACATTCACGCCGAAAGGAAGTATTTTACAGAAATGGTGTTATGCATAAATCATATATTCGGAAATGGTATCGAGATTTCAACTCTAGAAGAGAAAGGGTTATCGTTTTGATATAACTATTTCTTTGAATTCCAAAAGAAACTGTCATACTTTGTAATAGATGTATCAACTATAAGGAATAGGGAATTTGTCGATGTTTGCCGTATATATATGTCAACTTTCGGAGGGACGTTGTAGTTTGGTAAAAAGATTTCAATTCTAAGATAACATAGTTAATCGTTTGGTATTGTTATTTTATCTGTGGTAGAGAATCGTTTGGTATACAAGCATCAAAACTAGAAGAGATGTTTTATAACAATTCCAATTTCAACTAATTCAGAAATATACCAACTTATTCAATGTAATAGACCCTCGCATATTCGACTTTCGTGATTAGTGTCCCGAATACTTTTGGCTTTTATTTGTCTTTTCGAAAATGCATGAGCTATTTTTAGCAAAAAAACATTCACATTCACAGTAAATAATAAATAAATTTATAAATTTATCTATATATAAATCTATCTATAAATTTGAAATAATTCAAAATAAGAATGTCAGTTAATTTGCATTCTACTTCAGTAAAAATTAAGAGTACTGGATTTATACTTTTTTTTGTTTTACAGTATGTATTAGTACTAAGTATTATACACTGCAACATTAACATACTGTATTACTGTATCAATGAGTAAAATTGTCTTTAATATGTGTTGAGGAGCATATTTTAGGTTATATACATAGGCATGTTAAATATATACGTATCCTATATTCGCGGATTTTCGCGGTTTTCAGGGGAGTAAGGAATGCAACCCCCGCGAATAACAACGGTCTACTGTAGTTCAAATAGAAATTTTAACTACCCAACTTTGCTCTACAATACAACCCATAAGGACAGCAAGTTTTGTGGATCACCTTTTAACAATATAAACACCCGAAATAATATATCATTACAGACTTATGGCAATTACAGAATAATACAGATATTACAGAACAATAGTAAATTACAGAATAAGTCAATTGCATTAATTTATGTAGAACAAAAGTTTAAGGCATTTTTTAACGTTTGTTTATAAACGTATTGTTTATAGATAACTTTTATTTCAATTATGAAATATAAACAAATCCGTGTAAAACACAGGAAAGGTGAATATTTAGTAGCAATCCTATATATTAATACGTTGGTAACTATGTGCGTCATGCTTTGTCATAATATCGATAATTGGGCATATTTAATTCCTTCGATTAAATTACTGCTACAAATCAAAGTCATCATAATTAGACATAATTAAATTCTCTAATTAGCATTTAATAGAGCATGTAAAGTTAAATAGCCTACTTCATGTACATTTTACTTTTTATACCTAAAAGTAGCACAATATATATAATAATTATATATTTTTATAATAATAGTAGGACATTATAAATTCAGTACTTTTTTTCGAAAATTACATTGATAAGAACGGGGTTATAATCCCCTTTTCCAAATTCAAAAAATGTTCTTTTTTAACGATAAATCGTTTATATAACAGTTTTTGTAAAAAAAATGGAACCTAAGGTTACCAATTATAGAAAGAACTTTTGATTGTCGCATAGGGTAATATACTATAAAAACTGAAATTTGGTTTTGCTATCATTAATCACCTGCCCTATAGTTCCGATTTGTTTCCGTTTAATTTACATTGACTTAGAAATTTTTTAATTGAAATAATTTGTTATTTAGAGGTTTATTAAAAAAAAAATGTATATATTCTAATTAGTTAACATGATATGTTAGAAGAATAAAATTGTTAATCGTAAAAACTTAACCCCAGTCAAAGATAAATTTTTTAATGCATTCTATAGTGTCATGGATGGTTGTCAAAATGAAAATTTTGGCGCCAGGGAAGGTCACAAGATTTGACCCCCCCCCCACCCGACTGAATTCCTTTAACCTTCAGAATTCCAGAAAGTCATCAAATTATTTATTTTCTTGGAATTACAATCAAGGATCTCATTTTAGGCTGCTGTCATTAGTCCCAGACTTTTATCTTATTACAATACTCGTATACAAATACAGTCGTCATAAAAAAAAAAAAAAAATATTTTTCAAAACAAAAACGTATAATTCAAATTGTTAAATTAAATTAACTAGCTACGCAAACAAATATAGTAAACTTTCAACCACTTAAAAAAAAAATAGTTTTGAAAAATTTTTAATTTGTAAATATTACAGTTGAAAAATCCTTTTAAAAGCAGTATTATATAAATAAAAACAATTACGACCTTAAAAACTCATTTTAGTATAAAATTTCAGATTTTTTGTAAGCTTTTTATTATTTTATTTTTACACACTCAAAATACTACCCCCTGGTATGTGCCGCCCGGGGCGGACCCCCCCCCCCCCCCCCCAATCACCGCTTGCTATGCCACTGCTGTTATGTTAATAATTAAACACTAAATTAATCCTTAACTAAAGGTAGCACGACATTCACTGACAGCTGGTGATATTCACTGGCATAGTTAGTAAGAATGAATGATATTGAAGATGAAAGAAGTGAAGGCGGACTGGGCTGGACAGAGTGTTAAGAGATGAAACATTGGACCCAGCGTGATGGGGGCTCTTGAGAACAGTAAAGGCCCCTGCAGCCCATTTCCTTTGTCTGCCTTCACAGCGCAGTTATCTGCTGGCATTACTGGGCACCCTCGTCACTCGTTATACCATGTCCACAGATGGTATCTCGCTGCTCTTGTTACTAGCTCCAGTGACACACCACCGCCCAGACACACTCCTAACTCACTTCAATTTATGTAGGCAATAGAAATCCTTGTTACAAGTAGACCATCTTTATTTATTTACCACAACTCTTTTTTTTTTTAAAAAAAAAGATACTACATTTTTACTCTATAAATTAGCAAGATTAAATGCATAAACTCATAAAATAAGAAGAATAAACAAATTTAATATATAAAAGCTCAACTTAAGATCTTATTCTTTTTTTTGATTTCTTACGTCAGAGTGAAAAAGCCCAACTGATGATAATCGCTTTTTGCGGTTAAAAGAGCTTAGTCCTTTTTTCCCATTTCTTATTGTGGTTTGATCATTGATTGTTATTTCACGTGTTTATGTGAAATCTTTATATATATATAGATTTGGCAATAATTCAGAGTTTATCACCCTCTGATAGGACGTTACTTTGCTAAGTTGACCAACCTTGTTTGGTAACTTGTCAAACCTGCTGATATTTATTTATAATCATTAGTTTAACTAAATTTGTTTCAAAATTGGTTCAACAATTCCTTATATAAATTTAAATTTTTTCTTTAAAATTTTGACCAAAACTATACCTGAAGATGACTACTATACAGTCGAAAGCTGGTGTAAGTAAATATATATTGGTTGCTAATTCGTTTAACTTGTCATGATATGTTAAACAAAATTGTAAAGTTGAAATGTCTCTGGCAAAATTAATTTGGGATTTACCCCAAAATGAAAGAAAAATAATCAGAAAATTAGAGACAGTCAGTAAAAAAGTCGTAAATGCAGAGGCTGCTGCATATTTCAATTCAACTTGTTTAAAAGAAGATTTGCTGCCTAACTATACAAATATATATTTATATATATATATCAATGATCAAACTACAATAAGAAATGGGAAAACAAGACTAAGATCTTTCAACCGTAACAAGCGGTCTTCTTCAGAGTCGAACACCCAACTGTTGGGTTTTTGACTCTGACGAAGACCGCTTGTTACGGTTGAAAGATCTTAGTCATGTTTTCCCATTTCTTATTTTGGTTTGATCATTGATTGTTATTTCACGTGTTTATGTGAAATCTTTATATATATATATATATATATATAAAAAGATTTCACATAAACACGTGAAACAACAATCAATGATCAAACCACAATAAGAAATGGGAAAACAAGACTAAGATCTTTCAACTGTAACAAGCGGTCTTCGTTTTTGACTCTGACGAAGACCGCTTGTTACGGTTGAAAGATCTTAGTCTTGTTTTCCCATTTCTTATTGTGGTTTGATCATATATATATATATATATATACGGTACTGCTTTCTTGACCCCAAATTACGAACAAACACTTTTTCTTCTTCTTGGAATTTGGTCAGGGTTAATATACGGAATCACCTTTTTGCCAACGTTTCGTCTTTATTTTAAGACATCCTCATGTCTTAAAATAAAGATGAGGATGTCTTAAAATAAAGACGGAACGTTGGCAACAAGGTGATTCCGTATATTAACCCTGACCAAATTCCAAGAAAAAGAAAAAGTGTTATATATATATAAATATAATTAAAAACAACCATAGTGTACAGAAACTTGCTTTTGGTTATGTTTCTCTAAGTATAAGAGGTGCTTATACTTAAGATTAAAAAATAATAACACATACCATGTAACGGAGAGAATAAAATGTTCGTTTGTATTTATCAAAGAACACAGTAATTAACTAAACACTTTTCAAAGTATTTTGGAATGAGACAGTCAGTTTAAAATACCTAAAAGCAGATTAAATATTATACTTGGTGGAAAGAAACTTATCAGTGGAAAGAAACAGGTTTAGATTAGTCTTAATAGAAAACAAGACTAAACTATATAAAAGCTTTTAAATATCGCATTATACCCAATTTAAAGCTTTTAGATTAAGACGGAAAAACAAAATAGAGGGAAAGAAAACGATAAGGCTTTAGAAAAAAGAAAAGACGGAAATCCCAAGAGGGACTCTCTAGAGCTGCCAAACAGTGCAACAGATCTACCCTAAAAGCCTTTCTATTCCACTTTAACATATCTCTTCAAATACAACTCATTACTGTATTTTGTTTTCCTTTTGGTGCAGTTTGTTTTAAAAATATATATTCATATATCCTTTTTAAATTGTAAATGGTTGAAGTAAAATAGTTATATGTATATAACAAGATATCACAATAAACATGTGAAATAAAAATCAGGGGTCGACAACTTTTTGGTGAGTGGAGGCCAAATAGCCGTATAGAGTCATGGAAGAGGGCCAAACCGCTATGGCTGCAGTGTCAGAGAAAAACTGTGTTATTAAATATGAAAAAATTTTTTTTTTGGTTGTCAAACAAATCAAG
The DNA here is from genome assembly GCA_026182355.1 of Hermatobates lingyangjiaoensis. Classification (NCBI taxonomy): domain Eukaryota; kingdom Metazoa; phylum Arthropoda; class Insecta; order Hemiptera; family Hermatobatidae; genus Hermatobates; species Hermatobates lingyangjiaoensis. The sequence continues at coordinate 937,698 of JAPFBL010000159.1, forward strand.
GGTTCAATCTGATATAATTTGATTTAAACAATACCACTTATTTTACTACAGAAATAACAACAAAATGAAATATAAATATATTTATTTTGTAAAAAAATTCTTCTTTTATTGCAGGAACCCAAAATATTACTAGCACATTCACAAAAAAAAAGTAACTTATTTGTTGCAAATACTTTCTATTTGTTGCTAATAGAAGACGAATCTTTGATTTAGAGAAGGTCAGAACCAGAGTTCCTATTGACCTCTTTGAAGAAAGGATCTAAAAAGGCTTCAGGATATTATGACCAATGGAACCCTTTCCTTTAATCCATCTTTGAGTTCTCTAATTTAAATTCACACTCTCCAGATAAAAAGAAAGAAATTTTTTCTATTTTAGACGTGATATATTTACGCACTCAACTGTCACTTTGGCTTCGTTTGCAAATAGTTAGAATTCAGATCGTTTCCAAGGTAATATAGAGGGTGGGACAAAAAGCACTCGCGGGCAGTGGATTGCGAAGCGTCGGCTTGTAATCTGGAGTAATTAATTTCTGAACCTAAACCCTCAAAAAACTATTTCGTCAATATTAGAAATTATTCTTTTTCTGATGTCAAGTATATTAACCATTAACAGTTTTAATGAAAGCCTTTATTGAGTTCGGTGTTCTGCTCGGTGGTTGCTGTACTACATTTTTCTGAGAATATTTCTATCCATTTATAATGTTAGAGAGACAACTCGTATTTTGTAGAGTTAATGAAAGTATTGCGTATGTTAATGTCATGTTAATGAAGTATTGCGTACAATTTGACGATGATGAATGTAATACATAGTGGAACATGCTGAAATAAAATACAAAATAAAAAAAAAATGTTAGAGAGAATGTGAGAAATTTCTTCTGACACCCTATCGTCTTTTTCCGAAAATAAAACATCCCCGAAAATAAGTCCTAGCGTGGTTTTGGACTATAAGCCCTCCCCTGAAAATAGGCCCTAGTTAAGATAGCATTGACATAATAATAATACGTAATGTTTATGTAACGTATTATGTCTACGTTACAAATATTTAAAGAATGCGGACATTTAAAAAAATTCTCAACAACAATTCAATATAAATATTGAAAATATACTAAGTTATATTAATATACTGTAGTTAATATAATTTCACTGGGAGTTAATGTGAGTAGTGAATAAATAAAATAAAATTACTTGTGTATTAATCAACACATAAGCCTAGAGACTGGCCCTTTGGGATACCGCATTATGAACATTCTAGGGAGTCCCAAATTTTACTTAACTGAAATTAATTGGTGTAGGGATGTTTAAAGTATGTGACATCGCGCTGGCACGAGACCAACGTCTTAACATCCTCTCCGAGAAACGATCTCCCACGTAAATAAATCGAGGGTCAAGTGAGTGTCGAACCCCGGATTTATCAGCCCAGAGGCAAGCATGCATGTCACTGGGCTACACTGGCCTCTGAAACTATTTTACTTTATTGAATGAATTTCCAGCTTAAAACCTTAAACATACTAGAATATCTTGAACCTTTGATAGCTAACAAGAGCGTCTGTCATGCTGTGGATCATCTTGAAAATGTTTGATAAATACCTATATTTTGTTTTAATTTAAATGAACACGACAGTTAATTGTTACGAAGGCAAAAAAAATATAAAGAATACGGAAAGTATTTTTATTTATTTTTGACTAAATTTAGTATTCATCAACGGTTTTAAAAATTAATTCATGAATAAATTTTGTTTTTCAACAACAAAGTATTAATACGTATTAATAAAGTATTAATAAATTAATAAATTATTAAGTATTAATAAAGTATTAATACGTTTTTCAACTCATAAAATATTAATTCCCTCAAGTGACTAGGAATTAACAACAATTAATTAACTACATGAAAGATGTTGAGACATTTTTGAACTAAGATTTCTATAAACCTATTTATCAGGGCTACATATATTTTAAAAAAATGGAGTCAAATTAATTTAAAACTTTTCAATTTAGAATCCCGCTCGAATTCATAAGCTGAAGGTGAATTTCATAAAAGACAATGTCAAGGTTACTGAACTTTGGGAACTCAACTTTTCAAATCTAGTTTGTTGCTAACAAATCCAATTTTGAACATTTCTATTATTTATTTACATTTTTTTTTAATAGAAGCATTACTAATAAAATCGACGAAATTTTGAAATAAACTAGTCCTGATAGATAAATAAAATAATAGGACAGTAAAATAAATCAGGCTTTACACAAATGAGTTTTATGGAAAACCAAGCAGAATTACTACTCGAGTAGCGGATGTAGTTTGTTGGAGGTCAGGTTAGCCCAGTGGTTACGTGCTCGCTTCTGAACTGGTAGATTCATTACCGACTCTCGCCTTTCATTTATTGACGCGGGGGCTGAATAAATCTGAGTACGACGTCCTTGGAGAGGACGTTAAGATGTCAGTCCCGAGCCTGTACGATTTCAGGTTCTTGTTAAAGATCCCTACTCTAAATATACTTGAAAGCAAAAATTTAGAATTTTCCATGTTGAATATTCATTGTATGGTATCGCAAAGGGTCAATGTTTGGTTTAAGTCTGTTCTCTTGTGAGGCTGCCACTGCAACCTAACCTAACCTATATAGTTTGTATTAAATTTTTATTCTTATTGCATATTTTGTCATACAAATGTAAAACAACTTTAATTGAAATCAATACAAACCAAATGTTGTTCATTCAAAGGAAGTAAGATTAGATAGTAGAACGCAATTACCTACATTGGGCAGAATACACGCTTATCAATGAAGGTTTAAAGATATCTGATCATTACTTTGAGGTGGTGCAAAAGGGGTTTTTGCCATGAACAACTTCAAGGAGGGACAGAGATTAAGGGAAACACGTCAATGATATATTTTAAGATGGGGGGATGAGGGGTTGAACAGATTGGAAGCAAAAAAGCAGAGATAGAGGATGAAAGAGGTGCAGATTCATAATAGGGAGGATGAGAGATCTAGATCGTTCTCAACCCACCCTCAGCAACCCTGAGATAACTCACTTTCTCGCTCTGTCTTACCCCCTGCTTGCAATCACAACCCTCTTGCTTTCCCTATTTCTCTATCTCCCCTTATTCACAACTTACAGCTGGACAGCAATGATTTAGCACATTATCATTAAATCAACTCTCCATTGTCTAATTAAAAACTTTTCAACACTATATTTTAAAAAAAGAATTTTAAAAACAAGATTTACTTTCAAAGCTCTTAATGGCCATAAACTGGTATTTAATTTTATATTTACAGCGGTACCTATTCATATGAAAGCTTCTTACGAAATTTCCACCTTATGAAAGGTCTTTCTGAAAAAAAGTTCCTTATCTTACGAACTTTGTTTCATCATGTCAAAGATTTTTTGTGGGTGGTTCGAAAAATTTACTCTATTGTTAGGTATTGCGAAGCGTCAAGTGTGATAAGTGTTGATAAGAAATCGGTTTACGAATTTGTACAAAAATTCCAACAATTGGTGATAGCGGAGGGCTGCGTGGCACAGCATGTGTTAAATTCTGACGAGACTTATTTTGGAAAAAAATGCTTTACCGTAGATTTATTACAACAGAAAATATGTTAGACCTGTATACTTCAGAAAATGTTTTAAAATTTGTCAAAGACAAATGTCGTTGGATCAGTTTTTCACAAAACATCAGGCAACAACCGGTGGTGAAAATGAATGAATCTCAGCGATAAAACCCTAAAGAATCTGAAGATGTTAGCAAATAAAACAAGTGAAAAATAAATTGAAAAAAAATATAAAATAGAAAAGCAAAAAAGTTATAAGAATTTTGAAGTTAAAAAAATTATAAAAGTTTTAAAAACTTAAAAAAATAATATTTTTGTCCTGCAAGATTAGGGCTAATGCTCTTTAATATTTATACCAAATTTTTTTTTTAGTAAATGTAATTTCAAATTATACAATATAATTTGCAGAATAAATTAACTTGTTTTATGAATATAAAGACATACTAAGTCCATAGTTGTCCTAAATCATTTTTTTAGGGTTTTAAAAAAAAAGTTTATTTCATAATATTCTTTTTAGCAAATTATTTGACGTAAGAATTTCGTAAGGACTTATAGTTAGTAAAGACTTAGTAGCCACACTAATCTTTCCTGAGTTTACATTTTTTTTTTCTTTTTAATTCTAATAACAATTTTTGGGCTGTTATTGAAAGGAAAACTCATTAATTAGACCATTAATCAATGATAATTAAGTTAAAGCGATTTCTTACTTACAATAAAAAGTGCCATGGTTTGAAAAAGCAAATATTGATTTCCATTAATTTGAAATGAAAGTTTGCAAACTGTTTGGGCATAACTTTTATTCCTGATTTGAAAGGTGAAATAAATTTTATTTAAATGAAAGGAAATGGTTTTTTTTTTCAGGATTTGATTTATTTGAATCGATATTTGAGAAGGAGCTGTTGCAATGATCCCCCGTCACTCTCTCTCTCTCTCTCTCTCTCTCTCTCTCTCTCTCTCTGCGGCTCTTCAGACCGCTAGGTGATTTGGTGTTTCCTTTTCGCCACTTCATCGGCAGGCACTGTTATCCTCCGTTACTTCAGGTCTTCTCGACGACTGACTATCCTCCGCCGCAAGACCTCCTACAAAGTGGAACGTCTGCCACAATCGCCGCCACCACATAGCCATGCACTTCATTATTATAACGGTTTTTCGTCCCCCTGTCAGTCAGTCATTGTACTTCTATTTCCATATAAGCATAAATGAAATCAATTTTCCTTGTTATTTATTTTTCAGAATATAAATCCATCTTATTTAAATATTAAATCAATTGAAAATTGTTAATTTGATTTTAACCTGATTATGTTACTGAAAAACGTAATATCATTCCACAAACGATATGAAATCACATATCACATGAATATGAAGGCACATGAATCCTAATTTTTCAAAGAGGCATGTTATATTATCATCGGTTAATTGAAGAAAATGTACTAGTATTATGTGGAGTGACTCCTAATTTCTGAGAGAATATGTTGGGTCATTCTGCGTTTATTGATACAGGTATTGATACAAAAAACTAGCTTCTAATTTATATGTTGTGCCATGTTAGTTGGTCATGTTAGCTCAGTGGCAATGTTCTCGACTCTGAACTGGTAGGTCCAGGGTTCGTTACCAGCAAAACTTAAAACAAAACATTATATTTGTCCAGCAGGCTTAGGGCACAAGCTTTTTAATATTTACGGACAATTTTTTTTTACCTTTTTTGTAAATAATTTATAAATGAATGATTCATTTGTGAACTATAAATCAGGGAAAACATTATCTCACTCTGCCCCTAGATTCATTCATGTAGGTGATGAATAAATCTGAGTATGTCGTCTCTCAGAGAGGACGTTAAACTGTCAGTCCCGAGCCTGCACGATGTCAGGCACTTGTTAAAGATCCCCTACTCTAAATACACTTAAGTTAGGGCAAAATTTAGGGCTCTCAATGTCAAATCAATCTTCTTTGGGGATGCTACATTCCCTGGAGGAATCAGAATTGGAGGGGGGTGACTTTGCCAGTCCCTTAGCCCTCTAAAAAAAAAACATATTGTGTTCACGTTAATTGAACGATAAATTTGATTTTGTACATCTAAGTTACTTAACCAAGTCTATGTCTTAAAACAGAAATTGATAACGAGATAGCATATTAAAGGGAAATTCTGAAACCTATCTAATGGAAAACAATCTCAAACTGTTATGAAGCCATTATTCAGCGGAATAATTAACTAGTATAGTTTATCAAGTAATGCATACGCCACTATATTTGGTTTATACGGTTGTTTTAATTTCTTGTGTCACTTTAGAATCATTTATAACTTAACTCTCTATTACTGATTGAGCTGGATAACATACTCATTCTCCATACGTTTTGCCGTTCTATAGTATAATACATTCCCTCAATGATATATATATCTCTCATAATTCATTGCATTCTATTTATTCCGCTTCCACAAAGTAATCAATACTGCCTTCGAAAAAGAAGATAACACACTTGAAAGAGGAACTTTGAACCAACAAAAGCACTTGATCAGTAAAGGTTGTTAAAAATGTATAAATTAATAAATATACGAGCCTTGAACAGCTATGCATCTCTGACATCAATCTACGAGATTATTTATTCATCGTTGAAAAAGTTATTGGACCTGATGTAACAAAATCTTTGAATGCTGATTTCACATGTTGTTTAGATCGGAATGTTTTGGCATTTAAAAATGTGCTTAAGTGCTTAAAAAATCATAATCAGGAGGCTAGGAGAGTACTGATTTGGTAAGGTTTCGTATCCCATGTCTGTTAGTTCTGCCAAGTCATTTTTGACACATGTGACGACGTATAGTCGAACCACCAATGTAGATTTCTTTTCGTACAAGAGAGTATACAGATCAGCGAGTTGATTGCAGTAAATCTCTGCAGTAATACTTTGGTTGTTTTCCAAAAAAGCTGTAGTGAATAACATGCAGTCAAGACCGCGAGAAAGTCATCATAATCTTATGATGATGCAACTTTGGCTTTTGCAAGTGTTTGAGGGAATCATCACGATATAGCCATTGTCCTGATCGTAATATAAATTACCTTCTTAAGTGTACAAACAAAGCAAACAATATTATTCTAAAAACAAAGAAATATAATCTAACAGCTATAATTGAGACCTTTAATAAAGGAATAAATCAGCGGAGGAAATGTTTGGATCGTCGATTTAGAGAACGGGAATATTCATTAAACTTTGTTAAAATTAATGTTTAATATTGTAAGGCCAATAAGAGTAGAGTTATTGCTAAACAATTCAAAGTGAATCTTACAATGAAAGAGATTTTTATCAGAATACACTATTACAGGTAAAGTTTACATATAAATTGTCAACTTTATATAATCAGAAGTCAGTGAAAAAAGAAAATAGTTTCTTAATTAACATAAAAAACAATTTGGGTATAGAAATCTCTTAAACTTCAGTTAGATAAGAAGAAAAGAACAAAGAAAAATAAAAATTGTAAATGAATTTGTTTCAGAAGAAGGACGAAAACAAAGAACAGTTACTAAATAGTGTGTTTAAATTAAACATTAATCAACATATCGAAGTGAGACCATCTATATAAATAAACGAAAAGCACTGTCTGGTACATTGCTTAGAACTGACTCATTTCAAGTCATTTTAAAATGAACTGAATCCACAATTAGAAAAATTTCTGTCTGTTCAAAAATTTAATCGCAAGCAAACTCTGCGACCATATGTGATAACAAGCTGAAACATTGACAGTAGATTTGTATATGTCTATCTTAAATTGTAAGATTTGAATCAATTGGAAATTCAACGTAGAAGCCAAGTTATAGATAAGCTTTGTTTTGGCTATTTATATAGGTATACAAGCATATAGCACAGATAAAAATATAGTTATTTTTAGGTGCCTGATATTGTGTCAAGTAGGTATTGTTAGTTGATTTTAATTTCGTTTTGCGTTGATCATAATTTGCTCCCTTTAAAAAAGTGAGTCCTACCAACCCGCGTACTAAATAAGAAGTATACCTAGAAAAAAGTCAAAAATGAACTCAGTGTCTAAAGTTGCAGAACGTAAATGACACTCCAGTTCTAAAGATATTTATGAGCTGTACTAATAATCATATTTTCTGCTATTATATAATTTCAAATAACATTTTGGAATAACAGGGTCATCTCTGAATTGTTTGTAACATAAGCGTCAAAAACGGGCACGTGTGCTGGTAAATCTTGATTACAAAAAAGATAAAAAAATAACTATTAAATTTAATTGATAAATATGTAGTAAACAAAAACGAGAACGTGTTATCTATAACCATAAATATATCCATAAATTTTGATTACAAAAAAGATAAAAAATTAACTATTAAATTTAATTGATAAATATGTAAAAATTTTTCCTGAAGATAAATTTTGATGTTGGTAAAGTAAAGGCAAAGAAGGGGAGAATGAAGTTAATAAGAGATGACCATGTATATCTCGTCCGTACAAATATTATTTTATTTTTAAAGTCTACATTCATAGGCATCTATCTTTTATTGCTATTCCAGGGAGCGGAGAGTATGGCTTATTTAGCATCCATTTCAGTAATGAGCAAATCTAAATTTTGTAGTGGTCTATTTACATAGGGAGTCTTAAGTTTTGCCTAACTCAAATGTATTTAGAGTAGGGATGTTTAAAGAGTACCTGACATCGAACAGTTTCGGGACCGATGATTTAACTTTCTCTCCGAGGAAGGACGTACTTAGATTCTTTTTTTTACCATCCGCTTAAAAGAAATCGAAGACCAGAGTTATATCAACCTGGGATCTGCCAAAGGTGAACACACAAGCGACTGGACTACCTTATTTAAATGTAACTAAATAATTTTAATATGAGTACTATTCTTTCATTTACTCGCAAAAATTATTTGAAACGTGGAAAGTGTAAAAATTTTATTTGACTTTCTAGCCATATACTTCACTTACTATACTTTTCCTTCATAGAAGTGCAGCCTACTTATTTATGCATACAGTTTTCACAGTTATGAATGTCTTAAGAAGATTGTAATTTTATTTATTCAGAAGAATAAAATCCGGTGCTTTACCCCTTTATACAGACATAATGTTTTACGAACATTTCGTATATTCATACTTTAATAGATTATGTTATAGTACTGAAGGTGTTACGATATTGTCCTCGTAACAATTTTCAAGAAATTTCCATTCCAGGATTTGAATTTCATACTTGGGACTTACTTCATTTCTTAGTGCGATCTGTTATACTGTGATATTTACTCATATTGGGTAATTGCAATATGAGTTGAAACCTCATTGTGCAATTCAACAGTTTCAAATAATTCGCTCTGATCTTCTTAAAGCTCACAGATATGTATACTTTTTTTAGATATAAACCTGAAGAAGAACACTAAGTGTTGGAAACGCGTTATTAGTTTTCATATTAAACTCTTTTTTTTTTATTTTTGTGGAGATGTAATTTTTGAAACTCCCAAATCTTAGGACTTAGCTTCAATTCAACACTCCGGACATAAATAAAGTAAAAATGTAAATGTTCTAATTAAATGACAGTTCAGTAGCTAGTGTCAAATCGTTAAGGGATTCTGAATAATAAAAATACATTTCTTTAAAAATTGATTTTGAATATAACTAAATAATAAACGTAAGACCACAAATATTTGAGTTTTGTCAACAAATCGGTTTTAAAGACAAAAAAAATGTAAATTATTTGTTAATGACCATACAACTTTTTTTGAAGTCAAACATTATCAGACTGATTTTACATAACAGTAAATGACTTCGCTGTAGTGAAACGTAAGTTATTAAAGCAGAACTTTTAAAGGAGTACCTGATATCGAACGTCGGTTTATTTACTACCTCGTTACCTCATCCGAAATCAGATTCTTGGTATTTACGACCGTGTCAAAATTATGATCTTCAGTTCGCAATGCTCAGTGTAAGATTTTTATTTATGACTATGTCAAGATTATCACCTCAATTCACAGTACTCATAGCAAGACTCAGCAGAATGGACAAGATGCTTATTTAAAACCATGCTAAGATTATGACCTCCAATTCGCAGTCTCTCAGAAAGACTCATCCGAATGGACAAGATTCTTTTTACTGCCATGCCAAGATTATGACCTCCAATTCGCAGTCTCTCAGAAAGACTCATCCAAATGGACAAGATTCTTTTTACTGCCATGCCAAGATTATGACCTCCAATTCGAAGTCTCTCAGAAAGACTCATCCGAATGGACAAGATTCTTTTTACTGCCATGCCAAGATTATGACCTCCAATTCGCAGTCTCTCAGAAAGACTCATCCGAATGGACAAGATTCTTTTTACTGCCATGCCAAGATTATGACCTCCAATTCGCAGTCTCTCAGAAAGACTCATCCGAATGGACAAGATTCTTTTTACTGCCATGCCAAGATTCTGATCTTCAATTCGCAGTCTCTCAGAAAGACTCATCCGAATGGACAAGATTCTTTTTACTGCCATGCCAAGATTCTGATCTTCAATTCGCAGTCTCTCAGAAAGACTCATCCAAATGGACAAGATTCTTTTTACTGCCATGCCAAGATTCTGATCTTCAATTTTCAGGACTAACGGCCAGAACATCACTAGACCACCAGTGAGTGCTGGACCTCAAAATATCAGCCTATCAAAAAAAAAAAAAACCTTTCACCTTTATTGCTATTATTATATTTAATTTAAAGCAAAGTAAATCATTTTACTTCTTTAATAATAGATTATTTACTTTTCATATAAGTAATGTCGTCGATTATTTATAAAAAAAAAAAAGGTTCAATCAATACAATATAGGGAAAATCAAGTGTGTGAATTTCGTTCTTAGAAGACAGGAAGTGGAATAGAAGAAGGGCTGTATTGAGAGAGCAATCGATAAGTGGAGGAATGATAGGGGAATGGGAGACGTTTTGTGGGGTGGACCGATATGTGCTACAATCAGAGGGAAGGTATTTTATTTCCATTGTAGAAGGCGGCTTTGTATAGGTGCAGGTGGGCAGGGAAGACCACCCCCTGCTCTTTGTTACCTGTCCCCATTCAACCCTTGTATCCTATCCATTCTAATTGAATAACACCCTCAGACATAACATCCCTCATTGTATCCTCTTTCATATTCTCTTCTACTGTTTTATCAAATCAATTACGGCCCCAGTCAATTATACTGTGAAAATAACTACTTCTTTAAATGAAAAGTTTATTATACTGTCTCAATTAAAATTTCATAATTATATATTACATAATTATATCTTCATCCCTTACCACAAAGACAGATATGATGTATTTGTTATAGAATCGAGTAGTTCCAGTTAATATTAAATATAAAGATAGGAACATTATAAAACAAACAATAACGAAAAATTGATACATCGCCAAAAATAGTCCAGAAAATAAGAAAGAACTAGAAATGTAATATATGAACCAGGCGTCATCATTAGGAATGTCTCCTTTTCAAAACATAAAAGTAGAAGAATGAGGAATGAGATTTTACTTAGCGTTTTTCAGTTTTCTTATTGATAATTAAGTATCAATATCAATTTTTGCATGAATGATTATATATAATTAATTACGATATCTATATATTAATATTTTAAATATAAATACATAATATAAATATAAAAAAACCGAAACAGTTCGTAAGAACCAATAATAAAGCACAAGAAAAACACTGTAAAAGATGCATTTCAATTTTTCGTTATTAGTCATCAGAAGTTGAGCTTGGCATAAAGTACAATACGTTTCTTGGGTGTTTTTCTTGCAGTTTTTATTTAAAGGAAAAAAAAATATAGGTACATATATATCAACGTCCAAACTACGGATAGAGATATAATCTAGTTGAGGAGCGAATCCTCTCCTGATGACGACCAAGGGCTGGAATATTCTGCCAGGTCTTTGTCTGTATTTTTGTCTACATAATCTGATGTGTTGTCCTCGTGAGCTGTTTCTTTTTTATTGATTTATATACGAACCGTTTCCTTTGAAAGCGGTGTTAGTCCATTTTGACAAAAAAGTATATAACGATAAAAATTAATACAATTTACTATGAACTGTTTTTTATAAAATTTTTCCAAAAACATATGTTAAAATACTCATCAAAGTTTAACAATTTTTTTAAAAAAAAAGTTATTAATAAAAAGTTCACAGTGCAATGTATTAATTTTAAACGATTCCTACTATTTGTCAAAATGCACTTACAGCACTTTCAAAGAACACGGCTCATATATTGGAATTTCATTTTTCACATTGTATATCTAAAGTTCGATTAAATATGGTTCAATAACTTTCAGTGGATGGTTTACACTGAGGGTTAATAGATAACAACTAAGGATACATTCCACTGTATAAACCTCTTATACGGCTACTACTAACCTGCTCACGCAATAGTGGACTTAAATATGTTTTCACATTATGATCAAATATGTGATATATGTTGTATTAAGGTAACTTAACCTTGTAACACTCATGGGTTTTTCTATGGAAAAGTTATTTTTCTCGAAGTTTATCATCAAGAACACAGCCAAAATTGCACATTCTCAAAGTTTTTCCATTAAACAGACTAATAAAAATGACAAATGTAAATAGTAGCAGCACCAACTGGTTTATGTGAAAACATCTTTTTCCAATGACTCATTTGTCATTTGTGCTGACTTGTTGACCGGAACTGTTGTTGGTTAAATAAATGAACTGTTAGCTAAAGTAATTGTAACATATGGCTAGGGAGACGGCTTGAGGGGTGGCGACATTTCGTCCAAAACACACCATCTGCAGCAAGTCTTTTCATTCCCAATCATGCAAGTCAGTAAATCAACTATTCCCAGTCTGTGAAATTGCATTTATATTGTTCAGTCCAATATGGGCAACTTTCAAACACATTTGGCTTCAATGTGTTCTTTATGGCAACAGTAATTGACAGTTTCAAAATAATGTGAAAATAAAATGTTTTTTCGAAGAATATTTGTTGATCTCGAAACTTTGTATCTACAGGAATTTTAAAACTGAAATGAACTCTATATATCGTTATTATATATATATATATATATATATATATTATATTATATATATAATATATATATACAATGTCGTCTGAATTATATATCAATTATATATGTATATAAATTATATATATATATATAATATATATATGTTCGTATATTTTGTCGATGATATACAAGAATAAAAACTTTGGAGAACTGATTTATCTTGTCCCAAACTTATGGAAGCCAGAGGTAAGGAAATTTGAAAAATTAATTCGAAAATGCGTCAAAATTGAAATAGGCATAAGTTTTAATAGAACATATATATATATCGTCTGAAAAGACAATAATGTAAAGCAAGCATTCAGTCATTAAGTTACACAAATAAAAGAGTGAAAAATAAATTATCAAATAATATCAAATATCAGAAACATTCAATAATACTAAATTAAATAATCTGAAATGAAAATATTTCAAAGCTCTATATGTCAAGGCATATGAGAACATCTTCAGTTGTATTGAATTATCATCCTCCGAATACAGTTATTAAGATGGAATGTTTCAAACCTTGAAATTTCGAAGAATATGGCAACAAGCTGGCATCTTCAGTTGTACCGGATTTTCAATCCTACCTATATATATATATATATATATATATATATATATATATATATATATTCTTCTTTTCCTGAAGACGAGGACATCGAAATATAGTAGTGAGTTCAGTGATTTCCTTTCTATGTGTTCTTTTTAAATTCTAGTTTATATATATATATATATATATGGTATTATATTGTGATGGCAGTACACTGGCATCTTCAGTTGTACTGAATTATCATCCTCCGAATACAGTTACATTAAGATGGAATGTTTCAAACCTTGAAATTTCGAAGAATATGGCAACAAGCTGGCATCTTCAGTTGTACCGGATTTTCAATCCTATCTATATATATATATATATATATATGGTATTATATTGTGATGGCAGTACACTGGCATCTTCAGTTGTACTGGATTTCCATCCTCCAAATATATATTACATTGTGATCGCAATGCCTCAAAGCTCAAAATGTCGAAGTGTGTAGCAACACGCTGGCATCTTCAGTTGTACCGGATTATCCATCCTCCTAATATACCTTACATAGCGAGGGGAATGTTTCCAAGCTCGAAATGCCGAAGCATATGGCGACAAGCTGACTGGGAGCATTGGGCTTGTGTCGAGTGGACGTTGTCCTTGGCATTGGCAGCAGGCAGTGAGTGGGCAGATGAGGCCAAGGTGAAGAGCGAGGTCACGCACAAACCAAGACACACATGTCATCACCTGACCTCCAAATATAGATAACCGAAAAACTCAAAACAACTTCACCTGTACACAAAACATCAACGATTAGTTCTCTAATCAGTAGTTGTCTTTACAGTTCAATTCATTTTTTGAAGAATTTTCTATTTAGTCTGATTACAATCTATTCTTATTAAACTACGAGTAACATATAGAAATTTTCTAGATAACTGATACTGATATAACACCTATATTCATCAACAAAGCAGAAAATTGACTAACTTAATAGGTTTATACCACGACTAGCAAACAGTATATTTAACAACATTCAAAACAAAAAAAATAATCTCCTTTTTAATTCAGTTTATATTGAAATACAATACTGAATTTACAATTAGAAAAGAGAGTACATGCAGAATTTTGTACATGAGCACCGCCTATATTAAAGAGACATCCTTGTGGTGAAGACTTGATACTCGTATATTACTCCACACTATTCATGAGTAAATACCATACAATAACAGCTTGAACATACGAATTTTAGTGTCACTTGAACATCAAGAAGGCCATGCAAGAAAGATAGAAAGAAGATATACACGAATTCTGTTCGTGATGAAATGAGATAGTTCTTCTATATAAGGACTTTATTTTTGCAGTAAAAATAAAACTGTTCTACCAGATTTTTTTTTTAATGGAAAAACCTACTTCGATATGAGGACACAAATTTTGTGGAAAGACATATTAACTGTAATAACAAAACTTCCTACCGATAAATTATCACATTTCGAAGAAATACGTAAGTAACGTAATTCATTGAAAATGCAAAACTTTGTCAAATAAAGCAAACTTTCCGTACTAGGCTTGACGTTTTGACTATTCTAACAGTATTACTATGAAAATAAAAAAAAATTAACAAATTCAGCACACCTACAATATTATTGTTAACACCTTGATTACTGTTAGACCAATTCCATTAAAATGCAAAACTTTGTCAAATAAAGTAAACCTTCCGTACTAGGCTTGACGTTTTGACTATTCTAACAGGATTACTATGAAAATTAAAAACATAACAAATTCAGCACACCTACAATATTATTGTTCACACTAGATTACCGTTAGACCAATTATATAAAAATGGAAAACTTTATCAAATTAAGCGAACATTCCATATTAATCTTGTCGTTTTGACTTTTCTAACACGACTACTATAAAAATATAAAAAAAATAATAATTCAGCACACCCACAATATTATTGCTCACGCCTTGATTACTCTTAGACCAATTCCATGAGAATGCAAAATTTATCATAAGCAAACTTATATAGTTTTGTTTTGCTATCTACAGAACTAAAATAAAAAAATAACAAATTCACACCTACAATATTATTGTTCAAGCCTAGAATACTGTTAAACCAATTCTATAAAAATGGAAAACTTTATCAAATTAAGCGAATTTACCATATTAGCCTCCTCGTTTTGTCTATTCTAACACGACTACTAAAAAAATACAAAAAAAATAATCAAATTCAACACACCTACACTATTATTGTTCAAGCCTAGAATACTGTTAAACCAATTCTATAAAAATGGAAAACTTTATCAAATTAAACGAATTTACCATATATATTAGCCTACTCGTTTTGTCTATTCTAACACGACTACTATCAAAATACAAAAAAAATAATCAAATTCAACACACCTACACTATTATTGTTCAAGCCTAGAATACTGTTAAACCAATTCTATAAAAATGGAAAACTTTATCAAATTAAGCGAATTTACCATATATATTAGCCTACTCGTTTTGTCTATTCTAACACCGCTACTATGAAAATATAAAAAAATAACAAATTTACCACCCCTACCATATAAATATTCACGCCTTGACTTCAGTTAAACCAAATCCATGAAACTGGAAAACTTTATCAACTTAAGCAAATTTTCTGCATTAGTCTTTTCGATTTCACTATTCTAACACAAGTAATATCAAAAATAAATTTACCACACCTATCCTATAATTGTTCAAACCTTGACTTCAGTTAAACCAATTCATGACAATGGAAAACATTATCAAATTAAGCAAATTTCTACATCAGTCTTCTCTTTTTATCTATTCCAACACAATGAATATGAAAATATAAAAAAATAACAAATTTACCACACTTAAAATATTATTGTTGACGCGCCTTCACTTCAGTTAAACCAAATTCATGAAAATAGAAAAGTTTATCAAATTAAGCAAATTTCTACATCAGTCTTCTCTTTTTCTCTATTCGAACACAACGAATATGAAAATATAAAAAAATAAAAAATTTACCACACCTACAATTTAATTGTTCACGACATGACTTCAGTTAAACAGATTCCATTAAAAATGGAAAACTTTCTCTAATTATTCAAATTTTCTGCATTAGACTTTTCGTTTTTAATATTCTAACACGACGTAATATGAAAATATAATAAATAACAACTTTACCACACCTACAATGTTATTGTTGACGCCTTCACTTCAGCTAAACCAAATCAAGAAAAATGGAAAACTTTATCAAATTAAGAATTTTCTGCATTAGTCTTTTCGCATTTACTATTCTAACACGAGTAATTTGAACATATAAAAAAAAAACAAATTTACCACACCTACGATATAATTGTTCACGCCATGAATTCAGTTAAACCAGATCCATAAAAATGGAAAACTTTATCAAGTTAAGCAAATTTTCTGCATTAGTCTTCTCGTTTTGTCTATTCTAACACGGCGACTATGAGAATATAAAAACATAACAAATTGACCACACCTACCATATAATTGTTCACGCCTTGACTTCAGTTAAACCAAAATCAAGAAAATGGAAAACTTTATCACATTAAGCAAATTTGACATGACTTCTGTTAACAACTTTTATGAAAATGGAAATCTTTATCAAATTAAGCAAATATTCTGCATGAGTCTTCTCTTATTGTCTATTCGAACCCAACGTTATGGAAATATAAAAAAATAACAAATTTACTCCTCTTACAATATTATTGTTGACGCCTGCATTTCAGTTAAACCAATCCAATGAAAATTGAAAACTTTATCAAATTAAGCAAATTTTCTGTATGAGTCTTCTCTTTTTGTCTATTCGAACCCAACGAATATGAAAATTTAAAAAAAATAACAAATTTAGAACACCTACAATATTATTATTGACGCCTTCACTTCAGTTAAACCTAATCCATGAAAATAGAAAAGTTTATGAAATTATGCAAATTTCTGCATCAGTCTTCTCTTTTTGTCTATTCGAACACAACGAATATGAAAATATAAAAAAATAACAAATTTACCAAACTTACAATATTATTGATAACGCCTTTCACTTCAGTTAAACAAATCCATGAAAATAGAAAAGTTTATCAAATTAAGCAAATTTCTGCATCAGTCTCTCTTTTTGTCTATTCGAACACAACGAATATGAAATATGAAAAAAATAACAAATTTACCACACTACAATATAATTGTTAACGCCATGAATTCAGTTAAACCAGATCAGAAAAATGGGAACATTATCAAGTTAAGCAAATTTTCTGCATTAAACTTTTCGTTATTAATATTCAAACACGAGTAATGTATAAAAATATAAAAAAAAGCAATTTTCCACAACTATAATATTATTGCTCACAACTTGACTTCTGTTAAACCACTTCTATGAAAATAGAAAAGTTTACCAAATTAAGCAAATTTCTCTATTCAGTCTTCTCTTTTTGTCTATTCGAACCCAACGAATATGAAATTATCAAAAATAACAAATTTACCACACTTACAATATAATTGTTGACGCAATCACTTCAGTTAAACCAAATCCATGAATATAGAAAAGTTATCAAATTAAGCAAATTTCTGCATCAGTCTTCTCTTTATGTCTATTCGAACCCAACGAATATGAAAATATAAAAAAATAACAAATTTACCACACTTAATTATTATTGTTGACGCCTTCACTTCAGTTAAACCAAATCCATGAAAATAGAAAAGCTTATCAAATTAAGCAAATTTCTGCATCAGTCTTCTCTTTTTGTCTATTCGAACACAACGAATATGAAAATATAAAAAAATAACAAATTTACCACACCTACAATATAATTGTTCACGACATGACTTCAGTAAACCAGATCCATAAAATGGAAAAATTTATCAAATTAAGCAAATTTTCTGCATTAGACTTTTCGTTTTTAATATTCTAACACGAGTAATATGAAAAATATAAAAAATAACAACTTTACCACACCTACAATATTATTGTTGACGCCTTCACTTCAGCTAAACCAAATCAATGAAAATGGAAAACTTTATCAAATTAAGAAAATTTTCTGCATTAGTCTTTTCTTTTGTCTATTCTAACACGAGTAATTTGAAAATATAAAAAAAAAAAACAACTTTAACACACTAGATATAATTGTTCACGACATGAATTCAGTTAAACAAATCCATGAAAATGGAAAAACTTTATCAAGTTAAGCAAATTTTCTGCATTAGTCTTCTCGTTTTGTCTATTCTAACACGGCGACTATGAGAATATAAAAACATAACAAATTGACCACACCTACCATATAATTGTTCACGCCTTCACTTCAGTTAAACAAATCATGAAAATGGAAAACTTTATCAAATTAAGCAAATTTTCTGCATTAGTCTTCTATTTTTTTTATTCTAACACGACTAATATGAAAATATAAAAAAATAACAAATTTACCACCCTACGATATAATTTTCCACGCCTTGACTTCAGTTAAAACAAATTCCAAAAAATGGAAAACTTTATCAAATTAAGCAAATTTTCTGCATTAGTTTTCTATTTACTTTCTAACACGACTAATATGAAATATAAAAAAAAAAAAAATTTACCACATTTATTTACCACACCTACGATATAATTGTCCCCGCCTGACTTCAGTTAAACAAAATCATGAAAATGGAAAACTTTATCAAATTAAGCAAATTTTCTGGATTAGTCTTATCCATTTTCTATTCTAACACAGTAATATGAAAATATAAAAAAAAACAAATTAACCAGACCTCACGCTTGACTTCAGTTAAACTAAATCCATGAAATGGAAAACTTTATCAAATTTAGGAAATTTTCTGCATTAGTCTTTTGTCTTGTCTATTCTAACACGAGTAATATGAAAATATAAAAATATAACAAATTTACCACACCTACAATAATATTGTTGACGTCTTCACTTCAGTTAAACAAAACCATGAAATAGAAAAGTTTATCAAATTAAGCAAATTTCTGCATCAGTCTTCTCTTTTTGTCTATTCGAACACAAAAATTTGAAAATATAAAAAAATAACAAATTTACCACACCTACAATATAATTGTTCACGACATGACTTCTGTTAAGAACTTTTATGAAAATGGAAAACTTTATCAAATTAAGCAAATTTTCTGCATGAGTCTTCTCTTTTTGTCTATTCGAACCCAACGAATATGAAAATATAAAAAATTAACAAATTTACCCCACATACAATATTATTGTCGACGCCTTCATTTCAGTTAAACAAAATCCATGAAAATAGAAAACTTTATCAAATTAAGGAAATTTTCTGCATGAGTCTTCTCTTTTTGTCTATTCGAACCAAACGAATATGAAAATATAAAAAAATAACAAATTTACCACAACTAGAATATTATTGTTGACGCCTTCACTTCAGTTAAACCAAATCCATGAAAATAGAAAAGTTTATCAAATTAAGCAAATTTCTGCATCAGTCTTCTCTTTTTGTCTATTCGAACCCAACGAATATGAAAATATAAAAAAATAACAAATTTACCAAACTTACAATATTATTGTTGACGCCATCATTTCAGTTAAACCAAATCCATGAAAAAAGAAAAGTTTATCAAATTAAGCAAATTTTCTGGATTATTCTTTTCCTATTTTCTATTCTAACACAAGTAATATGAAAGTATAAAAAAAAAAACAAATTTACCAGACCTAATATATTATTGTTCAAGGCTTGACTTCAGTTAAACTAAATCCATGAAAATGGAAAACTTTATCAATTTTAGGAAATTTTCTATATTAGTCTTTTCGTTTTGTCTATTCTAACACGAGTAATATGAAAATATAAAAATATAACAAATTTACCACACCTACAATATTATTGTTGACGCCTTCACTTCAGTTAAACCAAATCCATGAAAATAGAAAAGTTTATCAAATTAAGCAAATTTCTGCATCAGTCTTCTCTTTTTGTCTATTTGAACACAACGAATATTAAAATATAAAAAAATAACAAATTTACCACACCTACAATATAATTGTTCACGACATGACTTCTGTTAACAACTTTTATGAAAATGGAAATCTTTATCAAATTAAGCAAATTTTCTGCATGAGTCTTCTCTTATTGTCTATTCGAACCCAACGAATATGGAAATATAAAAAAATAACAAATTTACTCCTCTTACAATATTATTGTTGACGCCTTCATTTCAGTTAAACCAAATCCAATAAAATTGAAAACTTTATCAAATTAAGCAAATTTTCTGTATGAGTCTTCTCTTCTTGTCTATTCGAACCCAACGAATATGAAAATTTAAAAAAAATAACAAATTTAGAACACCTACAATATTATTATTGACGCCTTCACTTCAGTTAAACCTAATCCATGAAAATAGAAAAGTTTATGAAATTATGCAAATTTCTGCATCAGTCTTCTCTTTTTGTCTATTCGAACACAACGAATATGAAAATATAAAAAAATAACAAATTTACCAAACTTACAATATTATTGATAACGCCTTCACTTCAGTTAAACCAAATCCATGAAAATAGAAAAGTTTATCAAATTAAGCAAATTTCTGCATCAGTCTCCTCTTTTTGTCTATTCGAACACAACGAATATGAAAATATGAAAAAGTAACAAATTTACCACACCTACAATATAATTGTTAACGCCATGAATTCAGTTAAACCAGATCCAG
The DNA here is from genome assembly GCA_026182355.1 of Hermatobates lingyangjiaoensis. NCBI lineage: Eukaryota > Metazoa > Arthropoda > Insecta > Hemiptera > Hermatobatidae > Hermatobates > Hermatobates lingyangjiaoensis. Next base: position 958,464 of record JAPFBL010000159.1, read on the forward strand.
AAAAATGGAAAACATTATCAAGTTAAGCAAATTTTCTGCATTAAACTTTTCGTTATTAATATTCAAACACGAGTAATGTAAAAATATAAAAAAAAAGCAACTTTTCCACAACTATAATATTATTGCTCACAACTTGACTTCTGTTAAACCACTTCTATGAAAATAGAAAAGTTTACCAAATTAAGCAAATTTCTCTATCAGTCTTCTCTTTTTGTCTATTCGAACCCAACGAATATGAAAATATCAAAAAATAACAAATTTACCACACTTACAATATTATTGTTGACGCAATCACTTCAGTTAAACCAAATCCATGAATATAGAAAAGTTTATCAAATTAAGCAAATTTCTGCATCAGTCTTCTCTTTATGTCTATTCGAACCCAACGAATATGAAAATATAAAAAAATAACAAATTTACCACACTTACAATATTATTGTTGACTCCTTCACTTCAGTTAAACCAAATCCATGAAAATAGAAAACTTTATCAAATTAAGCAAATTTCTGCATCAGTCTCCTCTTTTTGTCTATTCGAACACAACGAATATGAAAATATGTAAAAATAACAAATTTACCTCACCTACAATATAATTGTTAACGCCATGAATTCAGTTAAACCAGATCCAGAAAAATGGAAAACATTATCAAGTTAAGCAAATTTTCTGCATTAAACTTTTCGTTATTAATATTCAAACACGAGTAATGTAAAAATATAAAAAAATAGCAACTTTTCCACAACTATAATATTATTGCTCACACCACTTCTATGAAAATAGAAAAGTTTACCAAATTAAGCAAATTTCTCTATCAGTCTTCTCTTTTTGTCTATTCGAACCCAACGAATATGAAAATATCAAAAAATAACAAATTTACCACACTTACAATATCATTGTTGACGCAATCACTTCAGTTAAACCAAATCCATGAATATAGAAAAGTTGATCAAATTAAGCAAATTTCTGCATCAGTCTTCTCTTTATGTCTATTCGAACCCAACGAATATGAAAATATAAAAAAATAACAAATTTACCACACTTACAATATTATTGTTGACGCCTTCACTTCAGTTAAACCAAATCCATGAAAATAGAAAACTTTATCAAATTAAGCAAATTTCTGCATCAGTCTTCTCTTTTTGTCTATTCGAACACAACGAATATGAAAATATAAAAAAATAACAAATTTACCACACCACAATATAATTGTTCACGACATGACTTCAGTAAAACAGATTCCATAAAAATGGAAAACTTTCTCAAATTATTCAAATTTTCTGCATTAGACTTTTCGTTTTTAATATTCTAACACGAGTAATATGAAAATATAATAAAATAACAACTTTACCACACCTACAATGTTATTGTTGACGCCTTCACTTCAGCTAAACCAAATCAAGAAAATGGAAAACTTTATCAAATTAAGAAAATTTTCTGCATTAGTCTTTTCGCATTTACTATTCTAACACGAGTAATTTGAACATATAAAAAAAAACAAATTTACCACACCTACGATATAATTGTTCACGCCATGAATTCAGTTAAACCAGATCCATAAAAATGGAAAACTTTATCAAGTTAAGCAAATTTTCTGCATTAGTCTTCTCGTTTTGTCTATTCTAACACGGCGACTATGAGAATATAAAAACATAACAAATTGACCACACCTACCATATAATTGTTCACGCCTTGACTTCAGTTAAACCAAAATCAAGAAAATGGAAAACTTTATCACATTAAGCAAATTTTCTGCATTAGACTTCTATTTTTTTTATTGTAACACGACTAATATGAAAATATCAAAAAATAACAAATTTACCACACCTACGATATAATTGTCCCCGCCTTGACTTCAGTTAAAAAAAATCCAAGACAATGGAAAACTTTATATAATTAAGTAAATTTTCTGCATTAGTCATTTCCTATTTACTCTTCTAACACGAGTAATATGAAAATATAAAAACATAACAAATTTACCACACCTACGATATAGTTATTCACGCCTTGACTTCAGTTAAACCAAATACATGAAAATGGAAAAGTTTATCACATTAAGCGATTTTCTGCATTAGACTTCTATTTTTGTCTATTCTAACAGGACTAATATGAAAATATCAAAAAATAACAAATTTACCACACCTACGATAAATTGTTCACGCCATGATTCAGTTAAACCAGATCCATAAAAATGGAAAACTTTATCAAGTTAAGCAAATTTTCTGCATTAGTCTACTCGTTTTGTCTATTCTAACACGGCGACTATGAGAATATAAAAACATAACAAATTTACCACACCTACTATATAATTGTTCACGCCTTGACTTCAGTTAAACAAATACATGAAAATAGAAAAGTATATCAAATTAATCAAATTTCTGCATTAGCCTTCTCGTTTTGTCTATTCTACACAGAGTAATATGAAAATAGAAAAAAAAAACAAATTACCACACCTACCATATAATTGTTAACGCTTGACTCAGTAAAGAAAATCCATGAAAATGGAAAACTTTATCATATTAAGCAAATTTCTGCATTAGACTTTTCGTTTTTATTTAATTCAAACACGAGTAATGTCAAAATATAAAAAATAGCAACATTACCACAACTATAATATTATTGCTCACAACTTGACTTCTGTTCAACCACTTCTATGAAAATAGAAAAGTTTATCAAATTAAGCAAATTTCTGCATCAGTGTTCTCTTTTTGTCTATTCGAACACAACGAATATGAAAATATAAAAAAATAACAAATTTACCACACCTACAATATAATTGTTCACGACATGACTTCAGTAAAACAGATTCCATAAAAATGGAAAACTTTCTCTAATTATTCAAATTTTCTGCATTAGACTTTTCGTTTTTAATATTCTAACACGAGTAATATGAAAATATAATAAAATAACAACTTTACCACACCTACAATGTTATTGTTGACGCCTTCACTTCAGCTAAACCAAATCAAGAAAATGGAAAACTTTATCAAATTAAGAAAATTTTCTGCATTAGTCTTTTCGCATTTACTATTCTAACACGAGTAATTTGAACATATAAAAAAAAAACAAATTTACCACACCTACGATATAATTGTTCACACCATGAATTCAGTTAAACCAGATCCATAAAAATGGAAAACTTTATCAAGTTAGGCAAATTTTCTGCATTAGTCTTCTCGTTTTGTCTATTCTAACACGGCGACTATGAGAATATAAAAACATAACAAATTGACCACACCTACCATATAATTGTTCACGCCTTGACTTCAGTTAAACCAAAATCAAGAAAATGGAAAACTTTATCACATTAAGCAAATTTTCTGCATTAGTCTTCTCGTTTTGTCTATTCTAACACGAGTAATATGAAAATAGAAAAAAAAAACAAATTTACCACACCTACCATATAATTGTTAACGCCTTGACTTCAGGTAAAGAAAATCCATGAAAATGGAAAACTTTATCATATTAAGCAAATTTTCTGCATTAGACTTTTCGTTATTTATATTCAAACACGAGTAATGTGAAAATATAAAAAAATAGCAACATTACCACAACTATAATATTATTGCTCACAACTTGACTTCTGTTCAACCACTTCTATGAAAATAGAAAAGTTTATCAAATTAAGCAAATTTCTGCATCAGTGTTCTCTTTTTGTCTATTCGAACACAACGAATAAGAAAATATAAAAAAATAACAAATTTACCAAACTTACAATATTATTGTTGACGCCTTCATTTCAGTTAAACCAAATCCATGAAAATAGAAAAGTTTATCAAATTAAGCAAATTTCTGCATCAGTCTTCTCTTTTTGTCTATTCGAACACAACGAATATGAAAATATGCAAAAATAACAAATTTACCACACCTACAATATTATTGTTGACGCCTTCACTTCAGTTAAACCAAAACCATGAAAATAGAAAAGTTTATCAAATTAAGCAAATTTCTGCATCAGTCTTCTCTTTTTGTCTATTCGAACACAACGAATATGAAAATATAAAAAAATAACAAATTTACCACACCTACAATATAATTGTTCACGACATGACTTCAGTAAAATAAATTCCATAAAAATGGAAAACTTTATCAAATAAAAAAAATTTTCTGCATTTATCTTTTAGTTTTTAATATTCTAACACGAGTAATATGAAAATATAATAAAATATCAACTTTACCACACCTACAATATTATTGTTGAGGACTTCACTTCAGCTAAACCAAATCATGAAAATGGAAAACTTTATCAAATTAAGCAAATTTTCTGCATAGTCTTTTCGCTTTTACTATTATAACACGAGAAATTTGAACATATAAAAAAATAACATATTTACCACACCTACGACATAATTTTTTACGCCTTGACATTAGTTAAACAAAATCCATAAAATGGAAAACTTTATCAAATTAAGCAAATTTCCTGCATTAGACTTCTATTTTTGTCTATTCTAACACGACTAATATGAAAATATAAAAAAATAACAAATTTACCACATTTATTTACCACACCTACGATATAATTGTCCCCGCCTGACTTCAGTTAAACAAAATCCAAGAAAATGGAAAACTTTATCAAATTAAGCAAATTTTCTGGATTAGTCTTATCCTATTTTCTATTCTAACACAAGTAATATGAAAGTATAAAAAAAACAAATTAACCAGACCTCACGGCTTGACTTCAGTTAAACTAAATCCATGAAAATGGAAAACTTTATCAAATTTAGGAAATTTTCTGCATTAGTCCTTTTGTCTTGTCTATTCTAACACGAGTAATATGAAAATATAAAAATATAACAAATTTACCACACCTACAATAATATTGTTGACGTCTTCACTTCAGTTAAACCAAATCCATGAAAATAGAAAAGTTTATCAAATTAAGCAAATTTCTGCATCAGTCTTCTCTTTTTGTCTATTCGAACACAACAAATTTGAAAATATAAAAAAATAACAAATTTACCACACCTACAATATAATTGTTCACGACATGACTTCTGTTAAGAACTTTTATGAAAATGGAAAACTTTATCAAATTAAGCAAATTTTCTGCATGAGTCTTCTCTTTTTGTCTATTCGAACCCAACGAATATGAAAATATAAAAAATTAACAAATTTACCCCACATACAATATTATTGTCGACGCCTTCATTTCAGTTAAACAAAATCCATGAAAATAGAAAACTTTATCAAATTAAGGAAATTTTCTGCATGAGTCTTCTCTTTTTGTCTATTCGAACCAAACGAATATGAAAATATAAAAAAATAACAAATTTACCACAACTAGAATATTATTGTTGACGCCTTCACTTCAGTTAAACCAAATCCATGAAAATAGAAAAGTTTATCAAATTAAGCAAATTTCTGCATCAGTCTTCTCTTTTTGTCTATTCGAACCCAACGAATATGAAAATATAAAAAAATAACAAATTTACCAAACTTACAATATTATTGTTGACGCCATCATTTCAGTTAAACCAAATCCATGAAAAAAGAAAAGTTTATCAAATTAAGCAAATTTTCTGGATTATTCTTTTCCTATTTTCTATTCTAACACAAGTAATATGAAAGTATAAAAAAAAAACAAATTTACCAGACCTAATATATTATTGTTCAAGGCTTGACTTCAGTTAAACTAAATCCATGAAAATGGAAAACTTTATCAATTTTAGGAAATTTTCTATATTAGTCTTTTCGTTTTGTCTATTCTAACACGAGTAATATGAAAATATAAAAATATGACAAATTTACCACACCTACAATATTATTGTTGACGCCTTCACTTCAGTTAAACCAAATCCATGAAAATAGAAAAGTTTATCAAATTAAGCAAATTTCTGCATTCTTCTTCTCTTTTGTCTATTTGAACACAACGAATATTAAAATATAAAAAAATAACAAATTTACCACACCTACAATATAATTGTTCACGACATGACTTCTGTTAACAACTTTTATGAAAATGGAAATCTTTATCAAATTAAGCAAATATTCTGCATGAGTCTTCTCTTATTGTCTATTCGAACCCAACGAATATGGAAATATAAAAAAATAACAAATTTACTCCTCTTACAATATTATTGTTGACGCCTTCATTTCAGTTAAACCAAATCCAATAAAATTGAAAACTTTATCAAATTAAGCAAATTTCTGCATCAGTCTTTCTCTTTTTGTCTATTCGAACCCAAGAATATGAAATATAAAAAATAACAAATTTACCAAACTACAATATTATTGTTGACGCCTTCATTTCAGTTAAACCAATCCATGAAAATAGAAAAGTTTATCAATTAAGCAAATTTTCTGCATTAGTCTTTTCTTTTTTCTATTCGAACACAAGTAATATGAATATAAAAAAAAAACAAATTTACCACACCTAATATATTATTGTTCAAGGCTTGACTTCAGTTAAACTAAATCCATGAAAATGGAAAACTTTATCAATTAAGCAAATTTCTTTATTAGTCTTTTCGTTTTGTCTATTCTAACACGAGTAATATGAAAATATAAAAATATAACAAATTTACCACACTACAATATATTGTTGACGCCTTCACTTCAGTTAAACCAAATCCATGAAATAGAAAAGTTTATCAAATTAAGCAAATTTCTGCATCAGTCTTCTCTTTTTGTCTATTCGAACACAACGAATATGAAAATATAAAAAAATAACAAATTTACCACACCTACAATATAATTGTTCACGACATGACTTCTGTTAAACAACTTCTATGAAAATGGAAAACTTTATCAAATTAAGCAAATTTTCTGCATGAGTTTCTCTTATTGTCTTTCGAACCCAACGAATATGGAAATATAAAAAAATAACAAATTTACTCCTCTACAATATTATTGTTGACGCCTTCATTTCAGTTAAACCAAATCAATAAAATAGAAAACTTTATCAAATTAAGCAAATTTTCTGTATGAGTCTTCTCTTTTTGTCTATTCGAACCCAACAAATATGAAAATTTAAAAAAAATAACAAATTTAGAACACCTACAATATTAATATTGACGCCTTCACTTCAGTTAAACCTAATCCATGAAAATAGAAAAGTTTATCAAATTATGCAAATTTCTGCATCAGTCTTCTCTTTTTGTCTATTCGAACACAACGAATATGAAAATATAAAAAAATAACAAATTTACCAAACTTACAATATTATTGTTGACGCCTTCACTTCAGTTAAACCAAATCCATGAAAATAGAAAAGTTTATCAAATTAAGCAAATTTCTGCATCAGTCTCCTCTTTTTGTCTATTCGAACACAACGAATATGAAAATATGAAAAAATAACAAATTTACCTCACCTACAATATAATTGTTAACGCCATGAATTCAGTTAAACCAGATCCAGAAAATGGAAAACATTATCAAATTAAGCAAATTTTCTGCATTAAACTTTTCGTTATTAATATTCAAACACGAGTAATGTAAAAATATAAAAAAATAGCAACTTTTCCACAACTATAATATTATTGCTCACAACTTGACTTCTGTTAAACCACTTCTATGAAAATAGAAAAGTTTACCAAATTAAGCAAATTTCTCTATCAGTCTTCTCTTTTTGTCTATTCGAACCCAACGAATATGAAAATATCAAAAAATAACAAATTTACCACACTTACAATATCATTGTTGACGCAATCTCTTCAGTTAAACCAAATCCATGAATATAGAAAAGTTTATCAAATTAAGCAAATTTCTGCATCAGTCTTCTCTTTATGTCTATTCGAACCCAACGAATATGAAAATATAAAAAAATAACAAATTTACCACACTTACAATATTATTGTTGACGCCATCACTTCAGTTAAACCAAATCAAGAAAATGGAAAACTTTATCAAATTAAGAAAATTTTCTGCATTAGTCTTTTCGCATTTACTATTCTAACACGAGTAATTTGAACATATAAAAAAAACAAATTTACCACACCTACGATATACTTGTTCACGCCATGAATTCAGTTAAACCAGATCCATAAAAATGGAAAACTTTATCAAGTTAAGCAAATTTTTCTGCATTAGTCTCTCGTTTTGTCTATTCTAACACGGCGACTATGAGAATATAAAAACATAACAAATTGACCACACCTACTACATATAATTGTTCACGCCTTGACTTCAGTTAAACCAATCAAGAAAATGGAAACTTTATCACATTAAGCAAATTTTCTGCATTAGACTTCTATTTTTTCTATTGTAACACGACTAATATGAAAATATCAAAAAATAACAAATTTACCACACCTACGATATAATTGTCCCCGCCTTGACTTCAGTTAAAAAAAATCGAAGACAATGGAAAACTTTATATAATTAAGTAAATTTTCTGCATTAGTCATTTCCTATTTACTCTTCTAACACGAGTAATATGAAAATATAAAAACATAACAAATTTACCACACCTACGATATAGTTATTCACGCCTTGACTTCAGTTAAACCAAATACATGAAAATGGAAAAGTTTATCACATTAAGCGAATTTTCTGCATTAGACTTCTATTTTTGTCTATTCTAACAGGACTAATATGAAAATATCAAAAAATAACAAATTTACCACACCTACGATAAATTGTTCACGCCATGAATTCAGTTAAACCAGATCCATAAAAATGGAAAACTTTATCAAGTTAAGCAAATTTTCTGCATTAGTCTACTCGTTTTGTCTATTCTAACACGGCGACTATGAGAATATAAAAACATAACAAATTTACCACACCTACTATATAATTGTTCACGCCTTGACTTCAGTTAAACAAAATACATGAAAATAGAAAAGTTTATCAAATTAATCAAATTTTCTGCATTAGACTTCTCGTTTTGTCTATTCTAACACGAGTAATATGAAAATAGAAAAAAAAAAACAAATTTACCACACCTACCATATAATTGTTAACGCTTGACTTCAGTTAAAGAAAATCCATGAAAATGGAAAACTTTATCATATTAAGCAAACTTTCTGCATTAGACTTTTCGTTATTTTTATTCAAACACGAGTAATGTCAAAATATAAAAAAATAGCAACATTACCACAACTATAATATTATTGCTCACAACTTGACTTCTGTTCAACCACTTCTATGAAAATAGAAAAGTTTATCAAATTAAGCAAATTTCTGCTTCAGTGTTCTCTTTTTGTCTATTCGAACACAACGAATATGAAAATATAAAAAAATAACAAATTTACCAAACTTACAATATTATTGATGACGCCTTCACTTCAGATAAATCCAAATCCATGAAAATAGAAAAGTTTATCAAATTAAGCAAATTGCTGCATCAGTCTCCTCTTTTTGTCTATTCGAACACAACGAATATGAAAATATGAAAAAATAACAAATTTACCACACCTACAATATAATTGTTAACGCCATGCATTCAGTTAAACCAGATCCAGAAAAATGGAAAACATTATCAAGTTAAGCAAATTTTCTGCATTAAACTTTTCGTTATTAATATTCAAACACGAGTAATGTAAAAATATAAAAAAATAGCAACTTTTCCACAACTATAATATTATTGCTCACAACTTGACTTCTGTTAAACCACTTCTATGAAAATAGAAAAGTTTACCAAATTAAGCAAATTTCTCTATCAGTCTTCTCTTTTTGTCTATTCGAACCCAACGAATATGAAAATATCAAAAAATAACAAATTTACCACACTTACAATATCATTGTTGACGCAATCACTTCAGTTAAACCAAATCCATGAATAGAAAAGTTTATCAAATTAAGCAAATTTCTGCATTCAGTCTTCTCTTTATGTCTATTCGAACCCAACGAATATGAAAATATAAAAATAACAATTTACCACACTTACAATATTATTGTTGACGCCTTCTTCAGTTAAACCAAATCCATGAAAATAGAAAACTTTATCAAATTAAGCAAATTTCTGCATCAGTCTTTCTTTTTGTCTATTCGAACACAACGAATATGAAAATATTAAAAAAATAACAACTTTACCACACTACAATGTTATTGTTGACGCCTTCACTTCAGTAAACCAAATCAAGAAAATGGAAAACTTTATCAAATTAAGAAAATTTTCTGCATTAGTCTTTTCGCATTTACTATTCTAACACGAGTAATTTGAACATATAAAAAAAAACAAATTTACCACACCTACGATATAATTGTTCACGCCATGAATTCAGTTAAACCAGATCCATAAAAATGGAAAACTTTATCAAGTTAAGCAAATTTTCTGCATTAGTCTTCTCGTTTTGTCTATTCTAACACGGCGACTATGAGAATATAAAAACATAACAAATTGACCACACCTACCATATAATTGTTCACGCCTTGACTTCAGTTAAACCAAAATCAAGAAAATGGAAAACTTTATCACATTAAGCAAATTTTCTGCATTAGACTTCTATTTTTTCTATTGTAACACGACTAATATGAAAATATCAAAAAATAACAAATGTACCACACCTACGATATAATTGTCCCCGCCTTGACTTCAGTTAAAAAAAATCCAAGACAATGGAAAACTTTATATAATTAAGTAAATTTTCTGCATTAGTCATTTCCTATTTACTCTTCTAACACGACTAATATGAAAATATAAAAAAAAAACAAATTTACCACACTGGATATTGTTATTCACGCCTTGACTTCAGTTAAACCAAATACATGAAAATGGAAAAGTTATAACATTAGCGAATTTTCTGCATTAGACTTCTATTTTTGTCTATTCTAACAGGACTAATATGATTTTGACTTTTCTAACACGACTACTATAAAAAATATAAAAAAAATAATAATTCAGCACACCCACAATATTATTGCTCACGCCTTGATTACTCTTAGACCAATTCCATGAGAATGCAAAATTTAGCACAAATTCAGCACACCTACAATATTATTGTTCAAGAGCCTAGAATACTGTTAAACCAATTCTATAAAAATGGAAAACTTTATCAAATTAAGCGAATTTACCATATTAGCCTCCTCGTTTTGTCTATTCTAACACGACTACTAAAAAAATACAAAAAAAATAATCAAATTCAACACACCTACACTATTATTGTTCAAGCCTAGAATACTGTTAAACCAATTCTATAAAAATGGAAACTTTATCAAATTAAACGAATTTACATATATATTAGCCTACTCGTTTTGTCTATTCTAACACGACTACTATCAAAATACAAAAAAAATAATCAAATTCAACACACCTACACTATTATTGTTCAAGCCTAGAATATGTTAAACCAATTCTATAAAAATGGAAAACTTTATCAAATTAAGCGAATTTACCATATATATTAGCCTACTCGTTTTGTCTATTCTAACACCGTACTATGAAAATATAAAAAAATAACAAATTTACCACCCCTACCATATAAATATTCACGCCTTGACTTCAGTTAAACCAAATCCATGAAACTGGAAAACTTTATCAACTTAAGCAAATTTTCTGCATTAGTCTTTTCGATTTCACTATTCTAACACAAGTAATATCAAAAATAAATTTACCACACCTATCATATAATTGTTCAAACCTTGACTTCAGTTAAACCAATTCATGACAATGGAAAACATTATCAAATTAAGCAAATTTCTACATCAGTCTTCTCTTTTTATCTATTCCAACACAATGAATATGAAAATATAAAAAAATAACAAATTTACCACACTTAAAATATTATTGTTGACGCGCCTTCACTTCAGTTAAACCAAATTCATGAAAATAGAAAAGTTTATCAAATTAAGCAAATTTCTACATCAGTCTTCTCTTTTTCTCTATTCGAACACAACGAATATGAAAATATAAAAAAATAAAAAATTTACCACACCTACAATTTAATTGTTCACGACATGACTTCAGTTAAACAGATTCCATTAAAAATGGAAAACTTTCTCTAATTATTCAAATTTTCTGCATTAGACTTTTCGTTTTTAATATTGTAACATGAGTAATATGAAAAAATAATAAAAAAATAACTTTACCACACCTACAATATTATTGTTGACGCTTTCAATTCAGCTAAACCAAATCATGAAAATGGAAAACTTTATCAAATTAAGGAAATTTTCTGCATTAGTGTTTTCGCATTTAGTATTCTAACACGAGTAATTTAAACATATAAAAAATATAAAATTTACCTCACCTACGATATAATTGTCCCCGCCTTGACATTAGTTAAACAAAATCCATGAAAATGGAAAACTTTATATAATTAAGCAAATTTTCAGCATTAGTCTTCTCGTTTTGTCTATTCTAACAAGACTAATATGGAAATATAAAAAAATCTGGAGTGGCCTACACTCTACTTTACTATAAGTAACTCAATGTCAAATTTCTTGAGTGTATAAAACATAAGGTATCATTTAAGCATAACATAAATATCTAAATGGGATATAATTATTGGCATTGCATTCGTGAGGTTGTACAGATAGTGATTGAAGGACATATCAATTTCTAAGCTTATTTTTGTACATCACAAATAATTAATTTTTTGCAAATAATTTCATTAGTATAACTACAGCAGTAATAACATTTTTGAAAAACCAATGTGAACATTTCTTGAAACGAAATATTATCCTACAAGAGAACATGGCTATTGTTCAAATAGCCAGTAGATTTCTTACATCGTTTACTTGACATCCTTCTACATTGAATATTAATGTAAAATTTTCAAATTTGAAACAGTAAAATACCCTTTTTTTTCTCTGAAAAACATCATAAACAACGAAGAATATGTTGTTTTAAGCTGATTTGTTAATTAAACATGTACGATAATTACAGTTATTAATCTCTAAACGAAAGATTTATATTTTGAATTATCTTTTACATTTTTGGTTTTTAACAGAATTATTATACTGGGAAATTTATGGCTTCTTAGTATTTAATAAGATCATTTTCCTTCCCCTTTGTCAAATAACATATATACGAATTTTTTTTTAATGATTGTTATCATTTACCTGCACAATATTATTCCTCTTACATGTCTTATAAGTCAATAACATATTTTCATTTTTCCATTAGAAACATCAATTTCATCTCAGTGGATTCGCTCAAAAAATTTCTAAGTCAATGTAAACAATGTAAAAAAATACAAAAAATTCGACAAGTATAGCAGGTGATCTCTTAGTCTAGGATAAACAAAGAGTTTTTATATCGTTATTGCTCTTTCCCGTAATTGAAACTTCATGATTTTTGTTTTATGAATTGCTAATTTTTTGTTCCATTTTTGGTCAAATTTTCATTATTTTTTAACGAGCCGTTTAGCGTCAAAAAAACATTTTCTGAAAACACAAATCGTACTGTAACACCCCTTTAGCAAATGTAATTTTAGAAAAAAATATCTCACCTCATTCTCCATATAATGTTCTATTTATAGGCATAGTTTCATTCTTGTCCGTCAAACAGTATGGCTTGTATCGCTCTCACAAGGTTTGAGATTGAATTATAAGTCAAAATTTGTACATTTTATTGAAAAAAAAATATTTCCTGTTGATTTAAAATTCTGAATATATTTTTCGTTTGTTGCATTTGTAACCTCAAAGATAATGTCAAAAATTTCGAAACTCTAGGGTTATCAGTTTAGGAGAAATAAATGTTTTAAAAAAAACGGTTTTTGGCAAAAAAAGTGACTTTCCCATGATGCATAATTCTTCCCAAACAATAGGGATCTTCGTCTTTATGAGGCCCATTTTTGTGTAAAATATCAACTTGATCCATCAAAGATTCTGGACCGTAGCGTGGTAACAAGCAATGCTAACACACTCACCCACCCACCCACCCACACACACACACAGACATCATCGTAAAAACCTCATAAAACGTCTTCTGGGACCTCAAAACATGTAATTCTGTCAAAATCTCGAGATCGAATTTTTTCACGATCACTATACTTTACTTATAGTAAAGTAAAAAATACTAAATTCAGCTCAACTACAATATTGTTGTTCACGCCTTGATTACTGTTAGACCAATTCTATGAGAATGCAAAACTTTATCAAATAAAGCAAACTTTAAGTATTATTCTTTTCGGTTTGACTATTGTAACACGACTATTATCAAAATATAAAATAATAACAAATTCAGTACACCTACAATATTATTGCTCACGCCTTGATTATTCTTAGACTAATCCATGAGAATGGAAAACTTTATCAAATAAAGCAGTCATTAAGTATATTAGTCTTGTTGTTTTGACTAGTCTAACACGACTACTATCAAAATACAAGGAAATACGAAATTCAGCACTCCTATAATATTATTGCTGACGCCTTGATTACTGTTAGACTAATTCCATGAGAATGCAAAACTTTATCAAATAAAGCAGTCATTAAGTATTAGTCTTGTCGTTTTGACTAGTCTAACACGACTACTATCAAAATACAAAAACATAACAAATTCAGCACTCCTACAATATTATTGTTCACGCCTTGATTACTGTTAGACCAAATCCATAAAATTGCCATAATAAAAACTACATGGTGCGCTATGTACCATGTAGCTATTTGGTGTATTTACTGTGTCTATACAATATCTATATTGTATCTACTGTGTCTATATAATATCTATATGTACTGATATACGAGTATTGTATCTTCTTATATACAGTATCTATATGTATTGTATGTATGTACTGTGTCTATTTGCGTTTAATGCATGTATAGTATGTGGCAGATGAAGAAATTATATTGAAAAAGTAAAAAATCCTCAGTGTTGGTAATAATAATAAAATGTGGATTTTATTATTATTTTTAACAAAATATCTTCGATATTAGTATGAGGCACCCTATTAGTTGTACCATTGAAGGAACCTTGGCCAGAAGCCAAGTCATAAATATCTTAACATTTTCATTAGTTCCCGAGAATATTTATAACGTTAGCTAATGCTCTCTTTAACCATAAATGTTCTAATTTTATGTTATCCAATTCAAGAGTAAAAGCAAATGGAATCGAGATTCTGGTAATGATAGTAGATGTGGAAAAACGATTTTAGAACTTATTAAAGGCAGAAGGAAGGGTTGTTAGCGCAGTGAGATAGAAGAGGTAGTGAAAATAGGGGGTGGTTTTTCTGGAAGCTGGGCTGATGCCAAGCAATGGGAGAGCCGGCGTCCCAGCTGCTTGCTTACCCCGCCTGTTATTTAAGCCCTTTCTAGGATACACTATTAGGGCCTGTTTAAATCAAAACATAACCACCCGCCGGCAACCCACTAAATCAACCCCCCCTCTACCAAAGCTACAACTTTTATTGTAATTTATGTTTTTCAATTTTATCAACAACAAGCGTAAGGGTGTCGTATAAATTATTTTATTTTCCTGAGACTCCGGTGTATCCATTTCAATGGTAACATAACTAGTGTGTAACAAATAAAACAGATACTAACGTACTTTTCTTAATTTACGATTTTTGAGAATTATACGTTTACAATATTAAAGGCTGCCCTATTTTCTTAGGACTATTAGTTTTGCTCAATTGTTACTGGTTACTATTCTTCGCTCTGATTGTAAGAGAACAAAATTAAGAAACTGTCGGCACTAAACTACAATATAACCTCATTTCTAAAGGCTGGATTTAATTTTAGGCACATCTAACTTTAGGGTTAGATACAATACAATACTCGTACAATGGACATACGAGTAGCTGTAACCAGTGGTTGATCGTAATATTTTGTAAAATATAGCTGTTATAAAATTTATAATACAGGCGAATAAAACAAGAATAATAAAACAATTAAGTCTGGAAAACAATAGCAGAGGAATGCCTGGAATACAGTCTTCTCCAGTGCTCGCATTCCCTTGGAGAGTGTGAAATATTAAAGGAACATCTTGGTGAAGTGACCGCTCTGAAACAAAATCCTGGAGAATTCCAAGTTTTGGAAAATCACTGCTGATTTATACAGGAGACATCGAGCCATCGGTGTTATAATACCTATACTTCTGCATACCCAACCTGCAGAAGAATAAAGAACATTATTCTTTAGTGTATCTATAAACAGGTACACAAGTGACAAGGGTTGTGCTGGCAAATCGCAAGTGGTAACCCTTGATAGCAAATTAGTTGTGAACTAAATCAACAGTCGCTTCTCATGAAGTCCTCGGGCGATAAATAATGTGCAACAACAGTCAAAACTGCAAGAGCTCGTATGGGTCACATTGTCACTAACACATATCAACACCATCTCAGCTCCTCTGACAGTGACCCGAGTGGAACCTGCCTGTTAGAAGAGGAAAGCCAGTAACATATTCTTCTCAAGTGCTCCCATTCCCGTGAAATATTGAAGGAGAAGCTTGGTGAAGTGGCCACTTATAAAACAATCCTAACAAATACCAAGTTTTGGAAAATAACTGATTTATAGCGGAGACATCGAGCCATCGGTGTAACAATACCAAGCTATTAAGGATAAGTTGACGATAGTGAATTTCAATTTATATATTTATTATTCAATAATTTTAAATAATCAGTTCCATATTATTTTAAGCTGACATGATAATATGTGAGTATAATGGATCTCGTAAAAGTATTTAAAATAAAACAAAACTGTATAATCGACAGGGGAGTTAGTTAAGCTAAGGAAAAAGGAGGCAATGGTATTAGCTATGCTGAATTCACCGGTTTTTACTAGAACAATGAAGTTAAACAGCATCGGGCAAAGTTGTGTTTAACCCAAAAAACAACCAACCAGGTGACACCTCACGCTGATGGCATCCTGAGTAATTTGCTACACCCTTGTTTGATGGATACCGAATCTTAAATGAGCCTAACTTTTGAGTAGAAAGGAAAAGAAACACAAAGGATTTAATCACATAATGCGTTTCGAACTCTTAGTGTTCATCATCAGGTTATATTTGTCTCAGTAAGGAGATGTTCACTGATTGGAGAGTCCAATTAGTCAATCGTGTGTATGTGTCGAAGACTTAGTGTTTCTTTTTGTCTCTAATCATAAGTAAAGTCACACAAAGCTTGCATAACTTGTGGCATTTTTGACTCTTTAAGGATACAAAAAGATAGAAAGCCTTCAATAAACAAATGGAAAAAAGTCTCACAATGAAAGTAATAATTAAGGGAACCTAACAAAAGAGAAATATGAAAAAAAACATACCAGAAGGTATAAACTGGAATAAAAAATATGAAGCGAGAAATTATTAAATTGGGGCAATGCAATGTTGATGCTATCAGGGCGGTATGTGGAATGACACATTCTAGTAGAACAACAAAGGCAGTTAGTTTTAGTTAAAACTAAGCTAAAACAATATATTTATTTTATTATGCAACAGTACTAAAGATAATTCTTGTGTTGCTTTCGGTTTTATTTTTAAATGATAAACTTAATTTATTTTCACTTTCTTGGAGAAAAAAATGTTATTCTGTGGAGGTACAAAAAAGAAAAAGGTTGAGATTTATACGGGTTGAGTATGGGTGGGGAGGGGGGGGGGAGAGTGAAAGGGATACAAGAGAGATAAGACAAAGAGGAAGATAGACTGTGAAGGGAGATAGAGCGGACGTAAGCCAGCCCGGGCGTCATAACACGGACCAGAGAGACAGATGTGTGGTGGCGCAGATGTTTATCTTTCCACAAGCACACGGCAATGGAGCCATTCGCTAAGCAGTCACGTCCTGTCAAAGGGCATTTAGCTTGATTAATGCATTACACTGGTAATAGGGGTTACTATGTACCGAGGCAGCCAGGGTTACTAATCTGCATGCTTAGGCCGAAGGGCGTGACTAACTCACCTGGTAACAGCAAACACAACCCTTCATAGCCTTACTGTTTTGACCACTGCCTAAAACCAGTTTCAAAAGCATCCCTCATATTAATCGATCTTAACCAGAAGTGCGAAATATGTTCTTAGAGGACAAAAACCAGTGGGACAATCAATTGGGCATAAGTTCGTCTTCTTAATATTGATTTGAAATTAAGGTAACATTGAATGAAAGGTATATTACAATATAGAAAGCTTAATTTCTACAAACAACATTAACTATTAACAGTAAATCAGTTTTATATTGAAAGTAATTTGTTCCTTTATAATTAGGATCACAAATCCTTTAGAAGTTCATTAGATCATTGTATATGCCATGAGTAAATTAAGAGATATATCAAATTGATGAGTTGATGTAAGGAATACTTACACATTTAATGAAAAAAATCGTTGTTCATTTTGTTTTATGCAAATTTTAATTAAGTTGAATTAATTCAACATTTCTAATTTCAATCGTGAACTTCCCACGTACCTCACAATAAAAAGTAATTCATTACCTTCAATATTACCTCAATTATACGTAGTCTTTGTTGGGAATGTGGTCAGCTAAAAATTCCTGATGACTACGGAAGACGTAATATTTAAGAGAGTATTATTAAGTTTTCTTTCAAACTCTCTCTCTCTCTCTCTCTCTCCTCTCATATATATATATATATATATATATATATATAAATATTAATTAAATTCTTTAAAATATTGGAATAACCTTTTTTAAACATTAATTAATTTTAAAGATATTATGGGTATAAATAAAAATATAAATAAAAATGGAAAATTATTTATTTAAAACATATTAAAATTGGAATTACCTTTTTGCCAACGTTTCGTCTTTATTTCAAGGACATTTAGGTTATAAACTCAAAAACAATAAAAATAATTTATTTTACAAAACATCATAAACAAATTTAAAAAAAACAGAAGGCTTTCTGCATTAACCAAGTTCTGTGCATTACTGTGCTGTTCCACGACATTTTTGAAACACTGTTTAAAATCAAAAAATTAAATATATATATAATTATATATATATAATAATATAATTTGGTACCAAAGGAGCATTTCCTTAGTTAATTTATTAAAAATTAAGAAGTTCTGATTGACCAGTTTTTTGTTGAATTTATTTTGTATCCTTTCTTGGACAGCTTCCAAAGAAGGTTAGCAAAAGTATTAAGAAATTAAAGTTTTACGAAATGGCCAATGAGAGCCAAGCTTGCCATTTTATTTATTTTTAATTTATATTAATACATATTAAGATTTATTTTCCGTGACCTAATGTTTATTGTGGGTTAAGTTTTTTAACCTTCGGAAGCTCCAGAGTCTACCCAAAGTTTTGGGTCAAAAGTAGGGTGGTCAACAAGAAACCCTGGTTCTGAAAGTCTGTTATTTTTAATTTTATATATTTATATATATATATATATATATATAATATACATATATACATACACATATTATAATATATATCTATTATAATATGTATCCACCATAATATATATCTATAATACAATTATAATACATTATTATTTTAAAAATCCATAAAAATATAAACTAGATAACATTGCATCTTTAACTATTTATGATGGAACTATAAATCCTACTTAAATTGTCTGTATCTGTTTTTCTATTGCAAGTATTATTAGTATTTTTGATATGTATCATTTCTTTGATCAATCTTTTATTGTATGAAGTTTCATAATCTAAAATTGATGCATTCTCAAAATAGATAGTCATAGTCTTTTTAGTCATAGTTTTCAATGTTTTTAGTCATGCATTGGAAAAATAGTCAGTGGATGAAGTAATAGTTCAGTGAGGTTGAGGAAGGTTGGTGGCAGGATTGAGAGGAGAGGTAATGAAAAGGCAGTGTCCGCGTGGTACATATTTTGGAGCTCCTTAATTTTTTTTAAATTACATAAAAAAATACCTTTAATTTATAAATGTTTTATTTAAATTCCAAAATATTATATTATTTATCTATTAGCTTTGTTGTTAATAAACCAATTCTGATTTTAACTGAATTTGAATGGGTAGCAAATTGGGGACAACCCGAGGAGGTAAAAGCTCTAGGCATTCTAGTAGTTTGATAATAAAGTTTAGCCTGAGAGACTAAACCCAGACACTCTACTATCAGTTAAATTCATTCCCATTAAAATTGTATTAATAATTCTGTAATGCAGTAAAATTTAACAGAATTAATTAGTAAAGGTTTCAATCTAAAGCCTGATATATAAATGAAGTATAGAAAAAAGATGCGTGGCAAGCTAAAGGAACATACTATATTACTTTCCCCAAAAAAAAGGGGTTCACTTGTTTTTATAAAGTGTCTTTACCGATAAACAGTTGTACTTTTTTTCTGAATTATGAAGGTTTCGTAAATCTTTAACAAACGAGATGGCAAAATCTACTAGGTCGTTAGTTTAGGGCAAAAACATAGTTCACTAGAGCTGAATTTTTAAAATTGTCATAATATATTTTTCTATTTGTTTCATTCATCCAATAAGTAACAGGAACCATTACCCTACCTCTGTAAGTTAATACTTCCTAAATCCAATTAGAAACAGGAATTGCAGTATAGGATTAAATATATTTGCTATTTTTATGCATTTTTATAATTAAAGTGAGTCAATAGATCAATTTTGAATGTTAACAAAGTTATTTAAAGGAGAACGGTAGAAAAGAAGTTACCCAATAGACTATTCTTTTAGAATAAAGGTCAGAACACAAACTGAAACAAACAACTTGTGATCTGCGTCCTACCTAGTTTCCTTCATTGTTATTATTATTTAGAATCTTCAAGTCATGTTCAAGTTTACGATAACTTTTACTTAAAACTTTGCATTAAATATAAATTCCTAAAGTTAGTGCAAGGACTCTTGAGTTATTCTACACATATCCTTGTTTTATATTTATTATTAAATAGGTTTTAAGTTCAAAAATAAATTATACACTTCTTTGACATTTGATCAACTTGTAAAAGTATTAGTATTCTGAACGACAAGAGAGTAAACAAAAAGTTTTCTTGTAGTTCTCTGATTGTGATTAACACCTATGCAAAAATGAATTAAATAAAAAAAAATCATCAGCGTACTTAATTTGCGAAATAATAATCTAAAAAAGTCGCTGTCAAGACTGCATTGATCCTTTTTAAATCCATGTAAAATAACGCTTAAATTTTACTTTCGCTTTATTTTTTTTTTTATAAAGGAGAATTTTGCCTTTGATCTTGACGGGCCTCATTTATAAAAATCAAGTACAAATATTTTTCAAGGCCGTTATAGACCTATAAACGCACAATTGATAGAGAGGAAATTTTATGAAATATTCCTGGTTTAAGGGATTTAATTTTAATTTTTTAGAGTCTCAGGTTCAAGTTTTTCGGTTATTTGATCCTATAGTTGAAATTATTACAGGAACCATTAGTTTGGAAAATTGATTGCCTCATACATTTATTTAAATTGGGCACTTAATGTATCCTCACTATTGAAGACATATCTATTTTTTGTATTTCTTATAATCGAAATACGTATTTTTTCTTTAAATATACATTGAATAAATAGGTAAAGGAAATATATTTTTCTATTGGTAGGTCCGGAATTCAAACTGTTGTTGAGGATAAAATTTTCAATGATTCGGATGGGTGTAACTAAAAAAAAACTTTGTTTTCAAGAAGAAATAAGATTCAGGCTGAAGTGATTTGAACCCTCTTATATCATACTGTATCCACTTTGATACGAAATCCCTCCTTTTTTTTCATTCGCTGCAGTGAAATCCGCCGTAAATCCTCTAAAAAGAACTTTCTACTCCTTCCCTAAAAGGATAGGATACTAGGCAGAACAAACAAAACAGCAAAAACTACTCTGCGAGAATTATTCAATGAATCGTATTTATGTTTAAACAATATTCTCTTATAGTGATGTCCATAAATAACTGTTACTCACAATATGGTATTTGTACATATGCCTTCATGTTGTACTTGCTCATGATAACTGATTAAACTTATTTACAGTACAATACAGGGTACAAATAAAATAAAACACATATACAACTCTAGAGTTGTGCGACAAACTCTGAAGCTTGGTCTAATGTCTGAAGAAGAACACTGTATGGTCGAAAAGCGTTATTTTAACCAATTTGTGTTAGTTAACAGAAGTTTTATAAATTATCAAATTAATATAAGTAAAATATTAAAAAACACAATTATGTCCATAATCAAAAAACACTTTGTCATTATCTTCTATTTTCTTCTTTAAGATGTGTATTCCAATGATATAGTAAGGCTAACAATGCATCAGAAATTACAGGAAAGTTTTTAATAAAACTAATTCTCTCTAAATTAAGGAGTTCAGTACTAATTGCATTGGCTGTAGCATCTCAGGAATTGACAACTTCTTCCAGTTGTCAAGAGAGGAACTGATGCTGATATCTATAATGCTTGAATCAGTCTTACTTGTGCCGCAAATTTACTAAATTGCATTTAACTCGCAATATGAGAATTCATGAAGAAGATGAGGAATATTCTAAATTTCTGATAAATATTGGTGAAGACAGAGTGGAAAAAGAATGAAAATAAATGTATTATTACTGCCCAAAGACATGCTTATCCGTGCTTATAATATTGATTAGTGTATTGAATACATTTCCTCTTCATTCGCCAAACCACAAAATATTTTTACAGAAAATTCTATATAAGTTTCATTTAACGAGACACACAGCGAAATTAATCATTGAGTAATAGGATCATTGAGTAATTTCCAGGAGAAATTAAACAATATCTGTCATAGAACCCTGTTTTTTAACTTGTATGTTTGGAGACTATTTTATTAGCTTTTTATTCTACAATGAATAAATACCACATAATAACGAACTGCACTATCTTAGAATTATTTACAATGATCGTAATATTAAATGTATTTATCTATAACTTTCCAAAGTAATTCTAATCAACTGTTCACTTCAATCTACACTAGTTTGTAACAAATCAAAGAGATTTAAAAATAAACATACAAAATAAATTTGAATAATTAATTTCAAAATGGGACTCAGGTAATATTGAAACAGAATGAAATGATTTAACTATATCTGTAGTCTTTAAGTCCTTTTCAAGCCATCAAAATCTTCTCTTAATGGCATAGGTTCACGAAATATATGGAACTGTGTCGTCTTTCTGGGCGTTTTCCGTTAGTACTTACCTTTTACTTCTTATTATATGCTATAGGACTAAAAGGCAAAGAATGAATAAATTAAAAATAAAAAAATTTAATTTAAAACATCAACAATCATGAATAATTAGGACGGATGTCAAAAAATAGGTAAAACAAAAAAGGTAAAATACATAAAGAAATGAAAAAATAATAAAATTCTAAAAAAAATATACAAATGCTTTTGCAGCCATTTTATATTAAAAACATAATAATACTAATAATTGAAATTATAAAAATTAATGAGTATAAGAATAAATAAAAATTAAAAAATAGTTTAAATAAAATGTAAGTTTTATATATATATATATATATATATATATATATATATATAAACACAATAAGAATGGGAAAACAAGACTAAGATCTTGATTGTTGTTTCACGTTGATATGTTTCACGATATGTGAAATCTTTTTATTTATATATATATATATATATATAAAATTGAAAACAAACGTCATTTTATTCTATAAACAAAAATTAAATTACACGTTAACACTCCGAAATAAGAACAGTTATTAATAGATAATAACAATCACAAAATAATTAAAGGATAAGTCCATATAAAAGTAAACAAACCTTAAACACCCATATATCGGAAGGTTATTCTGTGGTTACTCGATTGCCGACAGTAGTGTTGCCAGCTTACATATATTAAGTTTGTTATCTTGTTATGTTTAGACCAGATTTAATGAATGCATGGAAATAAACAAATAATAAGGGCTTCCTCGAAGACTCGAAAGCTGAGAATTATATTTTCGGTGGATTACAGATTCTTTGGAAAGTCACCCGAATATATACAACAGTACGAAATACGTCATACGTTAGTCAGTTACCGTAGTTTCAATAACACTTTTTACATTTGATGTATCAATTATATTTTTTTTGTGTAAAATTATGAACTTTTAAAAAAAACAGATTCTGTGAAGGATTTCTTTATATTAATTAGAATGTTATTTATAATTATTGATTTTAAAATTCTTGAGAATGAAGAATATATTTCAATATAAAACTGATAAAAATATTGATTTATGTTTTGATATACATTCCATTGTAATGTCAAAGAGGAAATGGTACTTTTGATTAGGTTGGGTAGAACTAAATGACTCGTATAATTGGAGGCAGCACCGAGAGGAGCGAGTGAATAGGGCGCGGAGATAGATTCCAGATAAGATAGATTCTTATGCTAGAGGCTGTGAGCTTAAGGGACGTTCTTGTGGCAACCCAACCGTCAGGTTGGTTTTAATCTAAACACCAAGGCCTTATGCATGTATCGTTAAAGGGCCTTCTCTGAATCTAGTCATTCTCAGATGGGAAGATAACTCGTCAGTCGACACAGCCTCTACCTCGTATGGTAATCAAATTCTAATGTTTAACAGCACGCAATCTCCTTCTTGATGTAGTAGCTTCCATAATTTATTATAGATACATCTTTGCATTCCACGTCAAAAACGATTTGAAACCCTATTTAAGACTGAATTATCAATAAGATAATAAAAATTATATATGTAACTAAAATTATATGGTCCGATTGGAAAACAAATAGGATAACATAAAGAAAAGAACACGTACAGTTAAAGCTGAAACTCATTTAAATATTTCGACAACCGTCTTCTTCAGGAGAAGTGCTCTGCTTGAGTGGCCAAGTACGCTATATGATGTCAGCGCGGGGTCAAAATACTGATAGTTATGCCAGTTCTTTCTGCGTAATTTAATCTATTGTTTTTTTTTGTTTATTTGCACAAGTATTACTAAAATAGATAGAAAACAAAACGACGCAGTTAACAGAATCGTTGTCTCAAACAACAGTTTGTTTTCAGGAGAAGAGGTGTTTTGGGATTCACCTATAGTTTGGAATTTTTCACGTTCCGGTGGTTGTCATTTTAATAAGGACAGGGCCTCAGAAAATGATTTACGATGTAAGACATTTCAACTTGGTTATGACTTCAAAATCTTGTTTTAATTTAATTTGTTATTTTTAATTTGCAAATAGTTCTGTTTAAAAGCAAAATTACACACATAAATATAAAAAAACATTCCAATCTTAAAAACTCATTTTGGTATAAACTTCAAATTTTATTGTTAGTTTTTAAAATGTTAACTTTTTCGCCATTTTCTATTTTTACCCCTGAAAATTCCACCCTCTGTCATATCGAACCCTCTCTCCTTCTATGCTACTGTATACGAGGCATGCTAGTTTAGAGTTATAATGATTACGAAACAACTGTCTATCGTATGTAATGTAATGGCAAGGGGTGGGGAGACCAAAAGATCTGGCAAATAGGCTACCAAGTGAGTCTTCTTCAATCTATGTATAGAAACGTGCATAAAATATTCAGCATTTCTCCAATTATACCATATTGAAGTAAAGGTGAGATAGGTTTAGTGAAATATTGCTAGTTTTATCAGTTTTGAAGTAGTAGAATGGTTTAAGTTATAAGGGAGGGTATTCTTCAGCAAGGCAGTTATGGGAGCAATTAGCGAGCTTTGTTCAGCTTAATCTGGTAATAAGTGTGAGGGGGGGGGGGGTTGAATATGTGAGGCGATACTTAATTCCCTAATGAGATTGGAGAAGGGGAGGACCGCCCCTAGGGCAAGTCCGATAAGACTTAACTCTTTCCATGTCGAGCTTAAAACATTAACAGGTATTAGCGAAACTCTGTGCCGCCTATTAAAGGGATGCTAATGTTTACGACTCTGGAAAAGGGAGAAAATCTCTATTGATTTTGGCCGTCTTTCCAAATGGCTACCATTAAGGGCGTACAATTTACTCCTACTTTAAACTAAATAAATAGCTTATAGAGCGTGTTCCCTGTCAAAAACAACCTTTCAGCATAGCCTCTATTTCGCCTAAATAAAAAAAATTCTCTAAGCACTGAATATTCGAAATAATTAACTACATAAAAAAACAATCACTTCTTATTATATATGTTTAATCTTTAAAAGTAACGTTAACATAGTTCTTTTTTTCCTATCAGCAGACACTGTAGAGGGTTTAGTTTTTAAATAAAATCTGTGTCTAAAAAAATCTTGTAAGAATTTGAAACTTATTTAATAAATTGATATATCTTCACACTAAATGTTGTTACTCCTTCATATTGAAAATTAACTAATCTCCCACGAGTTCTGAGATATTAAAGAACATTTTGCCACTTACGAAGTAAGACCGAATTTTACGTATAATATATTTTATTTAAAAAATATTAAATACCTAGCAAAATTAAATTAAAAAAAAAGTAATATATTTTAAAATTGATATGATATATAGATGACTGACAGGATGGTGTTGGTATTCAAACATGCTCTTGTTATCTTATTGCAAAACACATTTTACGGTGTAAATTCTTTGATTATTGACAACCTCTTTAAATTTAGCTGATATGAACGAAACAGAAACAGTTATAATTGTATTCTTACATCTACTTAGAATCCTTTGTTATCTGAAACAAATAACTGAGTCAGAAATTTTTACAGACTGAGATTAAGAAAAGCTGGGAGCCAAGAGACCAAGTAGAAGATATGTGGAAGGTCCGTCGAAGTGTTTTACTGGTTGGCTGCAGTGCGCCTCGGTAATCCCTCAGGGTGATTACGTATTCTCCTTGATATCGCAGTCTGCTCGCTTATTTACTCAAGAACTCCATTAAAGTCAATATGTTCAGAGACGTTCACAAATCAATACATACTTTGACTGTTTTACACGCATACCAGTAACCGGCCACTTTTATAATATTTAAATAGACCATACATCCAAACTTTTTTTAGCAGGAATTTAAACGTTGACTGCATTCTTTTGCAGAAGTCATAACCAAGTTGAAATGTCATACATCGTATATCATTTTCTGAGGTCCTGTCCCTCTTAAAATGACAACCAGCGGAACGTGAAAAATTCCAAACTATAGGTGGTTCTCAAAACACCCTCTATACACATGTACATTCAGGTACATGTACTATTCACATGTACAGCTGTAACTCCATGTTACATTATAAACAAATATTGTTATATCATTAGCTGTGCAATCCGTAATTGTGTGGTATTTACTCATTTACTGAGGTATGCATTTTACCTCAGAATGAGAAATATTGTTATACCTTCTCGACCACTTATTCATACAATTCAAACTGTGTTTTTTAGGATTTGGGCCAAAGAATGAACTACTGATAGTAAGCCATAAAATCTTATGGATTATGACCGGTAGTTTATTCTTTGGATCAAATCCAAAAAAAAACCGGTTTGAATTACAAACCGAACTGTTGGCAGATTACAAGTGCTGCTAGATGAAAGAATACCGGATTAAGGAGGTTCAACTTGTCCTTTTTTTTGTAATGTTCCAGCGTGTCGTGCTTTTATCATACAAAAACCATGACTTTATATATTTTATGAAATATAAAGTATTGTAACTTTCTTTGGGAAATAATAGAAATTTACTTATTTTAAGATTCCTCAAATAAAAAATCCACTTCGAACACACACTATTGTTCATGTTACATTTTTAATACACATTAAAAATTACTTTATTAAATTAAACCAGAATTAAACTTATTAAAACAGAGCATTGATTTCAACTTGAAAACATACTTTAATGTGCATAAATATTATTTATTTTCAAAATATTTTTTTACATTTTTTTATACAACACAATGACTAACTGTAACTTACAGTTATGCATAACTGCATAACTGTTATTATATTAATGTTTCTTATTGTTATTATTTTGAATGGACACAGATTATTAATTATTTTTTTTAGAAAAGTGACGTATAAATCAAATATGAATAATAAGTTAAATGTAATGTAGTAATAAAGAATTAATAATACTGCAAAATAAAATATAGTAATGGCACGCTATATTATTCTTAAACAATCGCTAGGAGATTGCATAAATGTCGTTTATAATTGTATAAGCATGCGCAATCAAAACAGTTATTCTCTTCAAGATGGACAAGATCCGAAATATGTTCAAATAGAGAAAATAATGTATGATATAATAATTATTATATTTATGCCCCATTATAATTTTTAAAATATTAATTAATACAATTATATTCATTTTAGGTTTTAAATAATTATTAATTTGTTTCTAATAATTCTCGTTATTCTAAAACTTGCGGTTTTTTTTTTATATTTTCTGTTGTTAGGGTCTAATAACTTGTTTCATGTATTATTAGATCTTGCATCTAATAAATGCACTGATCATGTTGATTGATCAGAATCAATTGAATGAATTAATTATAACCTTTTTTAAGGTAGTTACCCAGGGAAACAAAACTTCTCAATAACGCCAGCTTGCCAGAACTTTATGTCTTTAGGCTATAATATACGTTTAAACATCTTTGTTGAAAATACATGAAGACGCTAATAACAGTTTAACAAAAAAAAAAATTTTTTTTCTCCTTCAAGGCAAACTTTTCGAATCACAATAATATTAAAACGCATCTGTTTTTTTAATGTTTTATTATTTTATTATATTGTATTCCATATAAATGAGATGACCTAAGGCAGTAAACATGTATGTAGCACTCAAATACAATTTAATTTTTTCAACTTTATATATGAAAACAGCTCTTAAGTTTAGTTTTCTTGAAATAGTCTCCATATAAAACATGGATTTCATAGAAAGTGTCCTTCGTTTATATAGTTGTGCATTTTTTAAACCTTTTCTCAAGTCACTGAGACATTTTTTAAGATTAGAATAAATTTTTAAACAGGCTTTCAAGAGATATAGTTTCAGAGAGGACATTTTTAGCTAATATGCTTTTTCGAAGTAAGAATGAATAAAAAATGCACTTCATTTTATTAACACTGCGGACGAATATAGTTGCATTTCAAATAAATAATTTTATAGTTAAAGACTAAAGTTATGGATTACAATTTTGTGTAAGTAATTTTACAGATTACCATTTTTACAATATCTGCTAAATGATATTGTAAATTTCAGATTCGTACAGTATCTAACATTTTTGTAAAGTAAAAAGCTAATGAAATGGGCTCTACGTATAAAAATTTAATGGTATAAACAACGCGTTTCGAACACCTAGTGTTCGTCCTCAGACATTAACTAAGGGTGAGTGTCTGTGGTACAACTGACACTGTATAGTTGTACCACAGACACTCACCCTTAGTTAATGCCTGAGGAAGAACACTATGTGTTCGAAACACGTTGTTTATACCATTAAATTTTCATACGTGGAGACCATTTCATTAGCTTTTTACCTTACAATGAGTAAATACCACATTATAACTGATTGCACTACGTTAGAATCTAACATTATGATTAATTGAGCAAACCATAATATAAATATAAGCACTTTTTTGTTATATACCCTGAAGAGTGAACTTGTTATGGCGTCTCTGACTTTACACTTAAAGTATGACAAGTGGGTTAAGACAAAACTAATGAATTACAATTGTCACTCTATTAGAATTATAACTGTTTAATGTCAATAAAATTGAATCAAAATATAATTATTCTTGTAAAATAGTACTACTACTGCAATAAGGTATCAGTTATGCTACTCAATTAATATCAATGATTTCTTTTGAAATTTACTCATACCTGAATTGTGTTACTGTATTTAATACAAATAATAATATTTATTACTTGACTGGCTTAAGTCAAGACCAGTTCTTTAGATTGAGTTAGTGTAAATGAAATATTTTGATGATAAACTCTCAATTTTTACTAATGCATTTGTATAAAGTTTGCCATTTGAGATGAAAATGATTGATGGTTCCAGAGTTTCCACTTTGCGTAAATCTGTTCCAAGTTGTTACCAGCATCGTACTTACTTTGCAATATTTTGTTTGACAATAAAACATGAAAATTTAGCAGTTCTAGAGAAAATTATCAATGTAGCTGGATAGTGTTCTAATATAACAGAAGACTTATCTAACAGTAAGATAGTATGTTGTGTGTATCAGTTATTTGCTTTTTTTTTTTTTTTTTTGGTATTATAAAGTCCTAATGTTCTTAAATGATCAGTGCTACTTCTAAATGTATTAGAAGATAATGGAGTAGTGGTTAATGGTCTACTTAGGGTGCTTAGGTACTTAATGGGTGCTTAGGAGAATGGGAAAAAAACTGATTCTCATCATAAGAGCCGGGAAAGTAGCTTTAGATGAGTAAACAGCTTTTGTGTTTATCTGGTATAGATCAAAGGATTTACTAATCAATAGAAATCACAAAAGAATTCGGATATCCAAATATCTAAAAAAATATTTATTAGACTGACTCAAATAAATGATGTATCCAAGTATATTTTGTAAAGTACTTCCATCCTATTTCTATTTAGTTGTGTCACAGTCACTCATCCTTGGGTATGTATATCTCTGTTTCCTTATTTTATTTTGTACCATTTACTTTATACTATAGATAGCTCTCTGATTCATTGTATTTTTTTTTTTTTTTAATTAATGCCTAAAGAATAACACTACGTGTTCGAAACGCGTAGTTTATATGAATAAATTCCTCTCGCTCTCTCTCTCACACACACACACACACACACATATATGTTATTGCATTTTTTTAGTTAATGCCTGAAGAATAACACTACGTGTGGAACCGCGTTGTTTATATTACACACACACACACACATATGTTATTGCATTTTTTTAGTTAATGCCTGAAGAATAACACCACGTGTGGAACCGCGTTGTTTATATTACACACACACACACACACACACACACATATGTTATTGCATTTTTTTAGTTAATGCCTCAAGAATAACACTACGTGTGGAATCGTGTTGTTTACATTATTAAATTCCTATATATGGAGACTATTTCATTAACTTGTTTACCCTACAATGAGTAAATGTTGATTGTTCTTTCACGTGTTTATGTGAAATCTTGTTTTATATATATATATATATATAATTTCGAAAATACTTGTTCGAACGTACTTAAAAACTAATAATTACAATGAACCGGAAAAAATACAATGATCGACATTTTGAACCAAAGTTCTAAGACTAAAAAGAAATGGCCAGAAGAGAATATTAAGCCTTGTTACATCAATGTAAATACATTTACTTTATTTTGACTTACACACATGTCTAAGGTTAATGGGGCGGAGTGGAGTGATTACGCTATATATAGTGACTGAAGGTAGAAACAAATTCCCATAAAATGACCCTGAATTATTCACTAATTGTAATAAGTGACTAAATTCTTGTTATCATAGTTTTAAAGAAAAGTGATTCCAATATTCAATTACCAAGTGAAATAGGATTTTGTATATTGTGGTATTTTCTTAGGTTGTTTACTTGAAAATGTAATTTACTGTTGGAAATATAAATGAGATAATGTAAGCCAAGGAGGCAAGTAATGATGTTCTTGTTTGAAAGAGGGTTGCGTAAAGTTGATTTGGGATTGGCAAGAGCTGATGTCTGGATGAGAGAGAGTGAGAGAGGCAATCGAGCGGAGTGGCCGAGAGACAGGGTGAAGGTCAGTCGTTTAGTGAGTCCTCCCCTTATCAGGCCTTCAGCCAGCACAAGTGGTGCCTTCAACTTTGTTCTAGCTCAGAGTCAGAGACGCACTTCAGCTTCACAGATGTCTTTAAATAATGGTAATAGCCACCAGTATTGGTCCTTGTCAAAGCCTCAAACCGTTTCCTGTTAGAATTTCACATATTGGTTTATCTGTTATTTTGGGGGCCAGGCTAGCTCAGTGGTTACGTGCTCGCCTCTGAACTGATAGGACCGGGGTTCGATCCTCACCTGGCCCTCGATTTATTCACGCGGGAGGTGAATAAATCTGAGCGCGTCGTCACTCTGAGAAGGACGTTAAACCGTCGGTCCCAAGCCTGTACGATGTCAGGTACTCGTTAAAGATCCCTACTCTAAATACATTTGAGTTAGGCAAAATTTAGTACTCCCACTGTAGAAACAATCTTCATTGTGTGGTATCACAAAGGGCCAATGCTCGGCCTACGTGTGTTCCCTTATGGAACTGCCACTGCAACCTAACCTAACCTAACCTATCTGTTATTTGTGTAACTCAATTCTCATTCATTAAAATTCCATGATTTTTTTTTCTTATTTTTATCGTCACTTCCCGATTTAGATGTGACTTCGTTTGAAATTTAATCTGAAAAAATACTATCATATACTTTTCTATATAATTTGATATCATGCTGCCTTTAGGAGAGTAATAAAATAAACAAGCGCAAAAGAGCGAAGTACATCATACTATCAAAAGTAGAAGTGTCCTAGCCAAAGTCCGATGTTTCGATTCAGCTGTTGTTACAAAACAAATGATCTTACCGTTCAAGCCATCAAGGAGTCCTAACCAGCGTCGAATCGGATTATAACAAAGCCTATTTCACTTGGTAAATGAATATTGGAATCACTTTTTTTTTAAACTATGATAACAAGAATTTAGTCACTTCTTACAATTAGTGAATAATTCAGGGTTATTTTATGGGGAATTTGTTTCTACATTCAGTCACTATATACAGCGCAATCACTCTACTCCGTCCATCCGCCCCATTAACATATATATATATACATGTGTGTAAGACAAAGTAACAAAATATATTTACATTGATGTAACAAGGCTTAATATTTTCTTCTGGCCATTTCTATCTGGTCATAGAAATTTGGTTCAAAATGTCGATAAAAACTCGGTTTTGATTTACATATAATTAGTTTGTTAAAGCCCGGTTGGACTACCTTTACCGAATTACATGATATAGTGAAATAACAATCAATGATAAAACCACAATATGAAATGGGAAAAAAAGACTATGATTTTGGTTGGGTTTGACGAAGACCGCTTGTTACGGTTGAAAGATCTTAGTCTTGTTTTCCCATTTTTTATTGTGGTTTGATCATTGATTGTTGTTTCACGTGTTTATGTGAAATCTTTATATCTATATAATATAAATAGTTCAATGTACATAAAAAAATATAGAGAAATTAAAAACACAAACTTACAGTCTATAATTTTCGGTCGAACCGTCTTCAGGAGGGATAAGAGAGAGAAACCAAGCGCACTGGTACAGAGATGGTTGGAGACCAAAAATGTTGCCACATACGGGCCCAGTCACAGAGAATAAGGTAGACAAGAATCAATTTAAATTAAAATAGGAATATGAAAAATAATAGTACAATGACTAAAACATAAATGAATAGAATGAAAATCAAACAGAATAAGTCTGTTTGACGAAGACCGCTTGTTATGGTCGAAAAATCTTAGTATTTTTTTGTGTTTTCTTACTGCAGTTGGACATTGATTATCATATTTGTGATATGCTTTTTAATAATTAAGAAAATATAATAAATAACTTTTTTTATATTTCTTCGAAGCTATAATTAATTTTAGTTACTTAAGAATTACATTTTATTATAGTTTTGATTTTAGCTTCGTATGTTTCTGAAGAAGATATTCGTTTTTTCATGGAAATGCTTTTAAGTTTCTTAGTATTTAGGAAGAGATAATTAATTGGAACCAATTAGGAACTATCTTGAAAGGAAAAGAAAAAGTTATTAAGAGAAAATATTTGTTTGAAGTGTGTGGAGTATATTTTAATGTGATCGTTACGGAAAAGAAGAATAATAAGTAAGTATAATTGAGGCAAGCAAAAACCTTTTACGTTTGAAGTTAAACAATAATTAAGCCAAGCTGTGAGGCATACTCAGTCTTAAGTGTAAAATATTTGTCTAATGGCAAGAGAGATAAAGGCGTGGCCTCTTACGTGAGAACCTTGCAGTAAGCAGTCGAGTGTTTTTCTATCCCTTAATTGGCCCTTCTAGGTACTCAAGGGCCATCACAAGGGCCTGCTTCTTCATTCGGCTCAATTGAGCCCCATCCCTTCAAGGTAAAAACCTCCTCCCTTCACAACCATTTCAAGCAAAAAACCTTTCTTCCCTTCCCCAAACGGGAAATATAAATTAATTTTCTGAGGATTAGTCAACACAAATTACAAGTATTTTCTAGAAGTGTTTGCTAGAACCTGAAGTGGCCTGTTTATTAAAAAAAAATGACTAAATTATAGACTTCTTTATGATTATAACTTTCTTTGCTCAATATTTCCAGAAGGTCGCCTTGAACAAAGCTTTCTTGAATATGAGAAAAGCTATTTCAAAACCAATTGTCTTAAATATTCGTACTCTTAGTACGAATGCTATTAGTATTGGTAATGAGGCATCCTCACCACCACATTCTGGTCAGACAGTGCTGCCATCATACATACAATGTTGTTAAAAAGATTTCACATAAACACGTGAAACAACAATCAATGATCAAACCACAATAAGAAATGGGAAAACAAGACTAAGATCTTTCAAGCGGTCTTCGTAACAAGCGGTCTTCGTCAGAGTCAAAAACCCATTTCTTATTGTGGTTTGATCATACAATGTTGTATACAACACACATAGTATGAATGGAAGAATCTTAGTATCGGCAATGTGTGGCATCCTCACCACCACATTCAGGTCAGACAGTGCTGCCATCATACATACAATGTTGTATACAACACACATAGTATGAATGGAAGAATCTTAGTATCGGCAATGTGTGGCATCCTCACCACCACATTCAGGTCAGACAGTGCTGCCATCATACATACAATGTTGTATACAACACACATAGTATGAATAGAAGAATCTTAGTATCGGTAATGTGTGGCATCCTCACCACCACATTCTGGTTAGACAGTGCTGCCATCATACATACAATGTTGTATACATACAACACATAGTATGAATGGAAGAATCTTAGTATCGGTAATGTGTGGCATCCTCACCACCACATTCAGGTCAGACAGTGCTGCCATCATACATACAATGTTGTATACAACACACATAGTATGAATAGAAGAATCTTAGTATTGGTAACGAGGCATCCTCACCACCACATTCAGGTCAGACAGTGCTGCCATCATACATACAATGTTGTATACATACAACACATAGTATGAATGGAAGAATCTTAGTATCGGTAATGTGTGGCATCCTCACCACCACATTCAGGTCAGACAGTGCTGCCATCATACATACAATATTGTATACAACACACATAGTATGAATAGAAGAATCTTAGTATTGGTAACGAGGCATCCTCACCACCACATTCAGGTCAGACAGTGCTGCCATCATACATACAATGTTGTATACATACAACACATAGTATGAATGGAAGAATCTTAGTATCGGTAATGTGTGGCATCCTCACCACCACATTCAGGTCAGACAGTGCTGCCATCATACATACAATGTTGTATACATACAACACATAGTATGAATGGAAGAATCTTAGTATCGGTAATGTGTGGCATCCTCACCACCACATTCAGGTCAGACAGTGCTGCCATCATACATACAATGTTGTATGCAACACACATAGTATGAATGGAAGAAATCTTAGTATTGGTAATGTGTGGCATCCTCACCACCACATTCAGGTCAGACAGTGCTGCCATCATACATACAATGTTGTATGCAACACACATAGTATGAATGGAAGAAATCTTAGTATTGAAAATGAGGCATCCTCACCACCACATTCAGGTCAGACAGTGCTGCCATCATACATACTCTGCCAGCGATAGAGTAAGAGATCAGACAAATTCTGTCTGATTAATTAGCAAATTGTTATTAAATTCTAACTAGAAGGATTTGAATAATAATAATAATAATGAGAAGATGTTAGCTAAAAATATTAAATATTAAAAATTAATAAATCCTTAACTGATACCTTTTCAAAAAATGCTTCAACACTGCTTTTTAAGTCAACATTATACAAAAATTATTCCAAATACTGTTCTATGAACACTTTATGGCAAACATTTCAGATTACATTCTTAGCCAGTTTACCAGTGTTTTACCTTAGTATTTGACAAAACTATGTAATACAATATTTTTTTACTTAAAATGTATTATTCTAGTAATATTGTTAACATTTTGGTAATAATTTTGTAATATGATTTATTTTATTTCAAATGAAACCTCTATTTGAAGACGCGAAGCTGTTTTGAAGGTTAACCACAAGATTGTGGGCACCTGCTTATGAATGAAGGGTGAGTTTTCTATTATAGGGTTATACGGCTGAGATAAAATTATACGGAGTTCATTTCTCCTTATAGAGGAACTACGAATAATCCTTGTATATTACAAAGGCAACATCAGCATGTCTGTAGCGAAGACTCTAAAACAGAGGTCTCAAACAATCGGCCCTCGAAGTATTTTTTTTTTGCGACCTGCGATCAGTGGGCTCAACTTCCTATTTTACTAACTTAAATCACTAAAATGCCACTGCTTGCGTTATTTTAGTTAGTAAAAAATGCAAAAATACGTTTAAGCCACTATCACCTCTACAGTTCCTGTAGCTATTGCGCGGATTTTAGAAATGGAAGTACGTATATATGTGAACAATTTGTCTCAGCTATGAAGACTAACAAGTCTACACTAATATCACGGCTTAGTAATGAACATTTACAAAACATTCCTGACATTGGTTCCTGCCACTAATAATTCGTGCCTTGTTGATTCAAAACACTTTTATATGAGTAGTCAAAACAAAATCTGACTGATACTGAGAACACAGTCATTCATTACAGGCTCTGAATAATAATTGGATTATCTGAAATACTAAATGTTATTTCTTATTATCATGTTTGTTACAGCCTTAGTCGATTCGATAACATTTAAAAAAAGCCTGGCCTATTAGATATTTTTGGCTTACTTTTTATATAATTTATTTACAGTTTCTGACTTAATAAATAGATAAACTAAAATACTAAATTTATGTTTTTCCTATTACGTTTTTAACTGTTTTTGTTCGATTGGATAACATCTATAAAAAACTTATCACATTTTTTTATTTAGGCCAACTTTTTTATAATTTTCATAATGCGGCTCTCGGTTTACTGTAAAAGTCCTTATTCGGTCCTCAGTTTACTGCGAAAGACCTCATTCGACCCTCAGTTTACTGTAAAAGTCCTTATTCGGCTGTCGGATTACTTTGAAAGTCCTTATTCGGTCCTCAGTTTACTGTAAAAGTCCTTATTCGGCTGTCGGATTACTGTAAAAGTCCTAATTCATCCCTCAGATTACTTGTAAAAGTTCTTATTCGGTCCTCGGTTTACTGTGAAAAACCTCATTCGACCCTCGGTTTACTGTAAAAGTCTTTATTCGGATGTCGGTTTACTGTAAAAGTCCTAATTCGTCCTTCAGGTTACGTGTAAAAGTTGTTATTCGGTCCTCGGTTTACTGTAAAAGTCTTTATTCAGCTGTCGGTTTACTGTAAAAGTCCTTATTCGGTGCTCAGTTTACTGTGAAAAACCTCATTTGACCCTCGGTTTACTGTAAAAGTCCTGATTCGTCCTTCAGGTTACGTGTAAAAGTTGTTATTCGGTCCTCGGTTTACTGTAAAAGTCTTTATTCAGCTGTCGGTTTACTGTAAAAGTCCTTATTCGGTGCTCAGTTTACTGTGAAAAACCTCATTTGACCCTCGGTTTACTGTAAAAGTCCTTATTCAGCTGTCGGATTACTTTGAAAGTCCTTATTCGGTCCTCAGTTTACTGTAAAAGTCCTTATTCGGCTGTCGGATTACTGTAAAAGTCCTAATTCATCCCTCAGGTTACTTGTAAAAGTTCTTATTCGGCCCTCGTTTTACTGTGGAAAACCTCATTCGACCCTCGGTTTACTGTAAAAGTCTTTATTCGGATGTCGGTTTACAGTGTAAAAGTCCTAATTCATCCTTCAGGTTACGTGTAACAGTTGTTATTCGGTCCTCGTTTTACTGTAAAAGTCCTTATTCAGCTGTCGGTTTACTGTAAAAGTCCTTATTCGGTGCTCAGTTTACTGTGAAAAGACCTCATTTGACCCTCGGTTTACTGTAAAAGTCCTTATTCAGCTCGGTTCTGAAAGCCTTATTCGGCCTGTTTACTGTAAAAGTCCTTATTGGCTGTCGGTTACTGAAAAGCCTAATTGTCAAACCTCGTTTGAACTTGACCTCGTTACTGTAAAAGTCTTTATTCGGTGTCGGTTTACTGTAAAAGTCCTAATTCATCCTTCAGGTTACTGTAAAAGTTCTTATTCGGTCCTCGGTTTACTGTGAAAACCTTCATTCGACGCTTCGGTTTACTGTAAAAGTCCTTATTCGGTGCTCGGTTTACATGTACGAAAGTCCTATTCGACCTTCGGTTTACTGTAAAAGTCCTTATTCGGTCCTCGGTTTACTGTAAAAGTCCTTATTCAGCTGTCGGTTTACTGTAAAAGTCCTTATTCGGTGCTCGGTTTACTGCAAAAGACCTCATTCGACCCTCGGTTTACTGTATAAGTCCTTATTCGGCTGTCGGATTGCTTTGAAAGTCCTTATTCGGTCCTCAGTTTACTGTAAAAGTCCTTATTTGGCTGTCGGATTACTGTAAAAGTCCTAATTTATCCCTCAGATTACTTGTAAAAGTTCTTATTCGGTCCTCGGTTTACTGTGAAAAACCTCATTCGACCCTGTTTACTCATTTCGGATTACTGTAAAAGTCCTTATTCGGTCCTCGGTTTACTGCGAAAGACCTCATTCGACCCTCGGTTTACTGTAAAAGTCCTTATTCGGTCCTCGGTTTACTGCGAAAGACCTCATTCGACCCTTGGTTTACTGTAAAAGTCCTTATTCCGTCCTCGGTTTACTGTAAAAGTCCTCAATCGCCCCCTGGGGAATTTAACTTTAACACGATTACTCTAGAAGAAGAACAACCTGTTCATATCATTTGATATACTGGGATGTGTTTGTTGCATCAGTAAGAAATAGATATTGAAAATAAATATCCTTACAGCACTATAATTGAAAATACTAATGCTAATACTATAATAGTATTAAATAAATACTAGTGCCTATATTTTTAGGTGGAGTATTAAATACTAGGCGTCCATGAGGCGGAGGACTCACTTTACGGAGTCATTTTATGGGCTCTGTGAGCTGCAAAACATGGAATAAATAACGTGCAACTGATAAATATTGTGCAAATGAATAAAATGAAGAAAGTAAAATTCTGAATCAAACCTAAGTCAGGTAATACAACCTAGAGAGGGTGCAATATTCCCTTGGGAAATCATCACTTAGGGCCTTCTGGCCCTTGCATTAGAAATGATAAAAAAATATAATTAGAGATCAAAGGGACCCCAAGTATACAAAAGAGACTTTTTTTTATAAGATTATTTTTTTAAGTCCATTTCTGTTTTTTTTTATTTAGTTGGTGTGGGTGATGGTTGAATTGAATGGCCGACCCCCCACGAGGGTCTACAGTTTTAGGACTACCACAGGATCTATGAGGATTCGGTCGACCCCCTACAAGAGGGAAGTACCCGTTACCCCGGGATCACGGGTTGCAATCGTTTGACTCCTCTGGGCCCCGTTTTGGGTGCTCCTGGACTAGATGTTAGAAAGAAAGGGATTAAAACCCCTTGTTGGCCAAACGCCACCTGACAGTAAGGACTTGGTGGGAGGAGATCTTGTCTCGCTCTTGTTAGATTTAGTGAATGAAAGGAGGGTGCCATTCACACCCATCCCGAGTTCCGTTAGAGCCAAAAAGAGAGCAACTACCAGTGTTCCAGCCCACATAGCTGAGATCGTGGTCCGTACCTACTGGTAGAGGCTGGGGTCTAGCTCCCCCGGATGCTAAGCAGGCATCCTCCCGAGAAGAGACTGCTCCTCACGCAGCGACCCGAAGGTCTACCCAACCTGGGTGAGAACCATAGCCACTATGAGTCCAACCTCAAGGGCGGGCTGGAGAGAGAAACTCTTCCAGGGGCTCCCGCCACCGGTAGTACCGACTTATTTTAAGAGTTTCGGATGACACTCCGGACCGAGGACCTACTGAACCTTCTCAGCTGCAGGTAGGGTCAGTGGTCCTTATTGCCCCCGGTGATCTCACGTGTAAAGCCAGTGCAGTTATTGACTAGCTGTACGGCCCCAGGAGTGGCACTAATATTGCCCAACATTTTTTTTAAGTCCATTTCTGTTGAATGTTTTTTTTATTTAGTTGGTGTGGGTGATGGTTGAAAGGAGGTTTATAGTGTTACCTATCATGAGGAGAGCAATGGTGAGGTGGTGGGGCGCTGTGGCTCTGGTAGCGCCGAGGACGGTGCCGACGAGGGCGCAGCAGACACCCACAGTCAGCAGGAGGATCATGAACCAGCGCAGGCTGACGGCCGCAGCGGGGCTCAGCAGGCCGCAGCATGACTTGGGCACTTCGCGGTACACCGAGCCTGTCACCCTGCAACAAACACCGCATCAGCTCGCCTGTCCTTCAAATCACAAACTACCCCAACAAAATCAATCATATAATGACCGTGAATAGCACTTAGACATACGGGTCGAAATATACAGTACAAGGTCTATCTTGTACTAACATTAATGAATACAAAATAAACACCAATTACACATGCTATTAATGATAACGATAATTAAGTTACAAGACTGAGTCAGTAGGAGTTAAACAAACTGTAACATAATGCTACAAACTTAGATGTAAACAATTTTTTATTCTCAATACAACAAAAAGATTTCACATAAACACGTGAAATAACAATCAATGATCAAACCACAAAAAGAAATGGGAAAACAAGACTAAGATCTTTCAACCGTAACAAGCGGTCATCGTCAGAGTCAAAAACCCAACTGAACACTGAAGTTGGGTTCAGTGTTCAGTTGGGTTTTTTACTCTGACGAAGACCGCTTGTTACGGTTGAAAGATCTTAGTCTTGTTTTCCCATTTCTTTTTGTGGTTTGATCATTGATCTCAATATAATAAACAACATTGTTATGTCAGTACTTGCCTTAATAATATAAAATAAAAGTGTAGTACTTAATCAATATTAAAACACTTTTTTCGATGAAAATACGATCTGAAACGGACAAATAAAGTTCAATGTAGATAGAAAAAACATAGAGCAATTAAAAACAGACACTTATAGTCTCTAATTTTCATTTTGAACATTCTTCAGAAGAGTAAGGGAGGGAACCAAGCGCTCTGGTACAGAGACGGTTTCAGGAGAGAAAAGAGAGAGAACCAAACGTACTAGTACCGAGACAATTGGTCTCCAACCGTCTCTGTACCAGTGCGCTTGGTCTCCCTCTCTTATCTCTCGTAAAGACGGTTCAATCCAAAAATTTGAGAACTGTGAGTGTGT
Organism: Hermatobates lingyangjiaoensis; assembly: GCA_026182355.1. Lineage (NCBI taxonomy): Eukaryota > Metazoa > Arthropoda > Insecta > Hemiptera > Hermatobatidae > Hermatobates > Hermatobates lingyangjiaoensis. The sequence continues at coordinate 999,521 of JAPFBL010000159.1, forward strand.
ATTTTAATTTCTCTATGTTTCTCTATCTACATTGAACTTTAATCAATATAAATGTTTATATAAATTTTTAGATTAGCAGTATGTAATCAAATGTTGTATTAAAGCAATTATAATGTTCATTCAAATCTTTGGCGTAGTGATATGTAATACAAATGAAGTACTTGATCAATATGAATGCATATATAAATTATTGGTGTTTGTATTATCTTATACAAACCTTCGGTCTAACTGGTGTCACAGGCCAATCTGTTTCTGTCATCCCGCTAATGTAGGTTTATGAAGATTTACAACATTTAGAAATACATTTTCAATAATAACCTCTAGATAATTTGGATACAGTTAATTAAACTTTATGCTGCTTCAAGTAAATAATATTCCTTTATAGTTTGCATTATGCAGTATTAATATTGTATGGTTAATATGTAAGGCGCATGCCCACCCACATACATTATATGCGACATTATGAAAATGATTTCACAATGAACACATGAAATATGAGACACTGGATCGAATATGCTGCCACTAGTTTCATCATTGGATTGGCTAAAAATTTCATGACGTCAACGGTTCCGCAGAGGATTAGTAGTTCTATAATTAGAATGCATTCTTCATTACATCATGAATATTGTATTGACCATCTGCAGTATAGCTTGTTAATATTTCAATTGGTATATATACTGGTACGTAATCTTTTCTTAGAGGGAGACAAAGAGAACATTTGATTTTACAGACACATTGCCAAAACAATTATAAATCACAAGAACTTTACTGTTTTGTATGGAAACCACGTGTGGACAGCTTGCAATCTTAAAGGATATAATCGAAGCAACGATTCAAAGAGATTAGTATCAAACTCAAGTTCTTCCAACACGTCTTGTAGATGCCTCATAAGCCAGCTTTTGCATAATGAGCAGCATCAACTTCTTAGATAATTTGAGCTTCTATCCTATCTTGCAGAATTGCTCCTATGTCTTCTGCAGAGTTAAAGTCTGGTGAATTTCCAGGCCATTCAGTTCAATCAAAGGAATCAATTCCATAGATTTTCATCAGGTTTTACGTCTCATTTGCTCGAAAGCATGTAGCCTGTCGTGGAAAAAAACAGACTTCAGCAGGATACAACACATTTTCAGATTTTTTTTTTATAAACGAGATCACGGTTTCTTCCACTTTTTTTTTTTTTTGCGAAAGTAAGCTCCGATCCAAGTCTGTACCTCTTCCTTAATTATTAATATGAGGCGCTTCACAATCAAGCACAAACAGTCAACTGTCAAGACAAAGCACAAACCCCTAAAATATACACAAATATAAGCACAGTCAGCAATATATACCTAGAAGAAAATTCTGAGGTAAAATGGATAAACCAACAAAAGTCTCCACACAAATGAAGTTTTATTCAACGCGTTTCGAACACTTTGTGAAACGCGTTGAATAAAACTTCATTTGTGTGGAGACTTTTGTTGGTTTATCCATTTTACCTCAGAATGAGTAAATACCACACAATTACGGATTGCACAACTAATGATATAGAAGAAAATATTGAAAAATGATATAAAATAGAAAAAAAGTATACAAATCATAGTTTTGCCCCCCCCCCCCCCACCACCCTGGCAAAAGGTTAAGTACCACCCTGTACTTTCATTTTTTGTTCCACATACACACTCTTACATTCTTCCAGTCATGAAAGTCTGAAAAATACTCGAATTAAATCTATCTTACAGTTTCATCAGTCGTAATATTTACTACTCTAAATAACTTGAATTCTTTCCTCTATATTTTACCTGGTCATATGTGTTATCGCCTCTCATTTCATATTTCATGCTCTAAAAATTTAGAATATTTCTCTCTTATTGATTGAATTATAAAGTATTCTAATTGAATGAAATTCAATTTTTTTTTCATGATGTAATAATATCACCGAAGAATAAACTTGTTTTTTTTATTGTTTAAACCGATCCCCTTGCGGGTGATAACGTCAGCCATTTATCAGCTTTTTGTTTGATCGGTGATTCTACATTGGGAGTCCTAAATTTTGCCTAATACAAGTGGATTTCGAGTAGAGATATTTAACGAGTACCTGACATCGTACAGGCTTGGAACCGACGGCTTAACGTCCTCTCAGAGGGACGACGTACACAAATTTAGTCACCTCCCGCGTGAATAAATCGAGGGCTAGGTGGGGATCAAACTCGGACAACCCGCACAGAGGCGATCTAACTTAACCACTCAGCTAACCTGGCCCTTTAAAAGTTTGTAGTATACACATAGTTTTATTTGTTTATCTTTGAATTAACTATATTTTTCCGTTCTAACCTTTTATTCTAACAAATATTTCAATTTAGGAAGTTTAAAAGTGAAACAACAATTATATTAATATATTCATGAGTATTAATAAGTCACTATAATTTTTTGATTATGGTTGAAAAACAATTGGAAACTAGAAGTGTTAGTTTTATATTGTTTTCTCTTTGTTCAAAGTAAATAATTACATTGATATACATTATTATACTCACTTTTAGTCAAAATCTAGGTCACACTTTTATCATAGAAATAAGGTGAACTTCGAACCAGCCATGGAAAAAAGCTTAAGTACAGCTTTTAATAATTCACATTAAAAAGAAACGTTTTGATTATTCTTTTTAAGAAGAAAACGAAAAAATTGAATAATTAAAATGATTTTAGATTAAAAGCATACTAAATTTTTAAAAATGTCAGAATTTTAAAAAAAAGTATTATAAAAAATACTTTCAATTTTTTGAAATTAATTTTTAAAATTGGAAAATGATTTTTTTAAAATAATTAATATAGAAATTATCAGTTTTATAAATTTTTTAAGAGGAAGTTTCTTGGAATGCAACTTCCAAGAAAATTGAAGCAATTATAAATATTATTTTTGACTTTGGATTAACAAAAATAAAAAAATATTTTGTCTTCACAGATAAAGTAGAAAATCAAATTTCAAATTTGAAGGAATCGAGTTGATTCGAAGGAATGACTAATTGAATGGGAAGCTAACAAGGAGGTTACCACAGATATCCAACTTTGATGTTTTCATAGAATAGCAGACTAAAGGGAATTGAATATGCATTTGACCGGAAATAATATTACAAGTCACTGAGCCGTGAATATCAAAACGTAAACAGGTGCTTTACAAAGGAGACTGACAGACAGAAAATCTGAGTTTACTAAATTATAATATTACGATGAAAGGGGCCCCCAGCCCGGCCATCAAAGCAGAAAAATACTCAATTATCTGCTGTAAAACTTAACAGCGTTATGAAACAATAAACACAGAAATGGAAGTTTACTTTCACATCCCTGATTAACATTAAATTCTAAAATGTAAAGTTTTTGAGTATTAAATATAGTTATCATTTTTAATGTAAAAAACAAAACTGAATCCAAATTTCACTGATATTTAATATATATATTAAATGAAAAGCAGAGCAGATTCTGCATTCACGACTTTTTAAGTAGCTGTTCTTTTTTCCTAATTACACTTCTATGTTGCAGAGGCAATGCAAATAGCAGATTTCCCAGCGACATTTTCAGACAAAAAACATAGTCAAATAACTACTAAATTTTTTTTTATTCACTACTTTTTAAACACAAGCTTTCGACCTCGTTAATCATCTTCAGGCAGAATAAAATATTAAGACAGATAAATAAGATAAAAACTCAAACTAATAAAATAACAGGATACAACTAGAAATGCATATATAAGGGATAACAATAGAAAAGGTGATATAGAGGTAACAATACTAAGAGGTAATAGTAGGTGGCGACCCTAGCGTCCGGGAGGTTAACCAACCGTCACTCCGTCTTTGTTAATTTCACTTTATTGTCAAAGTTTCTGGAAGTCGGTATAACAAACATTTCACTGGGTTGTAAATTAATCTCCGGGTATTTTTCCTTTATGTAGATGGCTTCTAGGATTTGTAAATGAAGAGGGTTTCTATTAATTAATGTCGCTGGGAAATCTGCTATTTGCATTGCCTCTGTAACATAGAAGTGTAATTAGGAAAAAAGAACAGCTACTTAAAAAAGTAGTGAATGCAGAATCTGCTCTGCTTTTCAACAATGTATGCTTGGATGAAGATCTGCTGCCAACTTACACAAATATATATATATATATATATATTCAATGATCAAACCACAATAAGAAATGGGAAAAACAGACTAAGATCTTTCAACCGTAACAAGCGGTCTTTGTCAGAGTCAAAAACCCAACATTTCTTACTGTGGTTTGATCATTGATTGTTATTTCAAGTGTTTATGTGAAATCTTTATATATATATATATATATATATATATATATATAATATATATAATATATCAGACTCATATATATTCAACATAAACGTGTGAAATAAAAATCAATATCTAAACCACAGTAAAAAAAACTTAAGATCTTTCAAAAAAACTTAAAGAAAAAAACGTCTTCTTCAGCGTCAAACTGATAATAATCAGTTTCAGTATCAGTTCTACTCTGACAAATACGACTTGTTTCGGTTGAAAGATCTTACACTTTTTTCTGATGCATTACTGTGGTTTAGACGTTTATATATATATATATATATATATATATATATATATATATATAATTGAATGCTTTCTTTATCTCGACCACTGGTTACGGCCAGTTTAGATTGTTGGTTCGTTTAAATACTGTAAATTTCATTTTCTTATTCAAAAAAGTTTTACTTCTGACTATGAAAAACGTTTTAAAATAAAACCGGAACGTCAACAATAAGAGTTTGATTTTTGAACTTAGAAAATTAACAGAATCCCGATTACTTAATTCACCTATCTATATATAATATTTAAAAAAAATGATATAGAATTATCGATTAACAGATACTTAATTACTAAATGGCTTTTAATCCTATACTCTTCTATCGGCTGTTCTCAATGAAAAATGCTTCACCGAAAGAAAAAGATTATTTTTCTTACTTATTGACCCCCCATCAAAGGGGCAAAGATCTGGGATGATTGATTGGCTGTCATTCAACGAAAGATTAACAGCTGTGAAGTTCTACTTAAATGGGGTGTCTGGGAAAATCTTTTATTTTCTTCTTACTCTTCTATTGGTTATTTCTATCAATCCAGAACATTAAAAAGATAGATTTTATCATATTAGAAAAGCAGGTGATTTTGAATAATAACCGAAAAATTTTAATAACTCGAAACTTTATTTTTGATAAACTTTATAATTTAAGTAAAATTCTTAATATACTGATGATTAAACAAGTTAATTAATTAATGGAATGCAATTTGATTGGAGTTTTAATGCTACTTAGTTCAAAGCATTCGCCTCGGTAGATTCTATGAGAACGGAGTAAAGTTGAAAAATTGTTACAGCACCCAGGGCCCTCCCTCCGTACTAAAAAAAATCCCGAGTTCCTACTCCAAAGAAAGAAAGAACCAGATTCATTTCATCTAGTTCTATAAGATAAGAACCATCAGAAAACTGTTACTGTACCGAGTACCACAGGTGGACCCATACCTGATTTTTAGAGATTCACAACTCTAGAACTGTGGATAACAATCCTCATTCTACTCCAAAGAAACTACTTATTCTCATCCGAAAGAAAGTACTCTCCTCAACAGGGTCTATGAGGAGGTTCAGAAGAAACACTGTTATTCCACAGAGTATTATAGTACTACTAGTAGTACACCGAATTTGCTGTCTAGTAGTCTCAAAGACCTGTCCCATCACAACTAACGATTGACTCTAACAATGATAGTAAAAATTGATTTCTTTTATGCTCTACTACAAATTTTGTAGATACTAATACTGAAACAATGAAATAAACTTAAAAGAGTCAAACTCTATAACAAATTATTTATTATTATTTGTTTTAATTTGAAACACAGCTAGTATTGTTAAAATAAACTATATTCCTAAAATATCAACTTTTGTTTACGTCTTTACACTCTTTTGATTAGGGTAAACGACTTTCAGTCAAAAATTTTATTCACAATTAAAAGATACAGAACTATTAATTAATTGATAATAATAATTGGCTAGATGAGAATCTTTCAATGATATAATTTTTGTTATCAGTAAGTTTGGTAATATGGATACTTATAGTAAATTTCATCGCAGGTCATGCTAGTTTATTTTTTAATATGATAATAAGATATGATAAATGAGGACGGTCGACATCACTGTTGCAATAATGACTCTTATTAGATATACACTGATCTTCCTACCGGCTAAAGGTTGTGAAAGTTTTATTATTATATCTATTATCGTATTATAAATATTGAATTTCAACATTACATGATTATTTGTTAGGAAAATATACAAGTACTGTATTGGAATAAAGCACGCTTCCTATTAAATGAGTATTGCCCAAGTCTATGGGGGTCATCTTCAGGTACTGTTTTAATGCAGAATTTAGCAAGAATCATTACAGTATAGTACCTGTAGCGTGATCACAAACTCATCTTCTAATCACGTGGTACTGTTTTAATGAAGAACTCAGCAAGAATCCTTAGAGTATACTACCTCTAGCGTGATCACAAACTCATCTTCTATGCATTTACTGTTTTAATGAAAAATCATTAGAATTTGCTACCTGTAGCGTGATCCAAACTCATCTTCTAATCATGTACTGTTTTAATTAAGAATTTAGAAAGAATCATTAGAATTTGCTACCTGTAGCGTGATCCAAACTCATCTTCTAATCATGTACTGTTTTAATTAAGAATTTAGAAAGAATCATTAGAATTTGCTACCTGTAGCGTGATCCAAACTCATCTTCTAATCATGTACTGTTTTAATTAAGAATTTAGAAAGAATCATTAGAATCGGCTACCTGTAGCATGATCACAAACTCATATTCTAATCATCTACTGTTTTAATTAAGAATTTAGCAAGAATCATTAGAATTTGCTACCTGTAGCGTGATCCAAACTCATCTTCTAATCATGTACTGTTTTAATGCAGAACTTAGCAAGAATCATTAGAATCGACTACCTGTAGTAGCATGATCACAAACTCATATTCTAATCATCTACTGTTTTAATTAAGAATTTAGCAAGAATCATGAGAATCTGCTACCTGCAGCGTGATCACAAACTCATCTTCTATCCATATACTGTTTTAATGAGGAATAATTAGAATCGACTACCTGTAGCATGATCAGAAACTCATATTCTAATCATCTACTGTTTTAATTAAGAATTTAGTAAGAATCATGAGAATCTGCTATCTGTAGCGTGATCACAAACTCATCTTCTATCCATATACTGTTTTAATGAAAAATCATTAGAATCAACTACCTGTAGCATCATCACAAACTCATATTCTAATCATCTACTGTTTTAATTAAGAATTTAGTAAGAATCATGAGAATCTGCTACCTGTAGCGTGATCACAAACTCATCTTCCATGCATTTACTGTTTTAATGAAGAATCATTAGAATCTGCTACCTGTAGCGTGATCCAAACTCATCTTCTATTCATTCACTGTTTTAAAGAAGAATCATTAGAATCTGCAATCTGTAGCGTGATCCAAACTCATCTTCTATCAACTACTGTTTTAATGAAAAATCGTTAGAATCTGCTACCTGTAGCGTGATCCAAACTCATCTTCTATTCATTTACTGTTTTAATGAAGAATCATTAGAATCTGCTACCTGTAGCGTGATCCAAACTCATCTTCTAATCAACTACTGTTTTAATGAAGGAATTTAGCAAGAATCATTAGAATCTGCTACCTGTAGCGTGATCACAAACTCATCTTCTATTCATGTACTGTTTTAATGAAGAATCATTAGAATCTGCTACCAGTAGCGTAATACCAAAGTTTAAGATAGAAGCAATACAAACACACGCGTGTTGCCATATATAATTAAGAAAAGTTTGTTCAGAGAACAATCTATACAATAGAATTTCTAAAAGCACAATTTGTTTTATTATGTAAATACTATGCTTTTTATAGTAACGTAAAAATATATCGAAGTGAATATGATTAAAATTGTTTTTAAAAGGTATTTATGAGTTTTAAGGTGGACAGGCCCAGGTGCAGATGTTAGGAATGCGAATAGGGAAGACTTATGTAGGCCGCTCTGGGGCCATCTGGTGCCGCGTCCGACCTTCACCCTCCTACTCGCACATCCCTCTTCAACCTTTTAACCCAACTTTGAATATTTATTTATTACAATTTCAATTTAACCAAACCACGCTATTCACATACATCAATACATCGCTTTGCGTCGTTTCGTTTTGCATTTTTTCGAAGTTGCATAGCTACTTAATTAGTAGTAATTTTCACCGTGCGTCGTTAGATATTCAAGGTAGCGTTGTTTTGGGTTCGAGTCTAATTTTTTTTTTTAAAATTTGTCGAAATTTTCTTTTTTTTTCTAAAAGACGGCACCACTTTTGTTTCTAATTGCGTTATGTCATCAAAACACTGTGATTCCCTGAAAATCAACGCAACGGAATTTGAAAAAGAATAAAAAATTAAAAAGCACAAAAACACACATATATTGCTTAATCACACCGAAGTAGCAATAGCAAATAAAAACTCGGTTTTGTATTACATATAATTAGTTTTTTAAAGCCCGGTTGGACTACCTTTACCGAATTACATGATACATATATAAATATATATATATATATATATATATATATATATATATATATATATAGTCAGTTGTGTTTTTGACTCTGACAAAAACCGCTTGTTACGGTTGAAAGTTCTTAGTCTTGTTTTCCCATTTTCTTATTGTGGTTTGACCATATATATATATATATAATATATCAGAGTTCACATAAATATGTGAAATAACATTCAATGATAAAACCACAATATGATATTGGAAAAAAAGACTGAGGTCTTTGAACCGTAACAAGCTGTCTTCGTCTGAGTCAAAAACCCAAATGGACCCCTCAGTTGGGTTTTTGACTCTGACGAAGACCGCTTGTTACGGTTGAAAGATCTTAGTCTTGTTTTCCCATTTCTAGTTGTGGTTTGATCTTTGATTGTTATTTCACGTGTTTATGTCAAATCTTTTTATATAACATGTAATATAGAAATGGTCCAAATCGGGCAAATAAGTGACTGATAAAAAGAGCAACACGAAAAGGACGAGACACTTACTAGGATCAATATTTCGTCTTCCTGAAGACGAACTACGATTTGAAATATTGATTCTAGTAAGTCTTTTCGTTCTTTTTGTGTTGCTTTTATATATATATATATATATATGTTGAATGCCAGATTAGATATATATATATATATATATATATATATCCAGTAAAATCACAATAAACGTATGAAGCCATCAATGAAGTATAAAACCACAAGGAAAAAGAAAACATAGAAATAAATACTCTGAGGCCTTTTACCTCGTAGCGCAGATATTTAAGAATGACATTTATATTTGCGTATACTATTTAATAAGTGAATTCATTTCCTGCTATAGTATTTCTGTTGGAAGTAACAAATTTTTCTATAAATCTTAAAACTGAAAAAGATAATATTTTAAAATTTTGTCGTAACTTTCACATATTAGGAACTTCTAAGACATTGTGATTCAAACGTAGAAAAGAATTGGACTGCATACTGTATTGTATTATTTAGAGGAAATGATTAAATCTTTAAATTTTTTAACATTATATTAAAATAAAAGCGAGTTATGATGTAAATCAATAGTGTAAAGCCTTATACAAGACATTTCAGAAAAGAGTTACCATGATCTGAATTTTAACATGAGTATGAGTAAAAGAAAAACTGTATCTAAAGTAAAACTATATCTATTAGAAAGTATGGGACGTTTAATGCTGGGAAAGTAAAAAAAAAAAAGAATTGGGACTTTTCAACCAAATCGCTTTTCAACTACAAGGAATTTATTCTCCTCACAACTTCCCCGGAACCACATGCTTCTTGAAATAACTTATTTTTATTTTATTTTATAGATATCTTTTTATTGAATAAACTATGAAAGAATCTTTTATTCAAAAACTACCATGAAATGGTTTTACATTCATGATAGTTCGATATTTCAAATTTGTTTGATATTTAACAAACGCCAATAAAATATTTCAGCTTTAATAATAGGAGTATAAACTGTTTATTATGAAATGAGAACCTTCCTATGGGCATACTTTGTCGATGCTAAGCACATTACATACAAGGCATTTAAGCCTTCAGCTTCCAAAGTAGATTGATTGTAATCTAAACTTATGTAAGGTATAATTTTTGGACTTAAAACGGGTTTCACTTTACAAATGAGCCACCTTTGCTATCAATTAAATAGGGCAAAGGTAAAAGCTGTTAGTAAAGGTTTTTAGGTATAAAAAAAAACCGACTTAACATCGTTCGTGACTTCCATAAATTCATAGCTATTACTCATTGATAAAAGCTACTGCTCATTGATAAATGAGTACTTCTTTTCAAGAATCCTACTGACTTTCATTCGCTTGGGAGGGACCGACTCCGTGACTCTTGTTACTATAGGAATAATATCTTGAAAAGAAATAAATCTATCTAATCTAAACGACATGAACTCAGTGGAAATTAGGTCTATTTCATCTGAGTCAGTTACTAGAGCCACTAAGAAACTACTCACCTTTTTGCACCGTCGAAGATTTAAAGAAATTTGTATAATATGGATTTATAACATAAACAAAAAAAAAGAAATAATTATCAGATAACAGACCAGCTATACAATCAAAGAATTTTTAAACCTCTTATAGATTTAAAACAGTAAAAAAATACCAAAAAAAGAAAGAAGAAAAAGAAACAAAGCAGATGAATGAAAACAGGAAGTCTTAAGAGATAGGCTGAATGACTAAATCCTATCAAAAATTACATTTTTTTGACAGTAAACATGGGAAGATGGGCGTTGTGACTTAGCTTGAACCCACGGACGAAGGACGGCTAGCACTGGCTAAATTGGAGACAAGGTGTTGCCGTAGTAATCATTAGTATCGCTGTATACTTAGAGGTTACTATACTACAAAGAAACAGAAGGTGACTAGACTAGAGGTAAGATCTTAAACCCGAGCCCGACTCGGGCCAAAATTCAGGCCGGATAGGGCCCAAAATGGCCAATTATGACATTCGGGGAGGGGCAGACCCAAAATGTTAATTATTTCATTTGGGTCGGTTCGAGCCCAAATAATGCCAATTATTAAATTCGGGGCGGGGCGGAACCAAAATTCTAATTATTACATTGGAGCCGGGTTAGGCCCGAAATGTCAATTGTTACATTGGAGTTGGGACTGGCCCAAAATGTCAATTATTACATTCGTGTCGGGTCATGCTCGGGCTTTTCTCTCACTTTTTTTTCTAACAAACATATATTTATATATTATGTACACTAAAACGATGTATGGATATAAAGCAAAGAATATTTGTTTGAAATAAATAATTTAGATAAAACAGATGACCGAAATTTGCTTGGATGGCAGAAAATAAACTCCTATATATATATATATATATATATATATATATATATATATATAACGATTTTACATAAACACGTAAAATAATAATCAATGATCAAACCACAATAAGAAATGGGAAAACAAGACTAAGATCTTTCAACCGTAACAAGCGGTCTTCGTCAGAGTCTAAAACCTAGCAGTTGGGTTTTTGACTCTGACGAAGACAAGATCTTAGTCGTGTTTTCTCATTTCATATTGTGGTTTGATCATTGATATATATATATATATATATATATATATATATATATACCCGAGCCCAATCGGGCTGGGTTTTTTAGGACTGATCTTACCTCTAAGCTAGACACATCTACTTCTATTGGTAGGTAAGAACATTTTCGCAGTAACGTTTCTTGGATTTTGTACTCATATAGTATGAAACCTATACCAAAATAACAACCTAAAAAATAAATGACAACCTATGACAACCTCTGCCGGCTTTCTCATAGAGTATAATAAAACTACTGACTGTTGTGGGTGTAGTAATTTCTGTTTATATGAAAGAGAATCAGTGACTTATCACAACGTTACTTAAGGGATAACTAGTCCCCTAATCAAACAGTATTATTTTTTGGACATTATATGGATCTTATTATATTGTAGGAATATTTTTACGAATAAAGGTACTGATTAATTTTTTCTGGTATAATTAAAAGTGTTTTTTTTTTATATTAAGTGTAAAAGTGTACGCGTGCAATGAGATACGCTATCTCATTCGATTTGCTATTTTATAGTGGGATATTGAAATATGAAATATCTGTTATACATTTTGTTTTAGTTCAAAAAAATTTGAACATAATAGTTTAATAGTTTAGCCTTTATTTGTCCATAAATACTTTGAGTTGTTTTAGAAGAAGTAGCTATCGAAGTTTCGTTCTAATGTTAAATAAATAACATCAAGGGAATTGAATATAAAATGGATTACATTTCAAATAAGAAAGATAAAAGAATTGATTTAGAGCAAGGGACTGCGGGAGAAGTTTGAAAAAGGACAAATGAAGACGTAAAAGGGAAATGAAGAAATACGCAATGTAGAGACAAGATGTAGGCCAATAGCCAACTCCCAGAGGAGGCAGGCCAGTGCTTGTGAGGGAAAAGCACATTAAGGATTTGTTAGCCTTCGGGATTTGATACAAAACAGCTTCTTTTCCCGACCTGTTTTCCTTTCGAGAGAAAAAACATTCAAGACACAAACTCTTTTATCCACTGATAAGACTAATATTATTTAAACGAATATATGTTCAAATAGAAGCCAATAAAAAAAAAAAAACCCGAATAATATCATGTTTTTAGAAAGATATATCGAGGAAATGAATAATTCTAAAGTGAATAGACAAAATGAACTAAACTAGAAAATCCTTTTGGTAATTACAAAGCTGGAAAAACTGAACACTCTCGTACGTTGCATTGTACACAATATATAACAAAAAAAAAAAAAAAAAAATGAATTCAAAAGCCAATATAGTTATACATTTTTTTAGAAGATTCATTCAAAATCCTTCATCCAAAAGTATGAATAAAAAATCTTTATCTAATACCATTAAGAGAAATATAATGTTCTAGACCATTTTTTAAAAACTTTTTCCCTGTGACGTTATCAAATCCTTCGAAATCTTGGAAAAAGTTTAAATCCTTCTTTATTTTATGTGAAAGAGGAGCTAAAAGAGTTGATCTACGTTAGTGGTTTCTGAAGTGTATTCCACGGGACTTAAAGGGGTCGGACGGAAAATTAGGGGTTCCCTTAACTCATTATTTCAACGTTAAATTATTTTTGTTCACCTGGCGGAGGTGGGTGGATTTGTTAGCCAATTTTATAAAAGTCGGACGACTTATATACTTCGGATATCTTTACGAAATCACTAGAACATTAATAAAAAAATTAAAATTCCAAATCCTTTGGATTCCTTGTTGATAAAGAACATCAGTACTGTGTCCATGTCTGAAACCCACTCTGACCCCTTGATTTATTCACGAGAGATGTGAAAAAATCTGAGTATGTCGACCCTCGAAGAGGACTTAAGCCGTCGGTCCCAAGCCTGAGCGATGTCAGATATTATCAAATATCCTTGTTCTAAATACAGTTGAGTTAGGCAAAATTTGAAATTATTCTCCCAGTGTAGAATGTTCAGTTTGTGATATCACAAACGGTCTTCTTTGGTCTATTTTGCGTTCTCTCGTAGGACAGCCACTACAACCTAACCAATGTCTATGTTTCAGTTTTTTGACAAGCTGTTGCTTTTTTAAACAAAATCTTTAAATTTCCTTTTTAATATTGTTGTAATCTTTGATTGAAGAGTCCCATAGGTTTATAAAGATTTTTAAATCTATATTCATATAAGAAGTTCATAGAAATGGAGGTACCACTGCAAATCTGCATGACTTTGTAACCAAATCGACATCAGTTAGTAACAGACTACGTCTTACCATTAATAATCTATTTTTATAGACAAAAGACAACCGATACTTTGTTTACATTTTGATATTTACTTTCCACTAACTAAAATATATGATTTACGGAAAAAATAAATTAATCCCACTCTGAAAATATTCAAACTAAAGTATTACAAATACGTATAATCGTGAAGAGAGGGTCTTGATTGGGAAATGAGTTGTAAACTTTACTTGTTTATGATGATAATGTAGTTATATTACATTAGTTCTCATACTGGGGTAAATGGATAATATAAAGTCTCCATACAAAAGATGTTTTTTTTTTTAAATTCAAACTACGCGTTTCGAACTCTTTCTGTTTACCTGACGATAAACATAAAAGTGTTCAGAACGAGTAGTTTGAAATAAAAAAAAAAAATTATTTGGTGTAGAGACTTTATATTATCCATTTACCCCAGTATGAGTAAATACCACATACTTACGGATGCACAACTAATGAGTAAAATTATTAGTTTTTAAAACATTCATTATTTCATTTTATTTTTTAACAGAATTTTGGAAGTGATATGAGTTTAATATAATAATACAGAGTAGATGATAACATTGATCAGTTTATCGGAAACTCTAATCACTCTCAAAAGTTTGTGTAACAATATTATGATTATATTGTTAAACAATATTATGTTGTTAAGACTTTCATGGGTTGGTATCCACTGCATTACTGTCAAGTAATGCAGTTAGTATTAACTAACTGTGGAACACCACAGACAAGGCAATACTTCATTACTTGTGCAATCATACTGTAATGTTTTCTCATAATAGGGAATTACAAAAATTACGTCTCCACACAAAAAGAAGTTTAATATGAAAACTAACAACGTGTTTCGAACACCTAGTGTTCTTAAAGGTCGTTAAGTCCTTCCTAAGTCACTGCCGTAGATCGACTCTCAAGAGTGCATATGTGAACCTGAAGAAGGACGCTAAGTGTTTGAAATGTGTTGTTAATTTTCATATTAACTTTTTTTTTTGGAGAACTAATTTTTGAAATCCACCCAATAAAAGGCAATACTTGAGTAAAACTGAAACATTATATAACCACGTTTAAATATAATATAATTATCACCATATGCTGATTTGAACGAGTCAATCGTAATATAAGAGGCTTATGACGAGGGAAGGGTATAGGCAATAAAAAGGTTTCCTGCCGCTTACGTTGGTACGCCTGGGTGTCTTTGAATCTGAACAGTGTGATTCAAAGCAAGATAATGAAAACTCCAGCAATACCGGCAAGTTATCAATAAAGTAACTGTTCGAGTTGAAGGTTATGTTAGCACAAGAGATAGAAGGGTGCAATTGTTTGCATCTGGGTACAGGTTATAAGACTGTTATAAGACGTTCTCTTCAATATCGAAACTATAACTCAGCTTTGAAGATGGCTTTAATATTGGTCAAGGCTTGTGTTTCATAAAGGATACATTACTTCTCAGGGGCTTTATCCCACCCAACTTAACTACCTAGCTTCTTAATTGATTACCTACAGTGGTGTAGCAACTATTTTTGCCACCCGAGGAGTTCGTAAGATTTGCCACCCCTCCCACCGCTTGCCAATCCATTAACCTTCAAAATTTTAGAAAGTCCTCAAAATATATATTTCCATTGAATTAAAATCAAAGATCTAATTTTAGACTGTTGTTATTAGTCCCGGACTTTCATATTATTACAGTACTCACATATATATAATATATATATATATATATATATATATATATATATATATATATAATATATACATATATATATATATATATATATATATACAGGCATCGTGAAAGAAACGAAAAATTTTTCAAAACAAAAAAATATATTTCATATCATAAAAAAAAATTGTTAAATTAAATTTACTGGTTACACAAACAAACATCACTAACTTTCATTTTTTTAATTTGTAAATATTACAATTAAAAAAAACGTTTAAAAACAGTATTATACATATAAAACATAGAAACAATTACGACCTTAAAACTCAGTTGGGTTTTTGACTCTGATGAAGATCGCTTGTTACGGTTGAAAGACCTTAGTCTTGTTTTCCCATTTTCTTATTGTGGTTTGATATATATATATATATATATATATATATATATATCTTTAACAGAAAATCTCAGACACACAACATAGAAACGAACACACCTACTGTCTTTGATTTTCGGTTGAACTGTCATCAGGAGAGTTAAGATAGGGACACCAAGCGCACTTGCGAAGTCCAACCGTCGCTTCGCAAGTACGCTTGGTGTCCCTATCTCAACTCTCTTGATGACGGTTCAACCGATAATTAGAGACAGTAAGTGTGTTCATTTGCATGTTGTGTGTTTGTGATTTACTGTGAAACGTTTGTTGTCCTTTTGGATCTTTTTTCTGTTACATATATATATGTATATATATAAAGATTTCACATAAACACGTGAAATAACAATCAATGATCAAACCACAATAAGAAATGGGAAAACAAGACTAAGATCTTTCAACCATAACAAGTGGTCTTCGTCAGAGTCAAAAACCCAACCTTGGGTTTGACTCTGAGAGTTGGGTTTTTGACTCTGACGAAGACTGCTTGTTACGGTTGAAAGATCTTAGTCTTGTTTTCCCATTTCTTATTGTGGTTTGATCATTGATATATGTATATATATATATATATATATATTTTGTTGAAATATACCGCACCTTCGGCATTAACGTCTTTCAAACTAAGCTGCTCCAGTCTCCTGACAGTCTTACGAATAGAAGGTGGTAATTCCCAAATAAGTTCTCCAAAGGATATTGAGACACTTTTTTGAAACACTTTAATAGATATCAACAATTTTAATACAGCTGAAAAACTAACATGACAGATAAAGAATTTAACATAACTTACAAGACCATTATCTAGAAACTAGTGAAATGTACCGCAGCAGATGAAGTTGTCATAGCATAGAGTATACTATATATTGTTTCTTTCCAGAAAAAAAGCCAAAGGAGGATGGGAACTTGACTATGATTATGATATCATCTATATGAAAAGGCTGTTTTCTTAACAATAGTACAGAGACTGATAAATATATCTTCTACAAGTTTAAAAAGAAAATAACTAATTCCATATACACTTAATTAGCTATTAATTAAAAAAAAAGCTATTATGACCAACTATTTTACAGTAGGTGTAATAAAGAGTTGAGTGGGTGAGAGGTATTTTTAACGCTGAAACGGAAACGAAGCCGAGAAAATGATTTAATTGGGCGAGCAGAGAAGGATGACCTGGCAGTTTCCGCTATTGCGCTGACTCCTGCCATCCTGTGCTTTCTGTTTGGGCTTTTAAAAATAAGTGAATGCCACAAAGTATAGCAATCCTTTATTGCTAATTACAAAGTCAAATGAGATTCAGTAGTGAAGAAGAAGATATAAAATAACTGTCATCCTGATAAGTGTGACGGTGCATATTTGTTTTTTTATTAATCATATTTTAGAAGCACTCGGCTCCATCAGAATGAAACGAACTTTTAAACACCTCACTTAGAAATTCATTTATGTCCAAATTAGTTTAACCAACTACACTTGAAGTGCAACTGATATGATAGCTTCATTGTTACGTCAGTAAACATATTAATGAATAATGATTACTCGAAGTTAATTCCTAAAGATATATCTGCTTTTCTAAAATGTATCTTTTTCTAAAAAGTATCTGCTTTTCTAAAATATATCTGGTTTTCTAAAAAGTATCTATATCGAACATGTATCTACTTTTCTAAAATATATCTGCTTTTCTAATATGTACTACTTTTCTAAAAAGTATCTACTTTTCTACAATGTATCTACTTTTCTAAAATATATCTTCTTTTCAATCATGTATCTCCTTTTCTAATATATATCTTATTTTCAATCGTGTATCTAGTTTTCCAAAATATATCTTATTTTCAATCATGTATCTCCTTTTCTAAAATATATCTTCTTTTCAATCGTTTATCTAGTTTTCTAAAATATATCTTCTTTTCAATCATGTATCTCCTTTTCTAATATATATCTTATTTTCAATCGTGTATCTAGTTTTCCAAAATATATCTTATTTTCAATCATGTATCTCCTTTTCTAAAATATATCTTCTTTTCAATCGTTTATCTAGTTTTCTAAAATATATCTTCTTTTCAATCGTGCATCTACTATTCTAAAATGTATCTTCGTTTCAAACATGTATCTACTTTTCTAAAATGTATCTACCTTTTTGAACTGTGTATGCTTTTTTACGGCTGCTCATGCGTTGTCGACAAACTTCCCTCTAGTATACGAGAGGGAATTGTAGATTATATGATACGTAGAACGTTCAATCGGCCATTACTATGACATGGCCAATAGGTTGTACTCATTATTTATGAAACCACTGCTGAGCGACTTTGAACAAATAATTTGCTATCATAGAAATAGATGATAGATATTCCTTCCAATTGTATCATGTTTAAAGATCTCAGAAATTTCACATTATTTTTGAATAATTTGAAAGAATATTATACTTTTCTTAACCGACTACTTTATCAAGTTCTTAATTTTCTAGAGAAATACTATGATAACAAATGGAAGGTATTCTTTTTTTAAACAAAAAGTAATACTTTGTATATTTCTTTTGAAAAGAACTGACTAATGAATGCAGTTTATTAGAAGGGATTGGTGGGTGGGGGGGGGGGGGGGGTTTGGACTTAATTCATCTGCGAGTAGTTAATAACAAGCTTTAATGGAGGGATGAAGAAACGGATAATGGTGGAGGAGACATTAAGGCGGGCATCTGTCAAAGGTAGCCGAGATGATCTGCTGTGCCGGCCTTGGTGAAGAAGAAGGAAGGCGTCCTCAAAACAATGCCTCGCACAGCTTTGTCTTCCAAATGATTAACAGCCACTCAGTCGAAACCAGAACTCGGCCTAGGATTAGCACACTTTCTACTCAGGCCGTATTGCGTCACGCTAGCAACAAATACACCATAATCGACTAACCTAATAATATTATTATTAGTACCACAAAAATAACAATTACAGAAATCAGGAAATACCATCTCCTACTTTCTTCCTATTCTATCAGTGGACCATTTTGGGAACTATTCTTTCTTCCACAGGAGGAGTTCACAAAATAGGGTGCACGTACTCTTTGGGATATTCTAAGAGGTGCAAGACAACTCTAGGTAAAAAAAAATTATTATTCAAAAATTTTTAAATTTTTATGATTAAGGTATTAATTGAGTTTGTTTTCGTTTTATGAATCTAATTTTGCTTAACTAAAATGTATTTAAAAGAGGGATCTTTAACTGACGTAAGAGAGAAGTTATAATTTCAGTTGCACTTCAAGTGTATTTGGTTGAACTAATTTGGACATAAGCAAATTTCTAAGTGAGGCGTTTAGAACTTCGTTTCATTCTGATGGAAGTGAGGGTCTCTAAAATAGGATTAATAAAAAAAAAACAAATATTAGTGAGATTGACGGAGTACAGACAGACGGTTTAACGTCCTCTTGGAGGGATGGCGTGTTCAGATTTGTCCACCTCCCGCATGAAGACTGTGGGTCTGAGCGAGAGTCAAGCCTGCGATCTAAGAGTTCAGGGACGCGCACGCATGCCACTGGGCTACCTTGGCCCACACAATTATCAATACTAAAGGCAAGCACGCTACCTGTTAGACTAAACCTGTTTTGTTTACAAGCGTTCCCAAGACAGTAGCAGCGTCTACTACGCTGCTGTTAGACTAAACCACCTCCTTATATCTGACACCAGATTCAATGATGCCCATAATAAACATGAAAAAGAAGAAATGTCAAAGAGGTCATAGAGACTCACTCCATATGTTCTATATTAAGTATTCTCTATTTAAGCGAATAACATGAACCTTATTCTCTATTTAACATGAACCTGTACTGTGAAAGTTCATGTATTCGTCACTTGTGAATTCCTTCTTTCAAATACAAAAGATAACTTCATATTAACACTTATTAAACTATAAAGAAGAAGATGGTGAAATACATCAAAAATAGAATAAGAATGAACCAGCTAAATAAGGAAGTAAATTTACAAAGAAAGACGTTTCTTCGTTATTATTGATGGTTTAGAAATGTTTAAACATAAAAGCCTACAAGAAACCGTCATAAATGAAAAGTGGTATGACCCAACAGGCGTTAATAACAGCGTTACAGTATTCTTCTTGGGATGACATAATTTTTATTGATCGATACTTTCTAAATTATACTGGGCTGCTAGACACAGAATTGTGCAACGGCCACTTGTGGGCGTAAGGTAAAAAAAAAAGAAACAGGCTTTAATTTAGACCAGCAGCTCTCAAAATGGGTAACATTTCCTCCAAAAGAAGGTAACAACAAAATGGGTGTTTTAAAGTTAAGAAAAAAACAACGCGTAAAGAGAAAAGTTAGTTTGATTAACTCTGTTATAAAGAAACAAAGTTGCTGATATCAACTGAACATTTTTGGTAATGTGAAATCCCATAGCAGAATTTTCACTCTCACCAGAAAAACAGGACCAAAAAAACTTTCAAAATAATTGATATAGACTTAATGGAGAAAAAATTATTTTTTTTTTCTTTACAAATTCACAATAAATAATAAATATTCTGAAGGATTCCAACATTTCGGTCAGGATATGAAAAAAATGGATATGAAGAATAAAACATTTGGCGATTTTTTTTATATCTTACCGGAAAGGTGGAAAGCCATATTCAGAAAGTTTGAAAAATTCACTCGCAAAAGGACAAGAATAAAAATTGGCATAATTTTTAACAAAATATATATGATCAAACTACAATATGAAATGGGAAAACAAGACTAAGATCTATCAACCGTAACAAGCAGTCTTCGTCAGAGTCAAAAACCCAACCGAGTTGGTTTGATCATTGATTGTTATTTCACGTGTTTATGTGAAATCTTTGTATATATATATACGAGTTCAAAATTCAAGAAGAGTAACACACAAAGTAAGGAAACACACTTACAGACTCAAATTTTCGGGTAATCCGTTAACCGAAAATTTGAGTCTGTAAGTGTGTTTCCTTACTCTGTGTGTTACTCTTCTTGAATTTTGAACTCGTATCGTGTTCAGTTTGGATCGTTTTTCGTTTAATTAAGTGAATATATATATATATATATATATATATATATATATATATATAAAGTCCAAACCCACAGAGAAAGACACATTTATTAACTCAAATTTTCGGATAAATCCGTCTTCAGGAGAAAAGAGAGTGGGAGACTAAGCTTGCCGGAAACGCAACGGCCATTCCCAATGTATTTTGATGATAATCCACAGCACACTATAATTTCTGATGAATTAACATGACGTTCGATCATAACTATGCATATAGTTATGATATAATGTTGTAGTTATGAATATAGTTATGATATAAAGTTATTGTTATGATCATGGTTATAACATAAATTATTGTAATATTCATTAATTTAAAGTGTATATACATTTTTTTGGGACCTCCAGTACTGGTTTCCCTCTTATCTTTCAATATAGTTCCTTCTCTATAGACCCTGCGAGAATAGAAGGAACAATAATTTAAAAAAACAAATAGCTTTTAGCAGTGAACCATAGTTCAAAAGAATTCTCACTACCTCAGGATCCATTGAAAGTGGTAGTAGTCAATACCTGACTTAGTACTGGAGATGTCGCCTCCAAGCAAATAAATTCAACATCAGCTCCGATTTCTGAGAGAAACACCGATGAATATAAGTTTAGATTTTAATTAAAAAAAAGTGACTTTCCCGTCATGCATAATACCTCTCATACAAGAGGGATCATCTACACTATGGGTTTACATTTTTATGTAAAATATCAACCTGATCCATCAAAGACTCTGGACCGTAGCGTGGTAACAAGCAATGCTAATATATTCACCCACCCACGCACACGCACACACACACACACACACACACACACACACACATACAGACATCATTGAAAAAACTTCATAAAATGACTTTTGGGACGTCAAAACATATAATTCCGTCAAAATATCGAGATCAAATTTTTTCACGGTCACTATACTTTACTTACAGTAAAGTAAAAAAAAAGCATGAGTAACAGCATAACAACAGAATGACATTATGAACGTTGACAGAGAGCCAGAAAAGTAACTTGTTATAACGAATATTTATAAAATATTAACCCAAGAGGAATTATAAAAAAAAAGTAAAGAAAACATAAAGCGGTTGAGCTCAGTCGCTAGCTTTTCTAAGAGCTAAAAACCATAAATCTTAAAACTGCATCAAACTGCATCAGGAGTTGGTTGAAGTTTTCCTTTACTACTGCCGCCTAGAACACACAGCCTAACAGTGCCACCAGCCATTTCATAAACATTTGCTGCTTCCTAGCAACCGATTTAATCTATTTCATTCTCCGCAAAAAAATTTTTCTTCTTAAAAACAACTGATATTCATAACACTATTTTGATAACTCAGTTTATTTATTTCAAGTCTAGTTGTAAAATCTTTTCGGTTAATTTATATTTCGTGTATGGAAAAGACACTTCTTTATCAGGAGATAAAGAGAGGGAAGCCATGCATACTGGTGCAGAGATCGTCTAACCATCTCTGCACCACCCAAAGCAACTGGTCTCATCTTCTATGCTGTCAGTGGTCATTACTATGAGAGAGAATGGTACCGCGAGAATACGACAGTCAACTCGTTATATATACGAGTTGTATATAATATATATATATATATATATCAATGATCAAACCACAATAAGAAATGGGAAAACAAGACTAAGATCTTTCAACCGTAACAAGCGGTCTTCGTCAGAGTCAAAAAGAGTCGTTTTGACTCTGACGAAGACCGCTTGTTACGATTGAAAGATCTTAGTCTTGTTTTCCCATTTCTTATTGTGGTTTGATCATTGATTGTTGTTTCACGTGTTTTTGTGAAATCTTTTTATATATATATATATATAAAAAGAAAAACGGTCCGGCAGGACAGATAACAATTAAAATAAGCAGTGACACATAAACTGAAACACAACAAAGACTCACTTTTCAATATTTCGACCGTAATGGCGGTTCTCCTCAGGAGAAGAAGTGAATTGACGGAGGGACGACAGTCAACTATATATATATATATATATATATATATATATATCAATGATCAAACCACAATAAGAAATGGGAAAACAAGACTAAGATCCTTCAACCACAACAAGCGGTCTTCGTCAGAGTCAAAAACCCAACTGACAGTTGGGTTTTTGACTCTGACGAAGACCGCTTGTTGCGGTTGAAGGATCTTAGTCTTGTTTTCCCATTTCTTATTGTGGTTTGATCATTGATTGTTGTTTCGCGTGTTTATGTGAAATCTTTTTATATATATATATATATATATCGTAGAATGTAGCAGAGACAAGTTGTTATTCAGAACTTTTTACTAAAAGTAAAAAAAAAACTTCTTCATACTCGACAGATTAATGGACGTAGAATAGTAATTGTCAGTAAGGTGATCAAACACAGACGGCTTTGGTTTTTGATAAATGACTCCGGTGTTCCCTTTACGGCCTTCCTACTCATAAGCAACAATCAGCAAGCACTTAAGAACTCCCCCAAGACGGATATAGTAAATGAGCCCCTCATACCAAGATTAAAAGAACCGACCTCGAGAAATCTTCTTTTTTTTTGCACTGAAACAAGGTTTGTCATAACTAAGTAGTGAATACACATATGTTCACTCTTCAGGCAAAGTGCATTTATCATTTACCTTCTTGCATAAATTAGGAAAAAATATTTCTTTACGGTATTAACATAAATTATATGAAGTACAAAGGAGTTTAAAAAAAGATTATAGCCTTATTTTATTTCAGTTATTCATTGATATTTTCGTCTAGTTTATTTTGAAAGTAACTAGATCGTTAAAAGAAGCATTTTATGTTTCAACTTTCCGCTTACACCATAAATTAAACATTTTCTTTTTTTCATTCTTTACTAGTATAATCTGTAATACTGTGGTATTTATTCATATTAGGGAATTTCAAAAATTACATTTCCATACAAAAAAAAAGTTTAATATGAAAACTAACAACGCTATTCGAACACTTAGTGTCCTTCTTCAGGTTTACATCTGCACTCTTGAGATATTGATCTACGGGAGTGACCTAGGAAGTACTTTATATTAAACTGTTAGTTTTCATATTTAATTTTTTTTTGCGTGTGGAGACGTAATTTTTGAAAATCACCAATATATTTTGTTTTATGTTTACAAATACAAGTATTTATAAAATTCGTATTAAACCTCTATAGGTAACACTTGCTGACAATTTAAATTCGATTCAATATAATCTAATGAATGTTCAAACCACAATATGAAATTAGAAAAAAAGACTAAGATCTTTCAACCGTAACAAGCGGACTTCGTCAGAGTCAAATCACTCAATTCAACTTCAGTTGAGATTTGACTGTGACGATGACCGCTTGTTACGGTTGAAAGATCTTGGTCTTTTTTTTCACATTCCTTATTGGTTTGAACATTGATTATTATTTCACGTATTTATTTTGACATCTTGTTAAAGATGAAATGTAGACACTTTTGAGACAAAGTAATCCGGAGTCCTTGTTCTCATTTCTTTGTGCTGTTCATGTCACCCGGATTTCAAAATGACGTAGTAGTCAATCATATAACAACTATTGCGCGTAAAATTAAACACAATAGCCTATTAAATTCTCGGGTTAGCAAAACGAACAATTCACCTTACATTATACTGGCCAATCTTTGCAATAAAATTTAAACGAAACATTTTAAAACAAATTAGAGTACATATTTCAAATAATTGTATTTAATACTAGTAAACGTTCCCATCTTTGACGGGTATTTCACAAAAATCAAAGATGATACGTGTGAGTCCAAAATATTATTAGAAATTATACAATAGTAGCACATATCATTATTATTACAGTTTATAACGGTCATTAGATCTGGAATTTCTTTTACATTTTGTAATTTTAGGCATATACAGAGCTAAAATTTGATTTTATTCTACGCATACTTCTTCTATAGTATGTGGAAAGGTAGGACCCACTTTTTTAAAGAGAGAAAATTAGGATAAAATTAAATTAAAATTAGCCAGCAATACCTGCTTGTAAAATATAAGGCACTTAAAGATACCTGTATATATTTTTATTTTATTTAGATTTATACCTGTACGAATGTCTAGCTAGCCAGACACAGCTTAATAGTCCTTAATTTCGCCCTGCGTTGAATTTTCAATCCATTCAAATCTTGGGTTTTGAGTTGACATACACAATCCCACTGTCAAAGTTTCAGCTTGCTATGACTTGCGGTGGCTGAGTTGGCTTATGACAAAATTTTTGGACAAACAAACTAATAGTCAAAATTTTTTTTTAAGGTGTATTTTGTTTCTCTAATGTGGGAAACGTATTATTTTATAAGTTATTAAGCTTCATATGGTTAGTTTTGTTTCTCAGATGCCAGGGAATGGACGTACATGACCTGACTTTTCCATTTAGTTGACATCACTTCCTGTAGTTTTGTAGTTCCAAAAGTGTTTCCTCACTAGTAACATTATGACCAAAAAAAAAAAAAAAAGAAAGAAAAGAAAAAAAACCGTTTGGAGAAGAATTAACTATATCTAAAACAAAATTTACAAAAATCCATTTAAAAAAAATTATAATAACACAGAAAATGGATATTTTTGTATGAAGTTCGGAATATATTAATAATACATCATCCTTAAATTTGTTCTCAGGAATTGATTGGATTATAAACGAATTTAAAAAATATAAATTTTAAAGTAAAACCATAATTGGGACCACAAAAACACTGGACGGAGTATTGTGTTACTTTTCATAGGAAATACGTGCGAATTTGTAAAATCACATATACGAATTAAGAGTAGAAGTTTTAACGTATTTCGGTCTGGAGAATAATTATTTCACAACCCTGTGACGTTTTATACGATAATTTTTTTTTAATTGATTGTTTAAACCGATCACCTCGTGGGTGATTCAGTCAGCCGTTTACCGGCTTTTTGTTTGATCTGTGATTCTACAGATTCTACATTGGGAGTTTTGAATTTTGCCGAGCTCAAGTGAATTTCAAGTAGGAATCTTTAACGAGTACCTGACCTAGTACAGCTCGGGACCAATGGCTTAACATTCTCTCCGAGGGAGAACGTACTCAGATTTATTCACCTCCTGCGTGAATAAATCGAGGGCTAGGTGGGTATCGAACCCCGGACTACCAGAGCAGAGGCGAGTACGTTAACCACTGAGCTATCCTGGTCCCTACGATCCTTCTTAATTGTATATATTATTACTGTGCTTCTTAAATTACTGTTTTTCTTAGGAATAATTAAAGAGGCGAAACAGAATTTTGGTCAAAATTGTTTCAAGGAAGGCAACCAGAAATATTTGTTGCCTGCCCAGTTTATCATCATTGTTATTTTGGTAATAATCAGTTATATATTAATAAATAATAACGACACCATCTGTTCTATAATAAAAAAGCTAGAATAATTTTACGTTAAAATATTTCTCGGTAAGAAAACCTAAGAGGGACAAAAAAAAAAAGGTTCAATAGCAGCAAAATTGAGGGTTTATTTGAGACATGGAGACTCTGGGAACAGCAAATCAAATCAGCCTCTAATTGGTGCGATATTGCTGTCGGAATGGGTTTAACCGAGACGTGACCTTCACCGCTAAGGCCTGCTCTGTTCTTTTGTTCTTGCAATCCTTCCTTAAAGGAAAACCATTAAATTTCTTAATACATATCATTACTTCAAGTACATGTTTCATTTTTCTTTTCTATATATATATATATACATCATTATAGTCAGTATTCATTACTGTTAATTGGTTTTTGCTGACATTTCAAATAAAGGCCTAAAGGGATTTTTTTTTAAAAATAGTTTCGAGCGTTAAGCAAAAAAATAGAGTTAGAATAGCAAACTTTTATGTAATTTCAACAATAATAACTGAAATGATAACATTTAAGTTTCACCGTGTTTATAAAATATTATAATACATTTTGCTTGAAGTAAACTTAGTGTTTTTTAGTCGAAGCTGAATCTGGCAAACATTCTACCGTTAAGACCAACCAGGTCAAAAAAAATGATAACAAGGCTGAAAGAATAATATAATAAAGATAATCTAATGATAATCATAACATAAAATTCCTCAATACACAAAACACGTTCAATATTGCTCAACCTAAATGTAATAATCCTGAGAATGTAAAATGTTTTTTTTTCTTTTTTCATGAAATTCTCAAATTTGAAAATTATAAAATAAAAAGAATTTAACTTGCTCCAACTGCTAAGATAACTTTGTGAAAACATACCCATGCAAAAAATTTTTTCGTGTCACGGATTTATGAAGAAGAATTGATCCACTAAACCAAGGCATGGGCAACCTTCTGTGAACTGAAGGCCGCATTATATAATTTCCAAGTGACCGCGGGCCGCATCGTAATTTCTGTGGTATTTCTGAGTCCGTGAGGGAAGGTCAAGTCCCAGGGGAAGGCTGGAAAAAACGGTTAAGTCTACTACTCGGTAAATGCTTAGGTTCAGTTCATAGCGCAATAATGGATATACGGTTAGGTCAAGTTCCTGGTCGGCATGGACTCTAGATAGAAAAACTATACTTAATTTTTAGTGAGCAATGAATCCTCAGGCAAAAGGATATACCCTAACTGATTGGAGGGGGGGGGGGGGGGGGTGTTTTATAACGCTTAATAGTAGACACTAGGTAGTTCTAAAACTGGCTAGGGTAGGGCTTAGCAGAGGTCTGGCCGCATAAGAATGTCAGAAAAGTGACACAACCTTTTCCTTTTATTGTTACATCAAGTAATTGTTTAACAAAACTAAAGTCTAAAGCAGTATTTATTTTCATCTTCGAATTGTTTTTTAATTTTGATTCAATTCTATTAACAGTTTACCAACTAATATGACAGAAGTGCTATAAATGAAACTGCTATTTTCTCGAGTAAACCCTCAATTCTCAACCAACCAGATATTCCACTTCAGGGAGAATTCTGAACTGTTAACAGTACTAACATAGTACTAAGACTACAATAAAAAGATTTCACATAAACACGTGAAAAAACAATCAATGATCAAACCACAATAAGAAAATTGGAAAACAAGACTAAGATCTTTCAACCGTAACAAGCGGTCTTCGTCAGAGTCAAAAACCCAACTGACTACATAGCTTTAGTAGGAATGCGACAAAACCTAAATGCACAAGTTTGCAACCTGTTTCGAATGAAAGGTTAATTATGTATAGTATTGTTGTCATAGTAGTATATCTACACGGATAGTAAATAAAACATTTGTTTAGTCCTGGGGATAACTATGTTCTATTGCAGTAAGCTCGACTAATATTGGTTTGTTGAGGAATAAAGACTTGTCTTTATCCTTTGTTACATTGTGATATTGTTATATTGTGATACTGACTCGTATAAATGTTGTTTCATATTGTTCGACAAGTCTGTCTTCACGAGAAAAAAATAGGTGAGAAACAAAAGTTAACCCAAAGATTACCTTTCGTTGCTTCTCCAGCATGTTTGATCTCCCTCTATTTTTTCTTCCGAAGACGGATTTATGGGAAATTATAGTTAAAATGTGACTGTTTACTATCTGTGTTACTTTTCTACGTATTTGAACTTGTGCTGTCTAGTTTGGATTGTTTTTCTGAATATAAATATGAGTTCTTTCAAAAAGCGATTTAATAGCAGTTACAACAGAAATTATTTATCTATCTATTTATAGAATTTTAAACTTGGTACTGAAGTAGTAAAAGACTACTCAAAGAAATAGTAACTCTGACAATAGATTAAGATACATGAAGAACTCTTCTACTTTGATATTTAATCGAAGAAAAATAAAAATACTTTTCAAACAAAATGACCAAGGAAATTTCGTTTGGAAAAGCCAGTAAACAAAGCCCAGTTTGGGGACTGTGAAAGACAAAGTTTCTCAACATGATTTTCCTTTGGGCTGATTTTATGTTCTCTTCAACTTAAGGCTAATATTTACTTGTGGCTCGAAAACTCTTCCTTTGTTGCTTTACGCAAGACAAATATTTGTTTCTCCGTAAAGCTATTGTTAAGTGCTGCTGTTATTAAGTAATATTGTTCAACATTTTCTTTTATTTAGTTTAAATAATTATCAAATATTTGTTTTTAGAAGTTTATGAATCTTAAGTAAATTCATTTAAAAAAAGAAACATTATAATTCTTAGTTTGTTTAGAAAGTCAGCTAATATTGTTGTGTCATTCAACTAAAGTTACAGTATAGGCTCAAAGAAATAAATTAACAAATCTCCAACTTTAATTAATATTCTACAAAAGTTTGTTTCTATGTGTAAGAAGGTTGTTTAAGATACACAATCCTAGACGGATGCATAAAGAGAACATCACATTTGCATAAACAAATCACAATAAATAGCGGAACCAAAAGACTATTCGATACTTGAAGCCCTTTACATCAAGAATCAAATATTAATGTGCGAAATATTTTTGCTCTGTTATATTTTTTAACGATTTTAAACTAGTTAGAAAATTGGGAAAACTAGGATCTAACCAAAGGTGATTTCTCAGGCAGGTCAGCTTTTCTAAATTTTTAATATCCAGTTATTCTGAATATAATTTTCTTTTAACTTTAATGCATGCCAGTATAACTTTAAAAACCGAAGCTTTTTTTTTCGAATATTCATGAGAAAGAATATAGTTCGGCTATAATTTTTATTACAAAATGCTGTAGAAGTACAGTGTAAAGTACATATTTCTGTCCAACATACTTTGAGAATTACTACTATCCAATAATTTTTTTCACAAATTTATAAATTTCTATATATAGCTCAAAATGAAACGATTTTGAGTTCCACCCACAAGAATTAATGGTGAAATTAGTTCCAGTTTAAGAATTTTTTTTTATTTTTAAATTTATTTTTTCAAAACAAATGTTTTTGAGTTCCACGTACAAGAAATAATGGTGAAATTAGGTCCAGTTTAAGAACTTTTTTTTATTTTTGAGTGCAACATTTTGAATGTGCTAAAAAGCTACACGTCTAGTTCCAAACCCACAAGGAATATTTCTCCCTAATGATTCTGCATTGGGAGCCCTACTTGTTGCCTAGCTCAAGTTTACTTAGAGTTGGGATCTTTAACAAGTATCTGACATTATACAGGCTCGACACTGACGGTTTAACATCCACTCCGAGAAAAGACGTGATCAGATTTTTTCACAACTCAAATGATAAAATAAAGAGCCACAGTGAAAATTGAACCCAGATTTACTAGTCCAGAGGCGATCAAGCAAGCTACCGGGCTACTCTTTACCTGTGTTCATGGACTTAACTGTGTTTCTGTGTATCTACTTAGTAAGTTCAGGTTTCGATCATGGTCACCTGATTTTATGGTTCAAGACAGTTTGCTACCGAATAGAGTCCTATATAGTAGATTGTCTTACAGCATCAAGTTTGATATCCCTTTAAATATCAGATAACTTTCTAAGTTACTCTTTTTCAAAATTACTAAAAACTTAATGAGATTCACAGACTTTTTTGTCTGAACTAATTACATTTTTAATATTTATATACTTTAGTACTGTAATTATTCGAGTGATTAATTTGGTGATTGTTGTATGAAATGATATTGATTAATATATAACAATTAAGCAAAATGCTTTTATTGAAATCTAATTCACCACCTTACGAAATAATGAAAATATATGATGGAATTTATCAAAAAAAAAAAAAAAATTACTGAAAGTTAGTAGATTACAAAATTATTAATTTTACCACAATAATATATTTGAGCTTTCTCGTGCAAAAAAATTAATAATAAACTTTATCCGAGTGAAAAAAAAACTAAGTGGATTGTAGCTGAATAATGGTAACTACGAATAACATTTAGGAGTTTACTGCAATTTATTATTTGTAAATGGTAATGAGATGTCGTGATGTTGAATAGTGTTCGTGAGAAGTGAAATGGGTTATTGGGTCACTTAGAGAACGGAATCTGAGGATTTCGAACAAGTTGAAAGCGCCTTGATCTGCAGTCACTCTGACTTGTAGTAATCCAGTTTATAATGGTTGAAATGACAATGGTGAAAAGGAGGAGGGGGGCGGAGAGGGGCAGGAGAGGGAAACGATGGGTTGAAAGGAGAGAGAAAGACTGGGGGGATAAGAGAAGAGATAGAGAGAGAAACACTGGGGGGATAAGCGAAGCAGATATAAAGTATGAAAGAGAGAGAGAGTGAGAGAGTGAAGACATGTAAACCAAGAAAGAAATCTCTCTCTGCCAATGCAAC
The DNA here is from genome assembly GCA_026182355.1 of Hermatobates lingyangjiaoensis. Classification (NCBI taxonomy): domain Eukaryota; kingdom Metazoa; phylum Arthropoda; class Insecta; order Hemiptera; family Hermatobatidae; genus Hermatobates; species Hermatobates lingyangjiaoensis. Next base: position 1,030,697 of record JAPFBL010000159.1, read on the forward strand.
AAATTAGGAAAACTAGAAATTTAAATAATATTTAAGATAAAAAGTTTTTTAAGCGTTGATCATTGCACAGTGTTGCACCAAGAAAAACTCTTTACAATATACTGTTTCAGCGCCCATTAGATGGTTCAACGAAAAATGGCTTAAAAGAAAGTATTTTCATTATAGATTTGAAGGAATACAGTTTATGAAATTAATATATTTCAGTTTTATACTTAATGATATACCAAAAAAGAAAAAAAAATCTGGAGTGGCCTACACTCAAGTTTACTATAAGTAAACATAATATCATACTTCTTAGGTATATAACAAATAATATTCCATTTAGGTATAATATAAATGTCTAGATGGGAGTATGTTTGATGGGAGACAGATAGAGATTGATTCACTTATGAATACATATGGTTATTTTTGTATATCCCACCAGTGATGCATATAATATCATTGGTATAATCTGACCACCTTCAACATTGAATATTTTAGACAAATTTTCCCATTTAAAACCTGAAAATATTCCAATTTTGTCTGACAAATGTCAGAAACATCTAAGAAAAAATATTGTTTCAAGATAATTCTTAATTTAAGATGTCGGATAATTTCATTTATTTTTCTGCGAAGATGTTTTCAATTTTGAATGATGTTTTATATTTTTGGTCTTTTATACAATTACTATACTGGGAGTTTCAGGAGTTCCTAGTATTTAACAAAAACAACTTTTCTTTCCATTTAACAAAAATCATATATACCAATTCACTCTGAGTGAGTGTTATTTTTTCCAAAATGAAATTTACAAAATGATGATTAATTCTATATTGAGAGTCTTAAATTTTTGCCTGACAAGTGCATTTAGAGCAGGGATCTTTAAGGAATGCCTGACATCGTACAGACTCGGGACGGACGGCTTAACGTCCTTTCTAAGGGACGACGTGCTCAGATTATTTCACCTCCCATGTGAATAAATCTATTGCTGGAGTGGGTATCAAACCCTCTAATCACCAGTTCAGATACGAGCACGTAACAACTAAGCTAACCTGGCCCTCTTCTTCAAACTCATGTTTACTTTGGTATTACTGTAGAACCATTGGCTAGTCGAAAAAATCACAGGAAACTCCACAGAATTTCATAATTATTAACTAATAACCCTTTGATAGTACACAGATATAAATACATAAAAAACAATTAAGAATCATTCATTTAAAAAGATTTCTAGTTTAATCGATTGAGTTAGATATATAAGTTAATTAAATTAAATAAGGTAATGAATTGTAAGTAAATCATCTGAAACTTTAGAAGGGAAAGTTCTCATCGAAGGCTCTAAATTTCCTTTGTATTTCCTCAAATAGTTTAAAATTCATTCAACTTTGACAAACTTCGACAAAATCAAACATTTTAATATTTGAAACATGGCAGTACACTTTAATTATACTGCATTATGATGTATAAATAAACCTGTTTAACATTCCTCACCAGAAACCCATTTAATATATAGAGAGAGAAATTCAAAGTAAGAAAATATCAGTAAATTAAACTTTGTCATTTTGAAACCACATTTGCTGGAATTTGTTTGCATTTATTCAAAAGGTTTGAAATAAGTTTGAATGTTTTCGTGACATCAATTTCAAAGTAGACTTGTGTTTTGAATTACATGAATGTTTGAGAAGATCCACTTTGAATGCCTCATATAAATGTAGCATTTATTCCACGACAGTGAAGATTGTTCTGTTATTAATGAATACCTGCCTAATTCAAGCATACAAATTGTCACATCAATGTCATCGACCATAATGTTGTTTTTTTATAAACAATCAACGTAAATAATTTAAATATATCTCTTCGCGAGAGGCGTATAATTTCTGTCAACACTAAACACAGTGAAGTGAATAGTATTTTTTTTTAATTAAATCCCATCACGAGTAGGTTTACACTTTATTTGCATAAGTGAGTTTCATATTTGAATCAGCATTACTCCTTTAATGCGTATACTTTAGTATACGAGTTTATCTCTTCGTCAACCGTAAGTATTCATTATTTCTGAAAACTGAGTACCAGTTGTCTATAACAGTTTACACAATCAGATACATAACTACTGTAGGGAAGCAACGCTCTACTCAAAACAACTACTGATTGACATGCTAAATGGTTTGATATGGTTTGATTAACATTTAGTTTAGCTTTAATGCACGCATTGCCACTAAAATCTGATAACTAGTATACAAGTTGATCTCTTTGACCTCCATAAAAATCCATTCGTTCTGAAAACTGAGTACCATGTAAGTCTACACAATCAGAACCATAACTACTGTAGTGAAGCAGTGCTCTGACTCAGGACAACTACTGATTGACATGCTAAATGGTTTGTTATGATTTGATTGACACTTAGTCAGATTAGCTTTAATGGACGCACAATTAGTCATTAGTCTGATTAGAGTAATGACCCACAACAGTCTGACAACTAGTATACGAATTGATCCATTCGTCCTCCGTAAGTATCCATTAGTTCTGAAAACTGAGTATCATATAAGTCTTCACAATCAGATCCATAACTACTGTAGGGAAGCAATGCTCTACTCAAAACTTCTGATTGACATGCTAAATGGTTTGTTATGATTTGATTGACACTTAGTCAGATAAGCTTTAATGCATGCATTGCGAGTAATGACCCACAACAGTCTGACAACTAGTATACGAGTTGATCCATTCGTCCTCCGTAAGTATCCATTAGTTCTGAAAACTGAGTATCATATAAGTCTTCACAATCAGATCCATAACTACTGTAGGGAAGCAATGCTATACTCAAAACTTCTGATTGGCATGCTAAATGATTTGTTATGGTTTGATTGATACTTAGATTAGCTTTAAAGCACGCATTGCGAGTAATGACCCACAACAGTCTGACAACTAGTATACGAGTTGATCTCTTTGTCCTCCGTAAGTATCCATTAGTTCTGAAAACTAGTATCATATAAGTTTCAAATCAATCCATAACTACTGTAGTGGAAGCAATGCTCTACTCAAAACTCTGATTTGACATCTAAATGGTCTTGTCATGATTTATTGCATATCGATAGCTTTAATGATATTGCGATAATGATCCACAACAGTCTGAGAACTAGTATACGAGTTCGATTCTTTGTCTCGTAAGTATCCATTAGTTCTGAAAGACTGAAAGCATCAGTTGAATTCAGAACAATATACAGTCCTCAGCCTTGCTTGACATGACCCTTCCTTTTACAAAACCCCCCCCCCCCACATATTTTTTCCAAGATCATCTTCTTTAATGAATTCTAATGAATATGCAAATACTAAGAATATTCTTTTCGGTTTTTTTTAATATATATTATCTTAATGTGTAAATCACAGTAAGAAAATAAAAAAAAATCACTAAGATCTTTCAACCACAAGAAGTGGTCTTCGTCAGAGTCTCATTGATATTCAGTTAATATAATGGCTAGACGATACACAACAATTTTTTTCTCGTAGAAGACTAGAACATACTAGGTTCGTTAATATTGAGTTGAAAGGGCTACAATAGCGAAAGACATGAGACAAAGCTCACCGGCAAATTACCAATAAACTGCCTTCGATGTGAAGGATTTTAATAAAAACAATAATGAGAGGCTACGACCGGAAAGCTTTTGAAGTCAATAAAGCCTTAATTGATATCTTTGCTCCAGCCACTTGATATTGCTTCTACCTCTTTCAAAGGACGCATCGACCCTGCTATTTTTTCTATTAAAAAAAAAAAAAAAAAAAGTCAAAATGGTTCAAAACTCATTCTATCAACGGTTCTTTGAACATTTAAGAAAATAATAATAATAATAATAATCGACTTTTAGACAAATATTTGACGTTTTTCATCAATTTTACCAAATTAATTAAATAACGTAATGTATACCATTATATTATCAAGACAGAAGAATAAAATTATGATTCTGTGTGACACAAGTGAACAAAACATTAAAACACTGTGCGTGACAGAATTTGAATGCTTAAACATTTGATTTATGATCTATGATCTATGTTTGATCTATGTTTATGTTTGATCTATGATCAAACCACAATAAGAAATAAGAAAAAAAAACTAAGATCCTTGTTTTTTTTTTAAAAACTAAAGTAGATCTTAGTTTTAAAAACTAAGTAGTTGTATATTTAATATATTTATAATACTATATACATTATTTATAAAATACATATATAAACATATTTATGGATGCTGGCATATTTTAGTCTAAAAAAAATATCTTTTATAATAATTTTCATGTTTACCAAATAAAAAAACTGCAAATAATGTAATGGAAATATAATCTAACTACTTAACACTTTCGCTATGTTAGAGCATTATAGCTCTCTGAGATCCTCTCATATATATTAATATGATGATCAAACCACAATAAGAAAATGGGAAAACAAGACTAAGATCTTTCAACCGTAACAAGCGGTCTTCGTCAGAGTCAAAAACCAACTGAGTTGTCAGTTGGGTTTTTGACTCTGACGAAGGCCGCTTGTTACGGTTGAAAGATCTTAGTCTTGTTTTCCCACTTTCTTATTGTCGTTTGATCATCATTTGTTATTTCACGTGTTTATGTGAAATCTTTTTATATATTAATATATTAAATACATGCATATTGTTAATACCACTGAGGTTAGTATGGTTATACCTATTTCTAATATAAATTTTAATACATTGGTATTAATTACCAATGTTAAGGAGTAATTAATGAGCAAAAAATGGAAGAATATACGCCAAACAGAAAAAAATCTTCAATCCTTATTTCATTTGGAGATTGGTTGGTTTACATCTGTATGCTTCAAGGTGATTTTTGTAGTGTTGTTGAAGAAAGACAATATATTAATGAAGATAATAATTTGAAACCTGAAGATTAATATTTTTATGAACATGTTATATAATCGTATGTTTTGTAAAATACTGGTAATAGTTAAGCATCATATACTGATTAAATAGTCCCCCTTCAATAGTCAGTTAGCAATCTATACTGATCAGAAATGCTATTGAACAGTTCTAGAGTGGGTATTGAACTCCGGATCTACCAGTCCAGAGGCAAGCATTGGGCCACCCTGGCCGCCCTAAAATTTACTTTAAACACTCTAAAATACAGAAATAGAAGTATACCAATATTTATAATGAAAGACATCCTAGGTACGGCAAAATTTAGGTATCCTAGAGCAAATTTAGGTACGGCTGCAGGTATGAGTGTATCATCTAACGCAAGCACGATGTGTCATGGCTGCATGTCAGTAATGTCAACTGTACGTACAAAACATTAGGAAACATCCGTGAATACTTTCATCATGTACATACTAGACATCAAAGGTAATATCAGCCAACTGTAATAAGTTTTCGGTAAAACCACTTATGTTCACTAATTTTATCTGTTTTATATAGGTTATTGTAAATAATACATATGATACGTTGACACAAATGTCATGTACTTAATTTACGTTAAATTTTGGGAATAATAAAATAGTTTAAAAATAGAAAATATGTATGTAATTCAATCTTTTATGAACCACAGTGACGTGAATTTTAAAGGTCATTAATTTGATAGTATGGACTTTTTTAAAACAAATAGAATTTGTGAAATTGTCAAAAATGAATAACGTTTGCGAGAACAGCGTGTTTTCGTTTGTTGTTTGTGAGAGAGACAGAGGGTAGGGTAATTTCTTTTTGAATGAGCGTGTTTCGTCTGGGAAGGAAGGTTGGCATTAACGAGTCCTTGCTGCTCTTCTGAGGTCACGAACTACTCATTCCACGACGAGAGCAGTCAGATACTTGGAATTTTTTTTTTTTTTTTTTTTTTTGAAATCAGGAAGTTGTCCGTGAAGAAAGCTTGTCATAAAGCCAAGAAATTCCTGGTAATAATAAGACGTTATAGCAACGTCAAAACATCATCTAACACTCTTAATATTTCAAACTATGAAGGTTATTAACAACTATATATTGCTTTAAAGAGAATTTATAATTGTTAAAAACAAATGATCCAAAATTTATTTTTATCTGATTTCTTATGTTTTATTGCTTACTAGTCGAAACGACCATCAAATACAACTTCAATGAAGCCTTTTTTATAGGAAACAATATGAATACTACCCACACCTATTGACTTTGAAGAGAACTACTCAAGGAGTGACCAGTAAACTAAGTATAAATTATTATTCCTACATTACTTATCATATATCCGTCATTAATGACATGGTACTTTCACTGACTAGTGAAAATTATTGCATATACATATGAAATAATATAAAACGAAACAGATATTTCTCAAATCACTGATCATAGATAGCTATATGATGACGGGTTGTAGATCTGGAGAACAACAACCATTCATGCACTCAATTTATTCTAGCAGGAGAGGAATAAATCTGAGCACATCGTTCTTCCGAGAGAACGTAATGCCGTCGGTCCCGAGCCTGTATATTGTCAGGTATTCCTTAAAGATACCTACTCTGAAAATCTAGAGTAAGGTAAAGTTTAGGACTCTCAATGTGGAATGTTCATTGTGTGGTATCATAAATAGACCAATGTTCGGTCTGACTGTCTTTATTCTCTTGTGTTACTACCACTGTAACATAACCTAACTTAAACTACCCTCACAAATGACTATTGAGAGTAGTTTAGTCAGTCGAAATTTTATATGAATGGTTAATTCATTCATACATCTAATTCTATTTATTTATTAAAGTATTTGTTTTAGTCCTAAAGGAGAGCACTTTTTCTTGAAATTACGAGTAGCATATTCAATTTTGAGATGAAGCTCTGAAAAATCTCAATATATAAGAAGGCTGATGTAAAATTTGCAATATGTGTAAATACTATCTAGTGACAAGTTAGATCACCTTAGTTGGTAGTTAATTTATTAGTAGTCCAGTCAGTTACTGTGTGACATTTCTTATAATTGGAATTATAAGGCAACTGGACTCTACTTTTGAAAAAAACAAGGCATTTCGAACAGTTTATATTATTCTTCAGGTTAGATGAAAATCATCTGGTAAGCAGATGAAACCGGAAGAAGAACTCATATTTTCTCTAAAGACTTGTATTATAAATTTTCTTTACACATTGTTGATTTTTTAACTCCTATCAACGTTTTATGTTTAGTCCTTACAATTTTACACCACCATTTCGATCTATAACAAAATTATTTCGGAAATCAAAATGGTATAGAAATACAATACAAATAACAACCCATTGTTGATTCGTAGTAACGTAAATGAAGTTAATGTTGCAAGAATGTTTATGCGGAAGACTTGATTAAATAATTGAAAGTGTTTTCAGAAAGTGGGTGACACACAAAAGGCTGTCGATGCGGAGGCAGACATTTCAGTAATGATCGCTTTTCAAAATCCTCAAGAGTATTTCCTAATCGTCTTACGAGCGCCAAACCTGTCTTTTCTACGATCCACCTGTCAGTAGCCCTGCAGCCTTGTCACTATTTTACTTTTCACATAACCAATACTTAGAAAACTCTCACATCTTCCATTTAACGTTCCAAACGTAATCATTTACCGAGATCTTAAAGTCTCATTTGTTCGCGACTCTGCAACAGAGAGCTATAGAATGGCCGACCCCCCACAGAGGTCTACAGTTTTAGGTCTACCACAGGATCCTTGAGGATTCGGTCGACCCCCTACAAGAGGGAAAGTACCCGTTATCTCGGGATCAGGGGTTGCAATGATTTGACTCCTCTGGGCCACGTTTAAAAAACAACAGCTATAAAAGATTTCACAGTAAACTCTCAACTCATTCAAACCACTTGCCGAAAATCTTTCCCTATTAGTAATCCCCATAAACGGCAATGGCCACCTGACCTTCTGTCGTCAAAAAGATTAAATATATTACGGAGTGCCACCAATGGGTGTCCACCCGATTTCTTCAACAAAATCAAAACAGTAAAGGAGAAACCCTGAAACAAAATTACTTCTAAATACATGAAATTATAGTCAAAGTATCTAAAAAAAAACATAACCAAACACTATATTTATAACGGAATAACATTAAAGATAGGACTTTATTTAAAATTCTAAGCACACTTAATGAATTAAGAGTCAATTAGAACCAAAGAGACATTCTACAAAAATCAGGCTCAGCTATAGGTTCAAATACTTTCCCCGTTATTTCTTTGGCGATGTCTATATTTTTTATGCATATTAGAATTAGCGTTCATGATAGTATTCAAAAGAGTGGCTTAATGTTGTAATTGTGGGTGAAATATTTATTCACCTGCATATTAATATTACCATGTGTTCACCCATATGGGATAATATTCACCCATTTTATACTGCATGGGTGAATATTCCCTTTGACAGAACTAGGGAGGTCAGGTTAGCCTATTGTCTTACTTGTTCTTGTCTGGACTAGTAGATCCAAGGTTCGGTATTCACTCTGATCCTTGATTTATTCATGCAGGTGGTGAAAAAAATCCGAGGATGGCATCTCTTAAGAGAAGCTTATGATTAAATCGTACGTCCAAATTGACTTTAAAATAAATCTAAAATATGATAAATTGATTATAAATTTTATTTTAGACAAAATTTTATTCGAAACTTTTTCCTGTTTGACGAGATCTCAACAAGCACTAAAAGTATGTAATTGGCGTTTAAATCTAAAATCTGATAAATTGATTATAAATTTTATTTTAGACAAAATTTTATTCGAAACTTTTTCCTGTTTGACGAGATCTCAACAAGCACTAAAAGTATGTAATTGGCGTTTAAATCTAAAATCTGATAAATTGATTATAAATTTTATTTTAGACAAAATTTTATTCGAAACTTTTTCCTGTTTGACGAGATCTCAACAACCAATTTACATCTAAAAGTATGTAATTGGCGTTTACTATATGTTTAAAGTCATAGTGACTTTGTGTTTCTTTTTGGAGATATGAAAATATTAATAAAGACAAAAGAATCATCATTCGATAGTAAAACACCATCAATATCTGTAAATTGTTTGTTGTTGGGTCTCATCGAGTATCTGTATAATTTATTATACAGTGGAGGTTACCAAAACTGAAGCAATACTGTTGCTCCAAGTTACTATTTATTCTTTTTTTTCCAGATTCAAATAAAATAGCCAATAGACCAACAATGAACATACTGAAGCTGGTCTGTCAAGGCCATGAACTCCCTCAGGAGGAGGGGTCAGGCTGGCTCAGTGGTTACGTGCTCGCCTCTGAACTGATAGGACCGGGGTTCGAACCCGAGCCCCGGGGTTGTCGGTCCCGAGCCTGTACGTTGTCAGGTACTCGTTAAAGATCCCTACTCTAAATACACTTGAGTTAGGCAAAATTTAGGACTCCCACTGTAGAATCAATCTTTATTGTGTGGTATCACAAAGGGCCAATGCTCGGCCTAAGTGTGGGACTGCCACTGCAACCTAACCTCCCTCAGGAGGAAAAAGAGCATTTCTAGCAATGGTTAGAAAAATATCTGCTGTCATCATCTCAAAACAATAAAAAAGAAATAAATTCATTACAGAAAGTTTAATAATGAGAAATCTCATTAAATAGCTGAATAAAAAGTTCATAAAAAAAAGTTGAAATCAAATGTTTTGACAGGTATTGAATATGTTTGAGTTCGGGCAGTGACGACACGAATATTATCAACAAAATAACCTCTACTGATGAGTATTTCCGAATTAATAAATTACTTTCTACAAAAACGTATGTTATCATGTTTTAAAACTTAATGATGCTTCAAAAACATGGATAAATTCCTTATATAAACAGATTTTTAAAAAGAAATGAACCCGTTTCGAGCTCAAAGTATTCTTCTTCAGGTTTTTATGACTAAAGTCAGAATGTTGTTACGGATATATAGAAAAATTCCCTGTTTTATCTTCTCTCTATTTTTATGAGGAGACTGTCAGTATATTTACCAATATCATATATTAACTGACATAAATGAAAAAGGAAAATTACATTTAGTATATTATTATATGAATTAGAAAATCAATTAACAATTAAATCAAAGGTTATCTTAAATGCATAGATTCTGTTTTAATTGTTATTGATAATCAATGAAGAAGCCATTAAAGCCCTTTTAGTACAATGAAAAAATTAGTTTCTTTAATCAATAAACAATCACAGTTGTTTTTTTTTAATAATAGAAAAAGCATACTTACAATTACTATACTTTATACTGAGATAATTAAAACGACAAATTCAATCAAGTCATGGTGCTCTCCGATTTCAACTACGAGTACTTCAAAGTCCTTTTCAAACTGAAGCTCTTTACGGCCCACTCTAGAAAGTAGAACCTTCCTTATTTCTCATTAAAACTTCTCTCACAACTAGAGATACATTTCTGATCCTAGTAAAAAAAAAATCTTAGTAAACTAAATGTGTTGTTTTATCTTAATGACATCACAAAAGCATTATGCGATAGTCGTTAGCTTGATTCTTCCAAGGGAATACCCTTGTATCCCTAGGATCAATAGTTTTAAGTATTCCTAGTTCTTCTGTTTAAATCTATCTCTGGGGAAATATTGAGTACCCCATTGGTCTTTAGTATTAAGTTATTTCCTAGAGGAAATAAACCAGTACCTCTTGATACTATAGCCATAAATTCTGCAAGTCATTAGATTTAAGTCCAACACTGGGGGAATATTGAGTACCCCAGGGTTCTTAGTTTTTTAAGTTATCTTGTAAATAGTACCTAGGTAATTGATTCTTTTTATAGTTCTTTTTGTTACGAGCTAAGGTATTGTTGCGTGAGTCAATTAGCCTTATGCGTGACATAGTAACCTGTGCATTCCTTCGCGAGGTCCAACTTGGACACCCTTGATTGTTTTTAGACCAAAGGCGACAAAAGAGCTACACTTTTTACGTTGGCCTGTCTTGATTCAAGTGATATAGCCTAAAAGTCTTAGGCGCTCTAAAATCAAAACAGGTCGTCAGCTTAATAAATTATTTCTTCATATAAAAACATACTTTTCAAAAAGTGTAAGTGTCATTTACGGTCTATGAGTTAGCTTAGAATATTGTCGATAGTAGAAAAAGGTTCAGTATTGAAAGGTATAGCATCAATAGGGACTTCAAAATAGTTCAAGTTGAGTTAGTGTTATTGGCATAGAGAAATTCGAAAAGCGAGGAAGGGAAAGCATGTGTATTACTTAGAATATACTAAACAAACTCATTTCGATATTTTGACGAACGTAGTCATCAGGAGTGGTAATGTGATTCTCATGAAAACCAAACCGTACTAAAACCTTCCGTTTTAGTTGCAGTGAAAGTGCTGCAACGCAGAAATGAGAAAGCAACAAAAAATAAAGTAGCTAAAAATGAAAAAATGTAAATAGAAAAAATAACAATACAAGTAAGAAAGAATAAAATCCTTAAAAAACTATACACCAAAAACATAAAACTCTATAAAAGATATAAAAAAGAAATAAAAAATACAGAATCAACAAATAAAAATAAACTAAGAATAGATATTAAGGCCGCGAGTTTAATCTAGCACCAAGATGACCTCAAGGCGACCATTGTGTTAGAATCAAGGATATGTTTTAAAAAATTTTCACAAAAACTGTCATTGAAACAAAGCCAAAAAGCGTTTGGAAATATGCGGCAAATGAATTACACTCGCTGTTGAAAGATAAAAATTTGGTTGAATTAAAATTACTTTTCTGTTTCTTTAGCAGAAACTTATAAAAGTATTTCAGAATATATATTGTGTATAGATAAATATATTTCATTCAAGTTCGTTGAAAGATCAGTCAAAACAACAAATACCATACAAATAACATATAGAAGAAAGTAAAAAAAAAAAAGACTACCTCACTTGAATATGACCAATTAATTTTTTTCTGGTGCCGACAGATACAAAAATATTGAAGTGAGTTATGTCAGTGACTTTTTTGTAATATATATATATATATATATATAATATAAAGTAGTCTTATCAGCCTATGAAGATTCCTTCTTTTCCTGATGACGGCCGACGTCGAAAATTGAATATTGTAGTGAGTTAACACTAGTTTACTATTAACTAAATAGCGAATTTCTTTATTTAAATTTATATATATATATATATATATATATATATATATTATATATATATATATATATATATTGACTCTCAATAAGAAATGAAAACAAGTACTAAATCTTTCAACCGTAAACGGCTTCGCTGTCAAAACATTGAAGAAGGGGTTTTGACGTTTGTGTTCAGTTGGATTTTTGACACGAAACGTTGTTACGTTAAAGATCTTAAGTCATAAGTTTCATTTAAGGATTACATTGAACTTGTTTAGTGTTTATGTGAAATCTATATATATATATAGATATCTCGGAAAAATAAAAAAAAAAGAATAATAAAACTAAGAGGAATAGTAGATCAACGTATTCATTCAGGAATTATTTTAAAAAAATTATTGAAAATTTAAATGAAACTAATGGTTTATCTTTTCAACAGTTGGTACAATCCACATGATAAATGAGAATAAATATGTATGCTTAGATATGAATGTTATGTGAAATACGGTGCAATATAATAAACTATCAACGTTTATAACGTAATTTATTACGTTTTATATCAACGTAAATAAAAATTACCGTTAATATAAAGATGAATGCAAGGAAACTTATTTTCAAATACTTATACAAAACTTATTTCATACCCTAAAGAAACATAAAATAAAACGTCAGGATTTTCTTTTCTACAATATTAATGCTATCGATATGAATTCATGAATATATTTATATTTCCTGGAACATCAATTTATTGCTGAGGTTTTGAATAAAACGAACCTCTTTTTTTTTTTCGTAGAAGGAAGGAAGTATTTTCATGTTTGAAACAAATATCCTTAAACCCAACATCATTTATATGATCTCTGTTTATGTCGCAGTAATAAAGCTCTCATATCTGGAATTGTAGTTATTTATTCTTATACCACGATTTAAAACAATAAAATAGAAATACAAATCACTTAAATGTTTCTGTAAGTAGCTTTTGGTACGCTTTAAGTATCCCTCTAGATTTACTGAAATATATATAATTATGCAAATGAATACGTACAAAACTGACATAACATCCCTTTCTACGTTTATTTGACCCATTTGCCCTCATAGACTTTTCACTTTTTTTTTTTTTTATATATATATATATATATATATAATAAAATATATCAATGATCAAACCACAATAAGAAATGGAAAACAAGACAATCTTTCAACCGGTTTAACAAGCGGTCTTCGCAGAGTAAAAGGAACCCAACTGAGTTGGGTTTGACTCTGACGAGACCGCTGTTACGGTTAAAAGATCTTGGTCTTGTTTTCCCATTTCTTATGTTGTTTTGATCATTGAATTGTTGTTTCACGTGTTTATGTGAAATCTATTTATCATATATATAATATATAAGTATATATATATATATACCATGATAAACGAAAAAACGGTCCGGCAGGACAGTAACAGAAGTAAGAGGACGGCGATAGTTAATTAATTAGAGTGTGATAGTTAGTTCACTGTCGTCCCTCCGTCAATTCACTTCTTCTCCTGAGGACGACCCCCATTACGGTCGAAATATTGAAAAGTGAGTCTTTGTTGTGTTTCAGTCTATGTATCACAGTTTATTTTAAGTCTGATATAAATATATATAAAGATTTCAATAACACGTGAAATAACATCAATGATCAAACTACAATAAAAATGGGAAAACAAGACTAGATCTTTCAACAGTAACAAGCGGTCTTCGTCAAGTCAAAAACCCAACTGAACACTAGATGAGAAATTAAAAAGCTTTTTTTCCTTTTTTTCTGCGTCTAGTGATTAAATTGGGTTTTGACTCTGACTAAGCGTTGTATGTTGAAAGATCTTAGTCATTTTTCCCATTTTTATTTTGTTTTCTTAAACAGTTTGTACGTATAAATGATTTATATATATTTTTCATTTAAATGGATTCAACTTTTATATTTGACGCTTTAAAATTGTGAATTTCTGTCTGTTAATCAAGTTTATTTAATTCGTGGAGTCGTTTCATATTAAATTATATATTTTTTTTCCAGCGGAAAAGTTTTTGAACATAATCAAACCGTTTGTACACTTAAAAGACTAGATAATTTTCATTTTTTCTCGTTCTAATCAGGAAGATTGAAGTGCAAGTCCTCAGAAGACAGGAGCGTTATTTAAATATAATTTAAAATATATTTACTGAAATCAATCGACCGAATTTTGCTGAAATATTTTCTTCAAAATTTTCAAGCAACTTCTTGATAAACTTATGAAGAAAATGAATTCAGCAAAATGTGATCAATTATTCAAATATATATATATATTAATATATATATATATAATATAATATAAAAAGTCTGCTTGAAACATGAACAACGTTGTTGCATTTACCCTATTTATTACTTCCTATCGTTCTGATAGATATATGCTACCTATTATCTCTGACATATGAAATAAAAATCAACATATTAACCACAGTATGAAATTCGGAAATAACAGAGGCTCTGTCGGAGACCACTTGTTTTGGATAAAAAAAAAAATTCATTATTCACATTTAATGAATTTGTTTTTGTGGATCAGACGTCAATTTAAAAATATACAGATGACACAACTGGGTGTCTTTTTTGTTTTTCTTATAACATACAGACTTGTTTTGCATTTTCTTTTTTATATAAAATATAGTTATAAAAATGCTGTAGTACTTTCTCGAACAGAAGGCCAATTTCATTCGAAATCTAATTTAATTTGCAGGTTTAATTAGCGATAGTAATTAGAATAATTATAGAAGAAGAGGAGGGATTTTATATAAGTGAGAAGGAAGAGCGAGAGTAGTGCCAGAGCTCTCCACTTGCTACTACTTCAATAAGACTAATGGAACACGCAATCTTCTACCTTCAACAAACACCCTTTCAAACAAACAACTGTCCAATACTGCCCGGCTTAATAACACATTATGTTACTTGTTTTACTAAAACTTCATATAATTGAAAACTTTATTTTCCATATAATGGGATGTAATTAACTACATATAGAATCGGGAAGGGGGGGGGGGGGAATAAAATATTTAATTTGATGTTAATAACGACTTAAAATATTTGATTTTTTCATTATACCGTATAAAATTTATTAATTATTGTAGTACTTTTATTTCAGAATGTATATGATTCAAACCTAAGATAAATTTAGTTATTTCTTGTTCGTGGACCACAACAACGATTATCAGCTCTATTTTACCCACAAAGTCCTCATATTTATTTTTATTGTTTAAACAGCTGACGATCCCTTCGGAAATAACGTCAGCCGTTTACCGGCTTTTTCTTTCGGGGCCACATCGAATTGTGATTTTTAAATTTTGTTAATAAGTAATTTCGAGTAGGGATCATTAAACAGTTACTATATTAACATGGCATGATGTTAACTCTTTTTTATTCGAGAGAACGAGTACTCAATTTATTCGACTTTTCCGCGTGATAATGAAGCAATTAGTGGGGATGAAACACGGTTAGTGGTCATATGCAAACAAGAGCTAACGTTTACACTGTTAGCACCTGGCCTCCCAAGTCCTAATATAAGTTTCTTAAGTTTGTAGGTTAAAAAGCTAATGAAATGGTCTCCACATATAAAAATCTTAATGGTATGAACAATGCGTTTTGAACACATAGTGTTCTTCCTCAGGCATTAACTCGGGTTCAACGGGTTAACTGACACAGTTGTCAAAGCAAAAACAAGGTAATTGGAATATTACTATGGAGTTCTAGATAATCTCCTAGGGCCGCAGAAAAAGACGTGGTGGGCCTCATGTGGCCTGCAGGCCGCAGGTTACCCATGCCTGTTCTAAAACAGATCCCCTTACGGGAAATAACGTCAGCCGTTTACCGGCTTTTTCTTTGATCGGTGGGTCTACAGATTGAGAGTCCTAAATTTTGCCTAACTCAAGTGCATTTCGAGTTGGGATCATTAACAAGCACTTGACATCGTATAGGCTTGGGACCGACGGCTTAACGTCCTATCCGAGAGACGACGTACTCAGATTTATTCGACTCCCGCGTGAATAAGGTGGGAGGGCCAGGTGGGGATGAAACCCCGGGACTACCAAATGGTCTCCACATATAAAAATTTATTGGTATGAACAATGTGTTTTGAACACATAGTGTTCTTCCTCAGGCATTAACTACGGGTAAACGGGTTAACTGACACAGTTGTACCACAGACACTCACCCGTAGTTAATGCCTGAGGAAGAACACTATGTGTTTGAAACGCGTTGTTCATACCATTAAATTTTTATATGTGGATACCATTTCATTAGATTTTTACCCTACAATGAGTAAATACCACATAATAACTGATTGCACTACATTAGAATTTCTTAAGTTTATGGAAGAAGGCATCTTCCATCAGGACTTCAGATAGCAAAGGTTCGAGACGAAAAATTCTATACTCTTGTGAAAGAGGGCTTGCTAAAGGTTCTTTACCTCCCACATGGTAGAGGCATTTACAATACAGGCTCACTTGCTGAATACTAATAGCTAACGTGCCACCCACTTCTAGACCACATTTGACCTTGGTCGATCTAAAAGAATCTTCTCAATAGGAAGTCCAAAAAACCATTTCTTCATCCTACATCATCAAATAAATCCTACATAAATAGAGCACTATGGTAAATCATTAACCATAAGATGTTATGCATCTGTTCACCCCTCCCCATCAAGCACTAACAATTCTTTTATTATAAAAGGAAAATTTAATTAGGATCATGTAATCTTTGATTAGGAACAGGATGTTTTACTAGTTTTAATAAACTTGTTATTTAACTGTGTCGATATATGATATCCAAGCAGTCATATCTTCCCTGATCTCTCTATCTCTTCTCTCTCTCTCTCTCTCTCTCTTCTCTCTCTCTTCTCTCTCTTCTCTCTTCTCCATATATATAATATATAAAAAGATTTCACATAAACACGTGAAATAACAATCAATGATCAAACCACAATAAGAAATGGAAAACAAGACTAAGATCTTTCAATCGTAACAAGCGGTCTTCGTCAGAGTGACCGAGTGACCTCCGTCAGAGGACTCTGACGAAGACCGCTTGTTACGGTTGAAAGATCTTAGTCTTGTTTTCCCATTTCTTATTGTGGTTTGATCATATATATATACTAGATTTACATAAACACGTGAAATAACAATCAATGATCAAACCACGATATGAAAAGGGAAAAAAGACTAACATCTTAGTCTTTTAGGGGAAAAAGACTATATAAACTTCATTTTCCATAAGTACTACCCCTTAAATTTATTTAATTTAATGTAACATATTACATCACTATCTTGAAACTGTTTTCTTAGTTCAACTTAACAACCCCATCAGGATCTCCAACGAAAACAGAAATCCAAAAATACAAATGTATTACTTTACTAAAAGTGAAGTATAGTAGTCATGGAAAAATCTGATCTCGACATTTTGACGGAATTACGTGTTTTGATGTTTCTTAAGTCCCTTGATGACGTTTTTTTCAATGACATGTGTTAGTGTATGAAGGTGGCAGGGTGTGTATTTGGATGAGTATACAAAAGTTTAATGGGCACGCTGTAGTCCACAGTCTTTGATGGATCAAATTCATATGTTATGCAATAATGTGGCTTGTAGTTTAGGATGCGCTCTATTCTTTGGGCACAATAATGCAGGATGGGTAAGTGACTTTTTTTTACGAAAAAACACAATGACCACATAAGAACGTTGTTTTTTTTTAATTATTATTATTAAATAACTCTACAGAGAATCCTTCATCTGCAAAGCTTGATTCTATGATTTTCTTTTCTAATATCCTTTCTATGAGTTGTCGTTCAAAATATCAACTTTTCGGAAATTTACCATATATATGACAGAAGTTGAAATAAGACGAAAGAAAATAAAAGCAAATAGCAGAGTGTAATGAATATTTTTGAGCGTTTGATTTGTTTACATATGCAAATTTCAATACGTTCTATATGATATAAAAAGATTTCACATAAACACGTGAAATAACAATCAATGATCAAACCACAATAAGAAATGGGAAAACAAGACTAAGATCTTTCAACCGTAACAAGCGGTCTTCGTCAGAGTCAAAAACCCAACTGAACACTAGATGCAGAAAATATCTGGTGAGGAGTTGAGAAGAGTGGGAGGGAAGAGTGGTATTTTAAAAGGGTGAAAGCGCAGAAAAGGACTAATGTCCAGAAAGGGATGTTTGGGGAAACAAAGGAGTACAGTAAGAAAAAGTAAAAAAACATGATATATGATTATATCATGATATATAATCGTGATTATATAGGTTATATATGATATATGTAAAACACTATTAGGTTCTATTGGTTTTGTTTAAAGGTGACTTTGGCTGCACTGAGCAGGTGACAAAAAGTTTCTACTTTTAGGTTAATTCATGGACAATTGACACAGATTCAATTCTGACTTTTTCGGTAAGTAAATTTATTCCAACTGTTAGACTGTTTGTTATTTATTTTATAATATATCCTATTTATTCTTTTAATTAAAACTGATTTTTTTAGCAATTGTCTTGTGTCAATCTCCTATATGAAGAGTTAAGTTATAGAAGAAAATTACAAATTGAATTTGATTTACGAAACGAGTAGGTACTATGAGTTCATAATCAAAAGTCACGTGCATATTATTAGAAGAGAGGAAAATATTTTCGAATTAGATGGTTTGTCATTAGACAAAGTTAGCCTGTAACTGTTACCAGACTAATAAATAAACATGAAAAGGTGCTAAAAGTTAAAGCACTTGCTACTGTTTTACATACGAGTATAATCTCATACATAGGTTCAGTTTTATCTTTTTACTTAATTATAAATGTAAAAAATAAAAAAGTAAAAAAAAGAACGGTGCAACGTTTTGAAATATAACTAATAGCAGCATATTATATTTGAATATCATTCTAGATTGTCAACATGAGTTTTATTTGGTCTACTTCTATTGAATTAGGCACGAAGCAAGCGCTCATTTATACACGGCGTTATTATTTATGAATATTTAGGCAACAGATTCCATAATAGAAAGAGAAAAACAATGGAACAATGAACTTCCCTACAGGTGGTCCATTCCCCGCGTGGTTTAGAGATTTTCTGTAGTAGTGATACATAATACAACAAAAGCTCTTCGTACAAATAAAGTCTAATTCTTTTTTTGTGTTACGTGGAAGGGAAAAAAAAGGTAAGGGCTTTTTTAAAACAATAAAATTCTCTTTCGTGGAAATAATTTAAACAGAATTAATAATTTAATTTAAAGAAAAGGGGTTTGTGCAAATTAAATGACATTAATATATTACATTATTTTATTTCATAGTAACTTTAAAAAAAAGAAGTTATGGTTCTCTAGAAGTGAAAGATTAATTAATACGATGGCTTTTGATCGTTTAAATACGTATCACACGTGTGTGTCTGTGGTGTTGTTCTTCTCGGGATGATGTTCATAGAGAAGTGAAACTGATCTAACCGACTTGTGTCGTGGTTTAGATCAGTGGTTCCAAAAGTGGTCCACATGTAGCCTCAGCTGTCCATAGGGGATTACTGGGGGTCCATGACACGCAGTTAGCACTCCATGTTAAGTTGAGTATGTCTGGTTGAGTATGTATACCATGATATGAGTATATCTGGATAACATAACTAAAAATACATCAAAACAAAGCGAGCTAACTGTTAGAATATTAAACATTATAAAACATTAGATCCAATATTCTAGTCAGCTTTTTAAAATGTTCCAATGTTTTAAATTTTCTATTCTTGTAATTTTGCTATATTCAAAACGGATTCTTTGATAATTTATTTCAGCATACTTTATAAAATGTTAATAAAAGGAATATTATGTTGTTGTTTTAAAACGATTTTTGTATTTCGACATCACGTTGTAAATGTAATGAAATTATTTCATAGTTACACTTTTCATTTGCCTAAACAATATCTGTTCGAAAATTTACACACCCATTATGTTTTTAAATACCCTTTGGGTGGGGGTAGGGGGTCACCTCGGAACTTCTTCCAACATCTTTGGTTTGTTAAGTTCTAAATGTATTTACATGCATAATGTTAGTACCACTAAGGTTATTATGATTTTATATTATTAATATAGGAAACCCTCGTCTCTATCTTCGATCACAACTAGCCTGCTGATAGCTGTTTGAATAGCTCAGTAGATCAGTTGCGATTGAAGATGGTCCGAAAGTCCGAACACGCTCCAACAAGTCCAAAATCATCTTACGAGTTAGGACGGTTTCCCATATTAATAATATAAACCTAAATTTATTAATATCATTTTATTCGATTCTTATTTTTATAAAAAGGAAATAATATCAAGAAATGATGAATTGTGGCTACACAAACCAATAATGCAAGTCACTTTGATTAGCTATTCATGAATATTGACAGCGTCGAAAACTGGTCGAACGATACAAGCAATATACCGTCTACGATATTTTCAAATATTTGATTTAACTTAAAGGAATAAGTTGAAACGAGAAATTCATTTGCAAAAAAACAACTGTTTTAAATAGACAATGTTGTTCCTCAGGTCACATCTAAATATCAAACTTACGAGTACACATAAAACAAACCCCCTAACGCCGCGTAATAAATGAATTAGTACATATAAAATGAAACAAAGAAAGTAAAAATTACCTGTAAAGTGTGGAGAAACAATGAATACGTTTAGTGAACGGGTCTGAGAGAGTGTGCTGGAAGGTTTTACAAGGTAGGACAGGGATAGGGAAAAGTAGGTAAGATTTTCTTTTTTTTATCCTTAGATGAGTAAATATCGCATATAGAATAATAACTGAACTTTTGAGTTCATTTCTTTTAATTAATTTTGAATAAACTACTTTATTTTCTATTCTATGGAGTACAGTAATAATCTTTCATTTTAAAAGTTAACCAACCTAACATTTCTCATAACTGGAAAGGTTTTTCTAAGTATAGTTTTTTTTATGTAATGACAGTAATAGATGTTTTATCTTGTTAAAAAGCTAAAATAAACTGAAAAGGTTAATGAATACCTTAAAAAAAAGGCTAGAATGGCTTACGACAGATAATATATGTATTAAACTGTGAGTTTTGCAAGTAAACTGCGTGAAAGGAGCGTGCTTAGATTGGGTGCTTCTAATTGGCTGATAATAAGCAGCGCGAGTTTGGATGAGTTGGAATATTTTTCATTTTAACAAGACGGATGGAAATAAGAAAGTTGTTAAAGGGAGGGGTAGAGGAGAGTTGTTCCCTGCGTATGGACTCGATAAGCCCTAGCTGTCATTACACAAATGCATCTTTGTTTGCTTTAATGCCAAGCTGTCTGGGCAAGTTAGGCCAAACTTTCGCCCCCCCCCCCCCCCCCCCAACTCAACCCAACCTGTTTGATTTCGCTTCTATTCGAAGCTCTGACGTAGTCACTCTCAAACCTAAAGAAGCAAATATGTCAGTCAAAAACAGAGCAAGCAACTTTCTCAACCGCAAACCAAATTAATGTCAGCCTCGAGAAGTCCTTCCAAACTACTTGGCAACAAGAAATACCAAAACCGAATTTCAAACAGAAAATAATTCTATGACAACTTTAAAACTTTGGTTTTGTCAACGAATCAAGATTAATTTTATGCTGCCTTGGTGTTCACTTTGACAAATTTCACTCCTTTTTTTTTTATGATAAATTGTAAAACAATATGGTTCAAATCATTGATTATTGTTGAATATTAATGAACAATTCTTATAAAACTTTATTTTTTTTTAAAAAAAAAGAAAATAACTTCATATCCAGCACTATGATTACCAATAGTGCCAAAGATTAGTTGCAGCAATCTAAGAGACAAATTTAGATTTCATGTGGAGAATTAAAAATCATGCTCTTGGTGTATTTTAGGAAGGAGTTTCCTGAAAGCCATTGGCCTGAATGATACCGGAGCGATTATCACTGTAATAAACTTGCGTAATGTCCACGTTAAATTCAACATGGCTGTGTTGTAGGAGGAGTAACCACTTTATGTTCCTGTTGCTCAAAACCTTTTCATTAATGAGCTTCAATGTCCTACAGCATAGTAACTTACTTACATAACGAGATTTCACTGTAAATGCATGAAAAAAAAATTCAAAGTCCAAACCACATTCAGGAATTAGGAAATGGAACTAAGATCTTTCAACCAGAACAACTGACCTTCATCAGAGTCACAGTTGAACTGAGTTGAGTAGGTTAGGTTAGGTTGCAATGGCAGTCCCACAAGGAAACACACATAGGTCGAACACTGTGAATACCACACAATGAAAAATCTATATTGAGAATCCTACAGTTTGCCTAAATCAAGTTTATTTAGCGTACGGATATTAAAGGATAATTTGGATTAAATTTGGATTAAAATTAAATGATTAAAATTTGGTTAATTTTATATCAACACTGAAGGGAAGATTGCTTTGTTGACTTGGAATGACTTCCAACATTGTTTGGAATTGTTCCTTGGAATTGTTTCAACATTGCAATGGCTTCAGCCATTGCTGTGTTGAATACCCTGAGCTGACCCTTGTTAACCTACATGGAGCGAAGTTACCACTTGGATGGGTGACACTATGTATCATTAGCGCCTTGAGTAACGTGGTCCAATCGTGGCTAATAGGTTTAGAACCAGAAACCAGCCACGCTTTCTTATTTGGGTAGTTCATGCGACTTATCACATGGAAGACGTGCGGTAACATATATATGTATGCGCATTACATAAAAAAATAAATACAAATTCCTTCCAATATCATTCTAAATAAAGCAATATCTTGACTATTTAAAACAATATTTCGATTATTTTCATTTTTATTCTTCTTATATTTATAGCTTAATTTATAAATCTATGTGTCGCAGGCAACCACTTTATCAATAGTGTTAATATATTTCCAGACTCATATCGCTATTTATTATATTTCATCAATCGTAAATCAAAAATTATTACATATAAGTAATGCAGAAAGCATAAATGAAAATATTTGCTGCACATGAGATAGTACTTCATATATTCAACGTCATCGTCACCAATAAAAATGAATTACTATCAATGAAACGCAAAACCATTGCTCACTAAATTAAGGCATAACATACTATAAATATTTACTTTTTTAATAAAGTTATCTAGAACAAACTACGAACTTGTTTTGCATACAACAAATAAAGCAATAATGAAAAATTGTAAAACAATTTGTGAAAGTTAAATTTCACTGTATGAGGGTTAAAAGAGGGTTGAAAATGATATGTGTAGTCAATTTGGGAACAATATGTTTTGGATGTTGGGTCGTTTATCGTAGAACTAGGAGGGCAATAAAAGCGAGCCGGGATAAGCTATGGGTGGGAGAGGTAGGGCCAAACCATGATTACAATAGGCATGAATCATTTATAAACTCCAGGTCAACCGTATTTCACCTTCATCAAGTCATTATGCTAATTGAGTTATCAGGCTAATATTCGGGGGTATCTTTCTTTCTTATTGAATATTTTTCAATTCTAAATCTATCGTTTGCATGAAACATTAAACAAACTAAATCAAATGATTCAAATCATTTTGTGATTGTAAATTGTTTTTGATTGAATTATTTTCTGACTGTTTTGATTACAATTCAAAAAGTCAGTCTTTATAAAATACATTTCTCGCATAAACATAAGTATGGTTTCTATTTGAAATTCGCAGACCAACTGGCCTCTTCAAAATTCAAAAGTTGGATTTCTGTAACGCGGTCTACACTCAAGAAATATCGTTTATTAATCAACCTTTTTTCAGTTTATTTGTTAATTAATCGTTTATTAACAAGCTTTGTTGTTATGTAAAATCAGTATTACCAGTAAGGCTCTCTCACTGGAAATCGTAAATTCTATATTTATTTTAAACGGGCGATCTTCTTTAGGAACCAAGTACCTTTGTCTTACTGAGAATAATACACTGAGAAATCATCCATCAAACTATAGAGAGACAGCCGGAATTCACTTCTGGTAAACTAAAATCAAGAACTGAAGAATGGGTGTTGTACGTTTGGAGAAAAATCCAAAACACATGGATGCAATATTCTTTTATGACAAAAAAAATGTTGCATCTCCATCGATCTTAATGGTATAGATGATACACCCACATCAATATAAAAAAAAAAAAAACGCCATCGGAGACTCAGAATCTTGCTGAAGAGGACCGCTATTGTGAATGATCTTACCTTCATTGAAGAGGTTGTTATGGTTGTGAGGAATATTATTCTTTCCAGAATAAGCATATACATTGTTTTCTAATTTGCTAGTTCACGTAATCCTTGAAAAATGATAAAACAATATGATTTTAACAAGTGGTCGACACGTTATAGGTCGTCAGGTTAAGGACTAACTTACTGGTAACGTGACCTGTGTCGTCCCTCCTTAAAGAGGACATACTACCATATATTAGCTGCACAGGGCCCTATCTAAAAGGTGGGTATCTTTAGTTTTCATGAACAATTACCAACAATTGCTCCTTACCCACTGGTTGAGGTCGGGGGGGGGGGGGGGGGGTTCTCTCTAGATCTCCATTGTTGCTCTGCAGACACCCACCCAAACTGCCTCTCATAAAGCCACATCTGGAGCTAAGTCCAGTGTCTATACTCGGCCTAAGATATCACAGCCAATACGTGTCCGTCCTCATGACAAGGCATGAGTGTCAACCTGTTAAGAAGATAAGAGAAAGAAAAGGAGAGATGGTGGAAAAAGAAAAGCACTCATCGGCTTGTAACCACGTCCCCCTGCTACTGGTAGTATTTGCAGAGCACTCAAATTGTACTTCAAACCGAAGTCCTATTGAACCTGTTATTGAAACTACGCAAAGATCAATAGCCCCGAACCATAAGATTAAAAAAAAAAACGAACGTAATAACTATTTCTCATAAATAAAATCCAGTTGAAATATGAGTTTAGTAATTATTCCTTCCCTCTTCTTTAATTCAGTCATTTCCGTTGGTAATTTAAACACAAAACTTACTACCTTCAACATAAATAAGAAAAAAAAAGTTGTATATTTTTTTCCCAAAAAATTGAAGCTGAAATCAGTTAAAATCCAAAAAGGAAATAAGGAGTTAATAAAGGTAATGAAGAAGGGAAAGAATTGAGGCCACTCATTACGCTGAGGAGGAATCCCTTCGGCTCTAACTTGCGCTAATAACAAACGACCCTCCTCCCTGCTAATAAAGCCACCTCAGAAACCGTTTTAATCTTCCAGAGACCAACTTTCTACTAATTTCTAACTACCATATTTCACTGTAAGGTAAAATTTTTTAGTGATATATTAAGGGAAAAAAAAGTGAATTTATTTCATTTGCTTATTTTCTGTGAAGTATAGAACTAAATTTGATAAACTTAAAATATGTATGAAGAAAACCAATCTTATTAAAAAATATTGATAAGCAAGATATAAAGAGCGAGTAAGACTTGAAGGTTTAGTTTAGACGGTAAGGTCCTTACACTAAGTAGTTGTAAGGCTGACTTGAAATGACAATAATAATTAGCTTTATGCACCTGATGAAAAAGCATACACATAAATAAGCCTTCTTCAAGTAATTCTTTTTCATCATAGTAATGTTTGCTCAATTATTCTGTATCAAGTAATTTCTTCAATAGATCTTGGTATTCTCACAGCAGGTCCATAAATAAGTAACATGTACCATACATTCATGACTATGTAACATGTACAATATGTCCATACAACCCACAACAAGTGTAACATGGGGTAAATGTATCATACTAATTCTATATTCTCAGAGCAGACTAATTATAAAGAAACATTCCGGGGTTCCGTCCCCACCTGGTCCTCGATTTATTCACGTAAGAGGTAAATAAACCTGAGAATATCGTCCCTGGGTTAAACCATCGGTCCCTAACCTGTACGATGTCAGGTACTTGTTAAAGATACCTATTCTAACTATATTTAAGTTAGTCAAAATGTATGACTCCCCAAAGTAGAATAAGCAGGTAATGTATCTCACTTATTATTAAAATGGGTATCAAATAATAAACGAGTACAATTTCCACCCTTGGAGCAGCACTGAAAAAGGTGAAAGCCTTATACGTGTTGACGTTAGAAAACAAAAAAAAAACAAACAAGTTAGATAATATATCATTCATTCCATCCATTCTATACATAAAGATTATATGTTTGCTAAATATATTATAGTAAATTCAATGTTACATAATTTGATAAAGTAAAATAGCACATTATATATTATTGAGCTAATTAATTAGTTTATTGAGGAGCTAATATTTTGCTCTTTAACAAATTTTGGCCTCTCACAAATGCTTTTCCGGGGATGTGTAAGTGTCTTTATTGCAGGACAACTGTTTAATGTGAAGGCTCAGCACTCAAGTTTGAACACTATGCACCACTATAGCCGGCTACAGAGAGAAACCAAAATGGCAGGTGACAGGGACGAGGGTTAAATGAAAAAGTTTAGAGAAAGGAATTCTAGAGGGCAGCACCAAGTAATCATTTTATATTAGCTCTAAATACCAGATTTTTTTGACCCTGGGAACAATATCCCCAGTCTATATTTATTTCCAGTAGTAACTCAAGTAAAATTTAGATGGTTCATTTTTAACAATTGTAATTTTTATATTTATAACGCTTGGGATATTGGAATATATTTACATTCAAAAGAAACAATTTCAATTACAATTTCAGAAACCAACTACGCTTGTTTGGAAACTTCATAGTGGTGCTGCTTAACCCTAGGGGTTTGGTGGAGCCACCCCCACGGAGGTCAACAGCAGTGTCTTATTTAATGCACAGAGATGGGGGGCATTACATTGAAGAAATCAATATTTATGATAAATATTAATGGTGGTAATAAGTTGAATGGAGGTAGTTAAATGAAGTGGGTAAAAGTTAGGTTTAGGATTGATTTATGCATGAGGTTTGGGGTATAGGGAAGGCACGTGGCTGACGATACGCACGCGTGCACCCTGCAGGATTCACGCACAGCTACCCACAGGCGCTGCCAGGCCCTCCCAGCCTTTATTCTCTTAAATCCCCCTTTCTACATGGACAATAAGACAGCAGTCTACCAACCACCATAACCTTTGTTAGGCTCAACAACCAACTGCTAACGCACATAATCAAAACCAATAACTGCGGCTTATATCCCCTAATTAATAAACACTTGACATATCAGTGGGAATACTTAAGTCCTTTCAAAGTAAAGACTAAAGATAAATTGAAGTTTTACACAATGATAACTAGATTTTAAGAAATAATCCCCTTAACAATAATGGAGTTCTTTACAACATAGGCTTCAAACACGCGACCAGCTGACTAAATTCACTACTTGCAGGGTAAAAAGCTAATGAAATAGTCCACATATAGACATTTCATAGTATAAACAACGCGTTTCCAACACATAGTGTTCTTTTTCAGGTATTAGCTAAAACAATACAATTCTATCAGAGAGTTACTATAGTATAAACTTTATACTATAGATAACTCTCTGATGACACTGCATTTTTTTTTGTTAATGCCTGAAGAAGAACACTAAGTGTTCGAAACGCGTTGTTTATACTATTAAATTTCTATATGTGGACTATTTCATTAGCTTATTTCCCTGCAAGTAGTGAATTTAGTCAGCTGGTCGCGTGTTTGAAACCTATGTTTCAAAACCCAACAGTTGGGTTTTTGACTGTGATGAAGACCGCTTGTTACGGTTGAAAGATCTTAGTCTTGTTTTACCATTTCTTATTTTGGTTTGATCATTGATTATTGATATGGACTATGTTTATAATAGAATTTTAAAAATTCAATGTTAGTTACAATTATAAGTGGAAATATAAAATATCAATTCAAACAATTTATAATTAAGAGGTAAAAACCTAAAATAGCTTCCTTCAATCTGTGAATTTACTGTGCGCACAATTGACCCCCAGAAAAAACCCAAAATTTCACCCCCATTGAGAACTCCTGTCATAACTGGGTACATAAATGCACAGGGAAATTGAGTTTAATGAAAATTAATGAAACATACTGTTACCTCTGTCATCAATACTTTATGTTTTCTAATTTGTTGAAGAAGGCTTAAATCTGGCTTAAAATAAAGACTTTTATGTTGGTGTACACAAGCAATAACATTAATTTACTTTCTTGGATATAGTTTATGCTTTCACTTTCAATGTTCTTTACATGCGGAAGTGTTGTTCATTTTTTTGAGCTATTTGTATCTCATTTCACTTTTAAACGAGTCACCTTAGGCAGTAAATTCTACACCAACACTCCTAAATTTTTTTTTCATTCTTGGTTACTATAACAGAGGGACTTTGACAAAATATCTCAAAGCATAAAGACTTGAAGACGATTTCACATACTTAAACTAAAGGAAAACTTTATGTGATCCTCATAAAAATTGAAGGTCTCGATCAAGTTTCAAACCATGGAACATCACCATCAATAGTAATAAGGAAGTTATTACTAGAGCACGCATGGACTGGTCATAATTATTCCACCTAACATTATTATAGCAAAATACAATTAAAAAATTTACGCTTGATATAATAATACAATAAAATGAGATAAAAATGCATTATTATCATTCGTTCTATATAATAAAATATATTAGGGCCAATTATTTTAAGATATTCGTATACATACGAACTTTCACACTAGGAGAGGCCAATAGACCCTGTAACCCTAAATTTGATTTTACATGATCTATTGGAACCAAAATTTGATTCATATTTATAGCAATGTTTACTATTGCAAAAGGTTGTGCGTTGAATAAAAGACATTTATAATAAACATATGAAAGAAAAACAAACAAAGGAATGTGTCAAGCTTATTTCAAAATCTAAAGAAACTGCACGTTTCCATCATTGCCAGCCCCCGTGAGAGTCTCAGTGCTGTAGAGTCTCACACGTTACTGGTACAGACCTAGTATCTCTTGCGATTATTAATTATAGGTTACGTCTTAATGTGTAATTAGTGATTATGAAAAGTAATGAAAATTAATTGTTGAAGGAACCTAATGTAAGAACCACTATTGTATCTGTATATTCGCGCATTAAATATGATAATGTCGTATATATAATATAATATCTATATAATATATATCTATATTATATAAAAAGGTTTCACATAAACACGTGAAATAACAATCAATGATAAAACCACAATAAGAAATGGGAAAATAAGACTAAGATCTTTCAACCGTAACAAGCGGTCTTCGTCAGAGTCAAAAATCCAACTTATTGTGGTTTTATCATTGACTATATTATATAATATAATAATTGGGTTAGCACATAGAAAATCATAACCATATGTGCTATATATATATATATATATATATAGTTCAATATAAACAAAGAAACATAGAGAAATCAGAAGAACACACTTACAGTCTCTAATTTTCGGTTTGAACCGTCTTCAGGAGAGATAAGAGAGGGAAACCAAGCGCACTGGATCAGAGACGGTTGGAGACCAACAGTGTTGCCGCATGCGCGCCCGTTCACAGAAAATAAGGTAGACAGGAATCAATTTATAATTAATTTATAATTTATAAAATAAAATAATGGAATATGAAAACAATAAATATATAAAAAAGAAAAAATTGAAAAAATAAGGGAAATTGATACAGAGAAATTGATACATAAACAAAAGTGCTGAC
This sequence comes from Hermatobates lingyangjiaoensis, assembly GCA_026182355.1. NCBI lineage: Eukaryota > Metazoa > Arthropoda > Insecta > Hemiptera > Hermatobatidae > Hermatobates > Hermatobates lingyangjiaoensis. The sequence continues at coordinate 1,060,323 of JAPFBL010000159.1, forward strand.
TATGCTATGATAAAATAAAATAAAACTAAGAATACAAATAATAATAACAAATGAAATAATTTAATAAAAAAAAAAAAAAAATGTGAAAAGGCAAGGAACTTTTAGACATTATCGCTTTAGATTGAGGCCAGGTGCACTACGCGCACTTAATAGCCAAATATGGGCTTCTTCGGAGGCTCGTAGTGTGAGATCTTTGCTGTCAGGGGGTATTTGTCGCAGAATCTGTAACCTGTAGCACTCATTAAAAGGGAGACCGTGGCTATTGGCATGTATGGCAATAGGAAGATGGGAGCGACTATTGACTGAAGCTCTGTGATTGTTCATACGGAGACTAAGCTTGGTGGATGCTTGGCCTACGTAGAACGAATCACACTTGGTACACTCCAAACGGTACACACAGTTTTTGGAGGTACACGAGCAGTCAGTTGCAACAGGATAGAGGGTGTTATGGGGGGGAGCTGTGAAGTGTGGTTGGGGATTTATAATGGGACACGTGAGGCAACCTCGACGTCCGCACAGTTGCGCTCCAGAGGGCAAACTGTTTGCCCTCGTGGAGGTTAGCTTCCTGTGCGAAAGAAAATTGCCAAGGTTGGGAGGACGTCTGTAGGATAGGCGTGGCGGATTAGGAAAGGTTTTGGAGGTGGCTGGGGAAGAGGATATGATCGGGAAAAGTTCTTTAATGATGGTACCCAGTCTGTGGATACCTGGGAAGTAGGTTGTTATAAGGTAGGGAGACCCAGAGGGAGAGGAAGAGGAGGTTGATGTAGGATGCCACCTTCTTCCCTCACTGTATACCCGCTTCATCGATGACATCTTCTTTATCTGGACCCATGGCATTTCCGAGTTGGAAGTCTTCATCGACAACTTCAAATCTTTTTGCTCTTCCATCTCCTTTACCCATAACATTTCCAACAGATCCACTACCTTTCTTGATGTCGATATCACCCTCAACAATAGTTCTCTCATTACTTCCGTCCATTCTAAACCCTCTAATCCCCATTTATATCTACACTTCAATAGCTGCCACCCTCCCCACATTAAGAAATCCATTCCGAGATCCCTCTCCATACGAATTCACCGGATTTGTAACAGACTACAAGATAAACACCTACATATCAATAGCCTAAAAAGTAAATTTGTAGAGCGAGGTTACCCTCTCCCCTTCCTAACCAGAAGACTGGTTCCTGCCACGATCCCACACAATCCTACATCAACCTCCTCTTCCTCTCCCTCTGGGTCTCCCTACCTTATAACAACCTACTTCCCAGGTATCCACAGACTGGGTACCATCATTAAAGAACTTTTCCCGATCATATCCTCTTCCCCAGCCACCTCCAAAACCTTTCCTAATCCGCCACGCCTATCCTACAGACGTCCTCCCAACCTTGGCAATTTTCTTTCGCACAGGAAGCTAACCTCCACGAGGGCAAACAGTTTGCCCTCTGGAGCGCAACTGTGCGGACGTCGAGGTTGCCTCACGTGTCCCATTATAAATCCCCAACCACACTTCACAGCTCCCCCCATAACACCCTCTATCCTGTTGCAACTGACTGCTCGTGTACCTCCAAAAACTGTGTGTACCGTTTGGAGTGTACCAAGTGTGATTCGTTCTACGTAGGCCAAGCATCCACCAAGCTTAGTCTCCGTATGAACAATCACAGAGCTTCAGTCAATAGTCGCTCCCATCTTCCTATTGCCATACATGCCAATAGCCACGGTCTCCCTTTTAATGAGTGCTACAGGTTACAGATTCTGCGACAAATACCCCCTGACAGCAAAGATCTCACACTACGAGCCTCCGAAGAAGCCCATATTTGGCTATTAAGTGCGCGTAGTGCACCTGGCCTCAATCTAAAGCGATAATGTCTAAAAGTTCCTTGCCTTTTCACATTTTTTTTTTTTTTTTATTAAATTATTTCATTTGTTATTATTATTTGTATTCTTAGTTTTATTTTATTTTATCATAGCATAGTCAGCACTTTTGTTTATGTATCAATTTCTCTGTATCAATTTCCCTTATTTTTTCAATTTTTTCTTTTTTATATATTTATTGTTTTCATATTCCATTATTTTATTTATAAATTATAAATTAATTATAAATTGATTCCTGTCTACCTTATTTTCTGTGAACGGGCGCGCATGCGGCAACACTGTTGGTCTCCAACCGTCTCTGATCCAGTGCGCTTGGTTTCCCTCTCTTATCTCTCCTGAAGACGGTTCAAACCGAAAATTAGAGACTGTAAGTGTGTTCTTCTGATTTCTCTATGTTTCTTTGTTTATATTGAACTATATTTGTCCGTTTTGGATCGTATTTCCAACGAAAAAAAGTGTATATATATATATATATATATAACTTTAAATTACACAAAGCACGACACAGAAAAGAGACTAAAAAGAACACTTACAGAATTCAATACATATATATTGAATATATATACATATATATATATATGATCAAACCACAATAAGAAATGAGAAAACAAGATTAAGATCTTTCAACCGTAACAGGCGGTCTTCGTCAGAGTGAAAAACCGAACTGAGTCAGTTGGATTTTTGACTCTGACGAACACCGCTTGTTACGGTTGAAAGATCTTAGTCTTGTTTTCCCATTTCATATTGTGGTGTGATCATTGATTGTTCACACAATCTAATCAACTAATCAACGATTAGTTCATTAGTTTAAACAGTGACCAATAGGAATAGAGTTTTTTCAGGGTTAGATGAATCCAAGAATGTAGCTGTTAGAAGGTCCCTATCACTCCTTACTCTGCGAAGCCTCCGTTATTCCGCGTGTAGAGGTTGCACAGTCCCTCTTTGAGATATGGATATGGGAGAAAACATGAGCTTCACCTTGCAGTGAACTCCTGAGTTCTATTCGGTTATTGTTTTTTATGGTGTTGGTTTTTTTATAGTAGAATGCTGATATTAAACTTGTTAGTCTTCTTGGAAAAGTAGCCTTTGTCTTCATGTCAATTGGAGTAGAGGTTGCACAGTCCCTCTTGATAAATATGTGTTTATACTAAACTCCAACTTCTTCACATAGAGACTCATTCGAGTTATTGGTTTTGTTGAATTTGAAGATACACTGTTGTTTGTACTGAAGAAGATTACTGCTTCTATTTCTGGATGGCTGGTTCAAGATATCCTGCATGGTAACCTCTTGGCGATATTAGTTGCGACATGTTTCAACCATTCTCTGGTTATCTCTTCAGGCAAAGTTATGGTCCAGACATTGGTCCTTATATATCGTACTACTTTCTAGGCGTTGTACGGGGGAATATATACTTTTAGTTTAGATAGTGACTAATTAGAATGATAAAATAGTTTAAGCTATGGGGGCCAGGCTAGCTCAGTTGTTACGTGCTCACCTCTGAACTGATAGGACCGGGGTTCAATCCTCACCTGGCTCTCGATTTCTTCACGCGGGAGGTGAATAAATCTGAACACGTCGTCCCTCCGAGAAGGACGTTAAACCGTCGGTCCCGAGCCTGTACGATGTCAGGTACTCGTTAAAGATCCCTACTCTAAATACATTTGAGTTAGGCAAAATTTAGGACTCCCACTGTAGAATCAATCTTCATTGTGTGGTATCACAAAGGGCCAATGCTTGGCCTACGTGTGTTCCTTGTGGGACTGCCACTGCAACCTAGTTTAAGCTATCTATTATTAAAGCTATTAATAATAATAATAATTGAAACAATAGAAGTCTCAGCATTAAAATATTTTATAGAAACAGTTCGTTTTAAACTTGTAGTGATCTTTATCATATTAAATCAAATTGGTTCCTGGTTGAAATGGGACCCTGAAGAATTGCGACTGAAACTAATAATTTATAATAAACGTAAAATCGGAAGGAGAGACAGTTTTTACAAGCCTAAAAAATTCCTGGACTTCTGTACTTTTGAAACACGCATGCAATGTAAATTAGTTTAACCTCTAAATGTTTTCCCAATTATAGTTGTACTAAATACAACATTACAACTTTTACAACAAAATTACAACATAAATATGAACATTACAGTAGGTGTAAATGAACAATGAGTTGAAAGTTCCTAGTAAAAGGAGTTATGTATTGAATTTCAGACTCGAAATCCGATTTCGTAATCTAAGATAGAGTTTCACACAAATATGGAAGAAAAATATCTTTAAGGCCGGTTCTGTTTTGTAGGTAAGTTTATATGTGAGGCTAATTTTTGTTGTACTACGTAATTATGACGTAGTGTGTAACGTCATTAAATAACGTAAGGCTTCACTGAATAGATACTTAAAAGTTTAGTCAAAATGACTATACTGATAGAAGATATCCTGTTTTTGTTAGTATTTTATTTTAATTTTTTCCTATTTTTACCCCCTCGAAAATGCCGCCCCCTGGTACGTACTGCCCGGAGCGACCCCCCCCCAGCCACATGCTACACCACAATGTTCTTCCTCTTCTGATGATGGTTGAATCAAATATCCGAAACTATAAATGTGTGCCTATCAATTGTTTATTTTAGATCTGAGTTATTTTTGGTCAGTGTAGTAGTTTTTCATAGATTATGAATATATCATTAGTAGCACGCATAGCCGACATTACATACTGAAAATACGAAAAACAGCGGTCCAAACAGGCTTATAATTAATTGATAAGGGAGACTCTAAAGACAAGGAATATAATAAACAAGACGAGGAAGGCAGAAAACGTCGAATCTAGCCTTGAAATAAGATAAAAGTTAGGAATGGCGGTTGCGTGTGCGTTTATTAGTGAAGATACAGAGAGGGGTTGAGTAAGGGGTCCTTGGAGACTGAGAAGTGGGTGAGAGAAAGCCACTGTGCTTTCACAACGGTCCTCAAGGTCAACCCATCCTCCGCCCCCCCCTCGCTTCGCTCAAGTCTTAATTATTATTTCACTCCACTCCTACTCTTCTCTGATAACTTAGACACTTAACTTTCCTGCTTCACGGTCCAACCCAATATTCACACTGCAGTAACGAGACAATTACGTTTCAGTTGTAAACATTCTTTAATCATGATAAATTCCTTAGCTCTTTGTACTTCCTGTAATAAAATGAAGTATAAAATACATGACCTAAGCAAGGTGTTCGGTAAAAAATATTAATCAGATAACACAACCGCGTAGCATCTATTTTTTTATGATTTCAATTATGTTTTTGTTTTGAAAAATCTTTGGGTTTCTTTCATGACGGCTGTATATGTATAAATACAAAGAGACCCTCTAGTCGAAGGGCCAGACAGTCTAGTCGAAGGTTTTGTCCGGTTAACATTGTTGTTCCTTTAAATAATGTAAATTTCATTTTCTTAGTTAAAAAATTCTTACTTCTGCCTATGAAAAAGGTTTTAAATAAAACCGAAAGATTGGCACTGAGTGTTTGATTTTTTATCCTGGAAATTGACCGAATCCCGATTGGAGAGATTGACCGAATCCCAGAACACCTATATATATTATACATTAAGATATCAACATTTTAAAATTAACACGTGAAATGAAAATCTAAACTACAATAGTACCATTTCTGAATTTCCTACTGTGGTTTAGACGTTGATAGTAAGATTTGTGCATACGAAAAATCAATAATAACTTAAGTAACAAATAATTAAAAAAACACACTTATAAAACTAATTTTTGGTGCAACCGTCAGAAATATAGAGAACCCAGATGGATCTTAGTGTCGAATTGAATTAGATAATGCAGTCTATCTGTTTCCTCTCTCCTGATAACGGTTGAACCAAACATTACAAACTGTAAGTGTGTGGTTATCAATAATGTGTTTTACATGTTTATTTTGAATTATATCGGTCAGATATAGTAGTCTTTCATCGTTTATGAACATTGGTAGTATGCATATTCGACATTACATATTGAAAATAGAAAAACGGTGGTCCAAAGAGTCTTATCGAAACAGAACATCTAGGCAACAACGTCGATATTTCGAAGAACATATCGTCACCACAAATCAGAAAGCAGTTTGAGTGAGTCATATCGTGCCCGAGAGAAGAAACTCCAAATCAATAAAAAGGAGAGCTTGAAACGTCTACACTGTTTGGTGCTTACCCAAGCCTATGGACAACCAAATTCACGCTATTGTTTGGGAATGCGCAATCAAAGGACCTAAAATTTCCATTTTTCTAGAAAAACATTGATTGCGTCATGAATTTTATTTACATTATATGAAATAGATTAGAATACTAATAATATCATATAAATTAATAACATAAAAATATAAATAGGTCATATTTGAAAACTGGGTATGCTTCTATGGTTTTTGGAGATTAACAGAAAGTTAATTATAATTGTGGAGCCAAGGTAGCCCTGTGGACTACGTGCTCGCTTCTAAACTGGTTGATTCCGGGTTCAACACATAATCTAGCCTTCAATTTATTCACGAGGGAAGTGAAATAAATGTGAATATGTGGTCTGTCAGAGAGGGCGTTAAACCGTCGGTCCCAAGTCTGCACTCGTTAAAGATGACTATTCTAAAAACACCACTTGGTTAGGCAACATTTAGGATGCTTACTGATACCACAAATGACCAATATTTGGGTTATGTGTATTCTGTAGTAGGAAGAACAGAATAACTATGAAATCACAACTCTCCGTCATCAGGAGAGAGGAAGCAGATAGACCGCATTATCTAATTCTATCCGACACTAACATCTATCTGGGTTCTATATATTTCTCTCCTGATGACGGTAGAATCAAAAAATAGGAAGGCTATTGCAACTTAACCTAATTATTATTATTACGCTACAGCAACAACAATTGCTGAACTCTATGAGGGTTGTCTAATCAAAGATTCAACTCCGTGTTCCGTCATTTCGAACTCATATATTTTCATTATCAAGGCTTACACCAAGTGTAGAAGTTAAAAACGGTAGGTTTCGACTAATTATTATTATTATTTATTTGTAAGGCACAAAATACAAGATTCAGTAATAGCTAGTGAATGTCTTAATAACTTTTTTTTAAATAAATCAATGGTATTTATTACCAACTGTAATGCTATAATCAGCGCTGCCTGTATCAGAAAGGACGTTTGTTTTAGATTTTCATCCACCTTTGCAGCTATATCAAGATTCCATGAGACAATTGAGCGTGTTGCACAAAACCAGTTATTAAACGTCATTAGTATGACTGTAAGCGTTGTGAAAATTGTTCAGGCACAAAAAGCTGAAATGAAAACTACTTGAGAAAGAATCATTACTAGATTTGAATTGAATGGCTTCTAGAGGGGTGATTAAAACTGCAAGACAGCTTTGACATACATAACGGCCAGCAAAACTGACTATGTTCTCTGACTTTGAACCTTCTTGCACGTACATGGCGAATCAAAATTACGTAATGATTGCGTCCACGTAGTCAATAAGTATAACGGTTAATCTGTATTTAATTATATGATAAAAAAAAAGTTATGAATATACCGACGTCTACGTCCAAACCACAACAAGAAATAACAAAAAAATACTAAAATCTTTCAACCGTAACAAGCAGTTTTCATCAGAGTCAAAACTCAACTGTTTATTGTGAAATCTTGTTATATCAAAGTCTAAACCACAAAAAAAAAATCTGAAATATGGTTACGATCATTTAACCAAAACATGTCTTCGTCAGAGTTTAACTCTTACTGAAACAAGTGTTATGAGTGAAACTCGTTGATTTTTATCAGAGAGTAAAACAAGCGAAATAAAAATTAACGCCTAAATCACAGTATGGAAATGAGAAATATGATTATGTGCTGAATTTCTTACTGTCGTTCAGATATTGATATATATGTATATTATCAAGAAAAATATTGTAGTCTTGAAGAGAAACATTTCTTGAAATATTATGTAGATCAAGAAAAACGAATCAAGAAAAGTAAACTATAGGTATACAGTAAATAAAAAACAGATTTACAGTCTCTAATTTTCGGTTTAACCGTCATCAGGAGAGAAGAGATAGGGACACCAAGAGCACATGTGAAATGACGGTTCGAGACCGGTTGGGCTTTAAATAAAAAACTCAAACGTTGGTAATGAGAGTTTAATTTGAACCTGAAGAACTGACCAGTTCTGATAAACTTTTTTTTTAAGAAAAGGGAAAAAGAAAAAACTATGATATTTCAACCGTAACTAGTGGTCTTCGTCAGAGTCAAAAACCCAATAGTTGGGTTTTTGACTCTGACGAAGACCGCTTGCTACGTTTGAAAGATCCTAGTCTTCTTTCCCCTTTTCTTATTGTGGTTTGAACATTGTCTGTTGTTTGACGTTTGAAGGCCAGTATATTAAAATCACAGAAGTACAACGTTCACAGATGCCTGAGGACCCACGTAGCATTTTTTCACTGTCAACTATCAAATTTATATTGTCTTAGTTTAGAGACTGTTTCAGCATTTATTATTTATTAAGTGTTAAGTGAGCAACATCACCATTACTAACTTTAAAAATGAAGCATCACTTTTACTTGATGTTGTAATAACAACAATTTCCAATTGCAGAATAATTTTCATCACTGCCCCCATGGCTCGCTTCCCTCGAAAGATCATGATGACATCAGCGAATCTCATTTGCAGCTATCAAAAGCCTAAGTTAGTAGAGAGTTCAACCTGAAAGCAACAGGTTGTACTCATCATCCTGTAACACCATTATTGCCTTACTGAAACCAACATATCCGGCAAGGTTATTATTGCAATCGTTGATCTAGCTTGTTAAAGCAACAGTTCATGAAATATCCATTAAACATATAAAGATTGTCTAAAAATGTCTGAAACCTTTATCAAGATAAGTTTCTGTGAAAAAATATGAAACAGACTGAAATGAACCCCTATATGCTGCATTTATTCATATTGTGAAAACAGAATAAATATCTTTATTTTATGTATTCGAAATTATATCAACGTCTATGTCACAGAGGGAAATTCAGAAACTAAACTAAGTTCTTTCGACCAAAACAAGAAAGTTTTATGAAACAACGTGTTTTAAAGAGCACGATGTGGTCTTTAGTGCAAATTAAAACAATAGCAAAAGTTAAAATAAAATTAACAAAGAAACATATAATTAATACTGTTGCTTATTACGATGTAGGTAATTAAGAAGTGACAAATTAGGAAAAATTGGTGAATCAAAAATTGATTTGTTGAAACCAAAGGAAAAAAGGACTATGCAAGGAAAATGTTATAATTAGTGTTATTGAGGTCATGTTTACGAACCAGGAGACAAAGATGGTAGGGTAGGGTTGCTGTCACACGAGAGAATACATAGGCCAAAGATTGCGCCTTTGTGATACCACCCAATCATTGAGAACTTTAAATTTTGCCTAACTCAAGAGTATTTAGAACAAGTATTTCTGAAGTGTACCATGCATGATTCCAATTTCAATTCAAAAGGTATTATTTTTTTGCAAATTTCTTGTTCAAGTTATTCTATAAAAAATTACAAAATATACAGCATATATAATCAAGGATATCGTATTTTTTTCAATATATTTAACTTGCTATACTAAGCTTTCACATAAACACGTGAAATAACAATCAATGATCAAACCACAATAAGAAATGGGAAAACAAGACTAAGATCTTTCAACCGTAACAAGCGGTCTTCGTCGGAGTCAAAAACCTAACTGATCTTAGTCAAGATCTTAGTCTTGTTTTCCCATTTCTTATTGTGGTTTGATCATTGATTGCTATACTATATGTGTATTTGTATGCCAAAAAAGTATCGCTAATGACGTTTCAAGAGTGCTAAGTGAATAATACTACCTTTTTCAGGTAGTGCTATTGTCACTGCAAGCAAATATATCTGAAAAAGAATAATATGTGTCGTGTACTTGGGTAAATTCACCTTTTTATAATATAGTTTTTTTATCTGTTGACTTTTTCCCTATTATTTCCATTATATGATTTTTATTTTTGCATATAAGTTGGGCGCCAAAATATGTTGACCATTCCGGTGATACGGATTACAAATACATTTAAGATAATACAAATATTTTATAATCTAAACATGAAACAGTCTGTTAGGACGGAAAACTTATCAAAAGATTACAAGAAAAGAACAGTAGAAACAACGAAACAACTTACTTCAATATTTCGACCACTTCGTCATCAAGAGAAGGAAAAGAAAAAGATGAAGAATTATACTCAGCTGGCAAACAGCAACTCTGCTGTTTGGCTGAAATGTCAGCCGAATAGAACCCCGGCTTTTTCTTCTCTTTCTCTTGATGACGACTAGGTAGAAATATTTAAGTGAGTTGTGTTTTTGTTTCTGCGTGCTCTTTTCTTGTAATCGTTTAAAAAGGTTTTATATTGCTCGATCTAATATAAACACAAGCTCGGATCACTCATATTATCAGTGTGACTGTCCACACATGTTTTTTTTTTACATTACAGACAAATCAAAAGAATATACTATGAATTTGATTTTAAATTTAATTTTTCCAGTTTCAATTAAAGTTTTATCACAACAAAATTGAATAAAACGAAAATCCTGGGCAAATCTTTCGGCAAAAATTATAACAAGGAAGTTTTATTATTGCAATGATAAAAAGAAATGAATGAAAATGTGCAAAAAATCGAAGTGGTTGTGGGAATAAAGGATGAAGAGTTGTGAAAGACTGTGAGCTGGTCGACAATGACTCGCCAGTTACTGCCTCCCCTCCTTCTCGTCCACAATTGAACATTATTTTAATCCTCCTTAACTGTTTCTTTAGCCTTTTCAAAGACAGAGTCATTCAAGATGAATAGAAGGTCTTGCTTAAAACTGTTTTCCATCTTAAAGCAATTCATAATACAAACAGACAATTTTTTTTTATTTATGTTTTAAACGTTTCAACTTTGTCTTGAATGATTTCATTCATCAAAATAAGACATTAATTTATCTACTATATAAAAAATAATTATTATTATTATCAATAAATTATAAGTATATATATTTATTGAAAAAATAACTACGCTTTTAACTGAAAAGTGGAAAAAACTATATTTAAGAACAGTGAAGCGGTTATGTAATTATTATTAACTAGCAAACGTACCCGTCTTTGACGGAATCAAAAATTCTATTATACTTGGTATTCCAAAATATCAATTATAGAATTATACTAATACTACAATTAGAAGTTATAGAATAGTAGAAAATACCATTATTAGTACAGTGCTAAACAAATGCCTCTGTATACAAAGATTAGATTTTAAGTTAGACATACACAAATCTACAATCAATGTTTCAGCTTTATATGTCTTATGGTGGCAATTTTTGTGGACGAACCGATAGACAGAAATTATTCTAAGGGTACATGTGGCTACTCTGAAGTATAAAACGTAAAGAAAACCTTAAATGAGTTAGTTCTAATTAACGTGCTCCCAGTCAAAAGCTAGCACGCAAGCCACTGGGCTACTCTGGTTCCATACCTTACTTTATTACCAGTGTTTATATTATTTATAATATAAATTATATAATATATATATGATAATGATATAATATATAATCATTATTTTATTTATATAGATAATTATCATTCGGGAAATATATTCATAAAATGTAATACTTATCAATGATCAAACCAAAATAAGAAATGGGAAAACAAGACTAAGATCTTTCAACCGTAACAAGCGGTCTTCGTCAGAGTCAAAAACCCAACTGAAACACTAGATGCAGAAAACATCCGGTGAGGAGTTGAGAAGAGTGGGAGGGAAGAGAGGTATTTTAAAAGGGTGAAAGCGTTTCAAGGATAGCAGAAACTTAATAATGAACATTGATTATTAGAGTTCTTTTTGTTTTGAGATATTCTGCTCATAGGGAGATGCAAAACTTATTTATTGGAATCAGAAGACTCAAACATATTTATTTCCGTTGTAAACTAGAGTGCATATTTTCATTTCACATAGAGAGTAAATAAAAATGTAAAAAAAAAGCCTCAGCCCAACAATTAGATAAGGAAAATTACATGCTATTGACAAGAATTAATTATCATTCTGATAAGGAGTGTTATTGATGTACGGGGGAATTATTTGGTGCCTTGACAAATCTAGATACCTAGATAAGTAGTTCCCAACGTAGCCCACCTGCACCTCCGAGGGGTCCGTCCACAGACCATTACTACAGGTCCAGGGGTAAAAATGGTACTTTGAGGGTCTATGACACGTGATTAGGCTCCATGTTAAGTTTATAAGCGTATTATCAACGTAGTATAATCAAAAATATATTAAAATGTAGCAAGCTGACCTTAGAATATTCAAATATAATAATTAAAACATAAGGCCTAATATCCTCGTCAGTTTGTCAGAAATAAGAAATATTTTGTTAACGTTTTAAAAATATTTTTATCTTTAAACAACAAGCTGTAAATGTAGTGAAAGTATTTCACAGTGAGATTTCTTATTTATCTAAAAATAAATATTTATTTGAAAATTCGCATAATTCTTTTTTTATTAAGTATCAAGGCTTTACAGATGGTAAAAAATCTCAGGAGGTCGACAAGCAAATGTTGAGAACTCCTGATCTAGATAAAAAGAATCTGAATTCCTGAAACTGGAAATAATGAAAATCGTCAAAAATCCAAAATGGATTGTTATATTTCACTTCTACTTCCAATTCAGCAACAATTACAAGTCAAATTAGTTGAATTTAAAAAAAAATGTTTTCTTATCAATTATAATGATTAGAATAATTTCATTTAACAGTTACTGCTTAATTTTCAAGTTCTCTTATATAAAAAGTAAGAGAATATTTTACTTACATAAGTTGAGTCTTTTGTGACAATAGCAACGAAATTACCTGAAACAAAAAGAAATATACAATAATTTGATATAATTTATCAAGACAAAATGTTATATAACACAGCATGCACATACATTTCGTAAATTTCTCAATAAATGATAATGGAACACTTTATGGAGGGACACCTTGACGGTAGGTCAATTGTAGACCATGTTTGCTTCATGATATTGCCAGTATTTTACGACTGTATTTCGAAAATAAAACTTTTTTTAAATGAAAGAGTATCCATCTAAAGCAGGATTCTCAAACTGAAATTCCCCCGAGAGCAGAATGAGAACTTTTACTGTAACCCGAGAGCCACATTATGACAATTTCAGAAAGTAAGACTGAAAAAAAATCTAAAACTCGGTTTTTTTTTATAAATGTTAGTTATTATCGAGTTAAATCAGTAACAAACATAATTAGAAAAAAAATTAGTATTATTCAGAGCCTGTAATAAATAATTGTGATGGCACAATCAGTCAGAGTTTATTGTAGGGTAAAAAGCTAATAAAATGGTCTCCACATATAAAAATTTAATGGTATAAACAACGCGTTTCGAACACGTAGTGTCCTTCCTCAGTTAAAAACCAAAAAATACAATGTCATCAGAGAGTTATCTATAGTATAAAGTAAATATAGTACAAAATAAAAATAAAATAAAATAAGGAAGAGAGTAGGAACCTAAGAGTGAGTGTCTGTGGTACAACTGATTGGGAATAGGATGGACGTGGGTGAGGGTATAGGGTACATCTGTTTCATATTAGAAGGCAGGTATATTTCATTGTTATTTTTTTCCCTAAAGGTTTTTCGTTAGTTTTTTACCCTACAATGAGTAAATACCACATAATAAGTGATTGCACTACGTTAGAAGTCAGAGTTTATTTTGACTACCCATATGGCAGTGTTTTAAATCAACAATGTTATCAATCTTACTCTTCAATTTATCAGCAGAATCTCAGTGTTCGTCATTAAGCCGTGATCTTAGACTTGTTAATAATCTTTATGGCTGGAAAAACATTTTCACAGAAATATGTTCTTCCAAACATTTCTAAAAACCTTGCAGTGGCTGCAAGAACTGCAGTAATTTTTGCATTTTTTATCAACTAAACTAATTTAGTAAAACATGTAAACGCAACCAGTAGCATTATAGTGAATTTAGTTAGCAAAAATTCCACTGATTGGGAGTCCCAAAGAAATACATTGTGAGCAGCGTGTTTGAGACCTCTGATCAAAAGCAAAGGTTATCAAAGTAATACGAAAAATAAAAGTGCTCAAATAAGTAACTGAGTGACTTCCATAACTCTTTTTATGCATTGTCACGGAGAGAGAAATGAAAATCACTTGCCATTTATAATCCATTTGGGTGACACGCAGTGAAAGTCAAAAGGGAATCACAAATATTCATTTGAAGTCGAACTGTACACTTTGTTGCATGTTTAGAACATTTTGTAAAAGTTGTTGAAAATATGTCAAATTATTGGCCTTCATGGTGACCATGATGTTGGTCTGATCAGAGAAATTTGTCGTTTTTTAAAAATGTTCAAAATATGATGTCAAATTATTGGCCTTCATGGTGACCATGATGTTCGTCTGATCAGATAAATTTGTAAAAAATGTTCAAAATATGACCTCAAATTATTGGCCTTCATGGTGACCATGACGTTGGTCTGATCAGAAAAAATTGTAAAAAATGTTCAAAATATGATGTCAAATTATTGGCCTTCATGGTAACCATGATGTTGGTCTGATCAGATAAATTTGTAAAAAATGTTCAAAATATGATGTAAAATTATTGGTCTTCATGGTGACCATGATGTTGGTCTGATCAGATAAATTTGTAAAAAATGTTCAAAATATAATGTCAAATATGATGGTGGAATCGGGGATCTGATTAGAGAAATTTGTAAAAGGAAACAGTCATTGAAACTAAAACCGTAACAGTTTATATGGATAAAATTGGAAAGTTGCTATCAACGAATGATAGTTAATTCGATGATCAATGAATGCCCTACGACAATTCATACACACAGACTCATCTTAGTAAAACCTAAACCACGAAAAAAGGTTAACACCAGAAACGGTCAAGTCAGTAGTCGCTAGCCATATCATATTCATCATTATGGTCAAAATAATATCAAAAATGGATATAGGATATTTCAAAACTTTAGATCTATCAAAATATATTTTCTCTATGAAAACAATACTACACTTAGAGTGAACTAAGAACACTTCAAATCATTAATCTAGAAATCTTATTTAATAAACAAAAAGTTAATTTATACTAAAGAAAAAAGTTGTGTCAATAATTTAAATTGATATTATTGATAGGCATATATAAATTTTATGAGATTTTAATATCAGAGATTATATATATAGAAAAAGCTTTCACATAAACAAGTGAAATAACAATCAATGATCAAACTACAATAAGAAATGGGAAAACAAGACTAAGATCTTTCAACCGTAACAAGCGGTCTTCGTCAGAGTCAAAAACCCAACTTGTCAGTTTGTCTTGCTTTCCCATTTCTTATTGTGGTTTGATCATTGATATATATATATATATATATATATATATATATATATATAATAATAAATTGAAAAAGAAGGAAACACACAGAAAGACACAGACATAACTCACATCGATATTTCGACCATCGTCGTGACCACCCTGCCTTCCTGCGGGACTCTTCGCTCTTCACACCTCCTGATGACGACGATGGTCGAAATATCGATGTGAGTTATGTCTGTGTCTTTCTGTGTGTTTCCTTAGTTTTGAATTTATTTTATTTAAAAAAGTCCGCTGGACCGTTTCTTTTAATTGTGGTATATATATATATATTTCTATGGGTTGTCCGGGGAAAGGAATATGATTCGATGCGATGTTGACCAATGGGAGTAGAGTTACAGGTCCAAGCGTAAGGTCCCAGTTGCCCGCTGCTCAGCAAAAAGCCTTTGCGTTCTGCCAATAGGTATAGAGGTTGCACAGTCCCTCTGTGTTAAATGATGTTTGGCAGAAAACATTAGCCTCACTTTACAGTGAACTCCTGTTCCCTTTCTATTTTTGATTTTTGTGGTGGTTGGGTGTTGTTGTTGTTTACTATTTTCTGTTACGGATATTGCTGGATATTTAAATGATACTCTCGGTTGTTTACTGCGAAAAGCCGCCTTCATCTTCATGCCAACAGGGGTAGAGGTTGCACAGTCCCTCTTGATTATTAAGAGATGTTGACACTGGAATCCAACTTCTTCTCGTAGAAACATCTTCAAGTTGTAGGTTTTGTATATTGTTCTCTTCGGTTTCTTATGTTCATGTTTTTTCTTCAGTTGAATGTTATTGCTGCTATTGATGGGTGGCTGGTAGGTGATGAAAAGTTCTGCACTGTTGACCTGGTGGTGGTATTTGCGACATGTTTCAACCATTCTCTGGTTATCTTCAGGCAAGGAAATGGCCCAGACGTTGGTCCTTATATACAGTTTTCTATGGGTTGTCCGGGGAAAGGAATATGATTCGATGCGATGTTGACCAATGGGAGTAGAGTTACAGGTCCAAGCGTAATGTCCCAGTTGCCCGCTGCTCAGCAAAAAGCCTTTGCGTTCTGCCAATAGGTATAGAGGTTGCACAGTCCCTCTGTGTTAAATGATGTTTGGCAGAAAACATTAGCCTCACTTTACAGTGAACTCCTGTTCCCTTTCTATTTTTGATTTTTGTGGTGGTTGGGTGTTGTTGTTGTTTACTATTTTCTGTTACGGATATTGCTGGATATTTAAATGATACTCTCGGTTGTTTACTGCGAAAAGCCGCCTTCATCTTCATGCCAACAGGGGTAGAGGTTGCACAGTCCCTCTTGATTATTAAGAGATGTTGACACTGGAATCCAACTTCTTCTCGTAGAAACATCTTCAAGTTGTAGGTTTTGTATATTGTTTCTCTTCGGTTTCTTATGTTCATGTTTTTTCTTCAGTTGAATGTTATTGCTGCTATTGATGGGTGGCTGGTAGGTGATGAAAAGTTCTGCACTGTTGACCTGGTGGTGGTATTTGCGACATGTTTCAACCATTCTCTGGTTATCTTCAGATAACCAGAAGGTGGTTAACCACCACAAAAATCAAAAATAGAAAGGGAACAGGAGTTCACTGTAAAGTGAGGCTAATGTTTTCTGCCAAACATCATTTAACACAGAGGGACTGTGCAACCTCTATACCTATTGGCAGAACGCAAAGGCTTTTTGCTGAGCAGCGGGCAACTGGGACCTTACGCTTGGACCTGTAACTCTACTCCCATTGGTCAACATCGCATCGAATCATATTCCTTTCCCCGGACAACCCATAGAAAACTGTATATAAGGACCAACGTCTGGGCCATTTCCTTGCCTGAAGATAACCAGAGAATGGTTGAAACATGTCGCAAATACCACCACCAGGTCAACAGTGCAGAACTTTTCATCACCTACCAGCCACCCATCAATAGCAGCAATAACATTCAACTGAAGAAAAAACATGAACATAAGAAACCGAAGAGAACAATATACAAAACCTACAACTTGAAGATGTTTCTACGAGAAGAAGTTGGATTCCAGTGTCAACATCTCTTAATAATCAAGAGGGACTGTGCAACCTCTACCCCTGTTGGCATGAAGATGAAGGCGGCTTTTCGCAGTAAACAACCGAGAGTATCATTTAAATATCCAGCAATATCCGTAACAGAAAATAGTAAACAACAACAACACCCAACCACCACAAAAATCAAAAATAGAAAGGGAACAGGAGTTCACTGTAAAGTGAGGCTAATGTTTTCTGCCAAACATCATTTAACACAGAGGGACTGTGCAACCTCTATACCTATTGGCAGAACGCAAAGGCTTTTTGCTGAGCAGCGGGCAACTGGGACCTTACGCTTGGGCCTGTAACTCTACTCCCATTGGTCAACATCGCATCGAATCATATATATATATATATATATATATATATATATATATATATATATATATAAACATGTCAATCAATGATTGTATCATTGATTGTTATTTCACCTGTTTATGTGAAATCCTTTTATATAAACATATATGCAAGATTTCACATAAACATGTGAAATAACAATCAATGATCAAACCAAACTATAAAAAGGAAAAAAAAAGACTAAGATCTTTTCAACCGTAACAAGCGGTCTTTGTCAGTTTGTTACAAAAACCGAAAACGTTGGGTTTTTGACTCTGATGAAAACCACTTCTTACGGTTGAAAGATCTTAAGTTTTTTTTTTTCATTTCATATTGTGCTTTGATCATTGATATAAACATATATGAATGTTATAAATAAAATTTGTTTCAAAGTTTCATCTCTTTTAGAATGATCACCCAAAAAAAAGTAATAAAACTAATTGAAATTTATTGCACTAGTGTTATTAATAAAAATATATTTTTGTAATAAGTTTTATCGTTTTGGGATTAACGCAATTTTAATACCTATTTTGAATAAATTTGGTAAAATTCTTAACGACTTTTAAGATAGAAAATAAAGAGAGCGATATTGAAGGAGGCATAAAGTTGTAGGATATTTGAGTTTATCTATAATGAGAAAGGGGTTTATACCGTAGGTTAGGAAGGCATCAAAACAGACGGTTGTAACTGGCAACCCTAAAACCTTGTTAATATCTCTCCGAGCTGAGGGTGCAGAAGTAAATAACTCAGAGCGAAACACTAAAACTCTCTCATTCCCCTCCATTACCAACCACTCTCATCTCTGCTTTCAGATACACACTTGATTTATTTCAGACATTCCTTTACATTAAACGAGTTCGCTTCCCTCTAAATATATATATATATATGAGTACAAAAAAAAAAGAGTTCCATAAATAATATATTGCGAATAATTTAAATCGTATATTGAAAAGTAAAAAAAAAAAATATATTATTGAATTTTTCTTAGATACAAGAATTTTAGCAGAAAATATTACATATATACATATACACTTTTTAGATGAAAATACGATCCGATATGGACAAATACAGTTCAATGTACATAAAGAAACATACAGAAATTAAAAACACACACTTACAGTATATAATTTTCGGTTGAACCGTCTTCAGGAGAGATAAGAGAGGGAAACCAATTGCACTGGTACAGAGACGGTTGGGTCTCCAGTGCGATTGGTTTCCTTCTCTTATCTCTCCTGAAGACGGTTCAACGGTTCAACCGAAAATTAGGTACTGTAAGTGTGTGTTTTTAATTTCTCTATGTTTCTTTATGTACATTGAACTGTATAGATAAAAAGATTTCACAAAAAAAAATGGTTGGGTTTTTGACTCTGACGAAGACCGCTTGTTACTGTTGAAAGATCTTAGTCTTGTTTTCCCATTTCTTATTGTGGTTTGATCGTTGATATATATATAATATATATATATATATATATATATATATATATATATATATAATTATATATCAGCCTCTTTTGCAATAGGAGCAAATAAACATTGCACGAGCATAACAATATTACGGTGTCACCTTTTAGGTAGGTCGTTTTTAAATATTTTTAAGAGAAAATCATAGAGGTTACTGAATGTGATGTTAGGTAACACAAGATTAGAATGCATGTCCCTTGCAGAGATTATTATACATATACTTGTATAAGATCACATAAGTTACATCTGACTGAGTGTGATGTTATCAGATACTTGTAATAGGAGATCACAGAGGTTACATCTTGCTGACTGTGATTGAGATAACACAAGATTAAATATTACCTTGAAGAGAGAGAGAAATGATATTATACTTGTACAAGAAGATCACAAAAGATACATGGGACCGAGTGTGATGTGAGAATTACAATGTTACTTTTGACAGATTTTTATTAGATAATTGTGAATGAAGATCACAACGGTTACGTCTGCTTGAGTATGATGTGAAAGTCCTATCAGTAAAAGAAACTCTCAAAAGTACATATGACTTTATTTGATGTGAGATAGTCATAACAGAAAATTACAATGTTACCTTTGACAAAGTTTTATTATACACTTGTAAAAGAAGATCACAGATGTTACATCTGACTGAGTGTGTTATGAGATAATTATTACAGAAAATTACCTTTGAAAGAGAGTGTTATAAGATACTTAGAAAGAGATATCAGAAAGGTTACATCTGACTGCATGTCATTAGGGATAGGTGTAAAAATGCATAGAATGTCGGCTTTTGAGAGAGTGAAGATAGGATAGGTTACATCTGGCATATAGTTATATGAAATAATTGGAAATGATTATTAAATTTTTTTTTGTGACACAGGTTTATTTCCAAAGTACAACAATCCAAGCCAAAAGATATAGTATTTAGCTACTCTTCATTAAACGTTTTCATCCCTAAGTAAAACATCCACTTCCCTTGATTAAGAAGAACGTGTTATTTCTAGTAAAAGTAAATATTGCTTATGGGGAAATTGAGAAGTGGATTGTTGGTTTTCAAGATAAGGGAATGTTGACTGAGCTCTCTGGAACGGGCGTTAGAGGGAGGGTAATGAAAGGGCAAACAGCCACCAGTTCAGCTTACCTCACGTCCCAATTGTGTCACCAGCACGTGCCTCTTACTACCTTTGGACACTGCTTCCTTCACTAAGACGGCACCAAACAACGCTCTAGTTAGCTGACACTTCACCTCTTTCAGCTTTTAACATTAACTCGGTAAGACAACTCCTGAAACTTATCGTTAATATGGCAAATTTTTAAATCGGTATTTGGTTTAAAGCTATGGCTGTTAGTTATGCGCTGTTCGGCAAAGTGGGAAACAAAATTACTACTATTTTTTATTTTCGTTTTTACGAATAAACTCTTTATGATGTTCTTTCATAAAATCCTTTCTCAAACTTTGAATGGTTATACTAATGTATTTACAGTCCAGAAACTAAAAAACTTCCTACATTCTTCCTGTACCATCCCTACCAACACTCCTTGAACCTTCGGTCCTTCCTAGGTCAGTCCCGTAGATCAATATCTCAAGAATGTAAGAAATTAAAAATCTTGTTTACATATAAACTGGTTCATGTTTCAGTATGTTATCATATTTTGTTAAGGTTCGGGATTAATTAAGCCATTTTTCATGCTAAACACCTCAATAGTTCAATTCAACATTAATATATTGTATTCAATTTCAAATAATTCACTCTAATGTTCTTCAAGCTCACAGATATGCAAATTTTTTTATGTAAACCTGAAGAACATACTAAGTGTTGGAAACGCGTTGTTAGTTTTTACATTAAACTTTTTTTTGTGGAGACGTAATTTTTTGCAATTCCTAATAGGAGTAAATATTCACTATAACAGATGGCACAAGTAATGAAATGATCAATTAGTTTTATAACTGTTTACTAATATTCATTTGATTTCTAATTATGAATTATTTCTAATATGAAATAGCTAAGACTCGGTTGTTTTTTTTTTTATTGTTTAAACCGATCCCCTGACGGATGATAACGTCAGCCGTTTAGAGGCTTTTTGTTTGATCGGCGATTCTACAGATTCTACATTGGGAGTCCTACATTTTGCCTATCTCAAGTGCATTTCGAGTAGAGATCTATTAACGAGTACCTGACATCGTAGAGGTTTGGGAACGATGGTTTAACGTCCTCTCCCCCCCGACGTGCCTTCACCTTGTCGTGGTGGTGGGGGGGGGGGGGGGGCTTAACATGCCTAAATAATGGCTTGAACTAAGAAAGGCACAACCTGGGCGGTGTGCTTGCCTGCTCCGGCGAGACCGGGGGTAGCAAGCCTGCCTGTCTGCGAGGGCCAGGAAGATATCGAACCCCGGACTGCCAGCCCAGAGGTGAGTACGTTATCCACTGAGATAACATGGCCCCCACATATTAACTTATTTTGTCATTTAAGCGACAAAAGACTTAAAGATCATAAGTGATTAAAACATAGTCACATTATTAACAGCAATTGTTCAATTACTTTAGCAGCCTGGGCATCTACAGGGAGAAGATATTGAGTTCCTTATAATAATTATCAGCAAGCTCTAGTCAAACTTAAAAGGGTAAACGTGTAAAGTAATTGACTTTCAAGTTAATTAAGATCCATTGTTAAGAGGGACTTGTGGCACCATTTCAAAAACCGGTTCCTGGATCAGTTTAAGGTGCTGGGGCTAACTTAATCATGTATTCTAACAAACCGGTTCTTAATAATGTCAGATAATTATGTTTGGAAGAGCTCGACTCAGCTGTTTCCTTCACAGCTGACCCCAAGCAGTATTCATTTATTATGGAGAAACGTGCAAGGATATAAAGGAAGTGAACATTTCTTCGAGGAAATACAGTTACGCTTTCATAACTCTTTACAAATTTAGATTCATTAAATTATTCCAAATATGTAAATAAAATATAATTCTGCCAAATATAGTTTCGATATTGAATATGTTAACAAATCAGTATTGGAGTTTTACTTCAAATTATGTATAAAAAGATTTCACATAAACATGTGAAATAACAATCAATGATCAAAACACAATAAGGAAATGGGAAAACAAGACTAAGATCTTTCAACCGTAACAAGCGGTCTTCGTCAGAGTCAAAAACCCAACTGAAACAAGATCTTACTCTTGTTTTCCCATTTTCTTATTGTGGTTTGATCATTAAAATTATGTATATATGACTTTCGTCTTCTCTACGTACATCTTCCTTCCGTGAGGACAACTGTCATACCATCTCTGCACGAGTGTTTTTGGTTTCCCTCTCATGCGTCTCTAGATGACGGTTCAAGCAAAATATCAGAGGCAAAATTTTGTTATTGTGTTTATTTGATTTGAAATATTGTGACATACATAACCTCTTTTACAATGAGCAATCAAAAGAAAGATTTCATTCTTTTAGTGATGCCTTAGACTGGAGGCACACGAGAGTTTATATTGTAGATTCCCCCTACCCACCCACACACACACACACACACACACACAAACACACATATAAATGATCAAACCACAATATGAAAATGAGAAAAGAAGACTAAGATCTTTCAACTATAACAAACGGTCTTCGTAAGAGTCAAAAACCCAACTGAAACACTAGATGCAGAAAACATCTGGTGAGTGGTTGAGAAGAGTGGGAGGCAAGAATGGTATTTTAAAAGAGTGAAAGCGCAGGAAAGGACTAATGTCCAGAAGGAGAGCTTGGGAAAACAAAGGAATACAATAAGAAAGAGTAAAAAACTATCCGCTAGCTGTCAAACCTCTTAGAAGAGGCTATTGCCCTCGTAACGAAAGTATCAAGTTTGAAGAGACCGTTACTAATGTTTATAATATTTAATCTATTAAATTTAATTAGAGACAATTCAATAATATTTCTGTAATAAATTCATAGGTAATAAATTTAGCTCCTGTCCAATCAATTTGATGGTTTTCATTGTTTATATGCAAGAATAAGGCACTACTTTTTTCCTGTCTACTTACGTTGTATTGGTGTTGTTTTACACGTATATTTAATGATTTTATAATTTATATTAATAAAATAGTTGTACGATTTCATTAATTATCTAGCCATCTCTTTGATAATACTACTATCCATGTGATAAAAAGTATTTATTATGAAGACAAATGTAGGTGGGATTTTAGATTTTGGATGTTTCGAAATGTGATTTAAAAATATTCCTTTAAGGCAAAATAACTTTTAGGAAAATGAATAGAAGCTTTGTTTGTTGTTTCAGGTACAAAATATCTTTAATTACAGGTGTATTAATCAGAGTAATTGACTTTGGGAAATTTTCTTTTAAGATTGGGCAAGAGAGTGATTCACTTTTAGGACAAGTTTTTGGTAGAAAGTTGAAGCCATTTGGACATGCTTCATTGTCTTCCTTAACTTGGTTCCCCTCCGTAGCAACAAGAACAAGAATAAGAAAAGCCAATTGTAGTGAAAGTTGCTACCTTTAAGGCAAAGAAGTGGCCTGTTGGCTCTGCGTTTCAAACCGAGCCTCTTTAATCGATGAAAACCGCCGTGCTCTACTTTACTACAATCACTTATGGAACTTTTAAGCAACTCAATAACGTACTTTCACACTTTACTTAACAACTTTTTACAATATTACATTCTTTTATTACAATGTACAACTTATTACCCTTATGGTCCTCTTTATATTTACTTCCATTCAAAATTACAAAAAAAAAACTCAAATCAAAATAAATTAACACAATCAGTGTTAATTATTAGAATTATTTGGAAAAATAACGCTTACAATGTAGAATATATTGTAGAGTTATATTATAGAGGGTCTCCAACCGTCTCTGAACCAGTGCGCATGGTTTCCCTCTCTTATTTCTCCTGAAGACGGTTCAAACCGAAAATTAGAGACTGTAAGTGTGTTCTTTTGATTTCTCTATGTTTCTTTGTCTATATTGAACTATATACATATAAACTAAATTTACAGAAAGGACACACAAAAAGATATCTCAAAAATTCACTACAATATTTTAACCCTTTTACGTTTATTCATTCCGTGAATTCAGTTTATTTAGTTCGTAGAATCATTTTAGTAAAGATCTTAAAAGATCATTTTAAATTAAAATCTTAATGCACAGAAAGAAAACACATTCAAGAGATGATGAAAATTCACTGCTGTATTCCAACTGCGTAGAAAGAGATGTGTCATTCCGAAGACAGACAAGAACTGAAGAGGCACTCAGTCAGTATTGCCAACTTACGGATGTAGGAGAGAAAACGAGAAATAGAAAAAAATTAAAAGTATGCTAAATATTAAAAATTAATAGAAAGAAATACGAAATAAATAAGCAAAGAATTTTTTTAAAATGAATGAATAATTAATAACAACAAAAATAATTGATTAACGATAGAGGTTAGGCACAGGAGGAGATATACCTCCCAGGAGATAAATAAGTGGTTCTTCTGAAGGATGCCAGCATTGCGATCAGAAATAAGCATTAAGAACAAGTACAGGGAAACAGTGTTTGGAAATGAGTTCAGAAGAACTGAGAAAAGGGTGAATGTTTGTTTGTTTTCAAATTTGTTGTTCCAAAAGTTGTAGTTCTTTTGTTAACTATTGATAAATTACTACTTTTACATTTTACTTTGAGCAGTTGGATTAATTTGTTGATAAAACTTAAAAAATAAACAGAGACTTATGATAAGAGAGGAAAAGAAACGCCAAGTCTTCCATAACCAAAGAACTTAATCACACAACGCTTTTCGAACACTTAGTGTTCATCGCCAGGTGAACTTACTAAGGCAGTGTAATCTGACGATGAACACTAAGTGTTTGAAACTCGTATGATTAAATCCACTGTCTGTGGAAGATTTAGTGTTTTTTTTTTATAA
This sequence comes from Hermatobates lingyangjiaoensis, assembly GCA_026182355.1. Taxonomy (NCBI): domain Eukaryota; kingdom Metazoa; phylum Arthropoda; class Insecta; order Hemiptera; family Hermatobatidae; genus Hermatobates; species Hermatobates lingyangjiaoensis. Next base: position 1,085,354 of record JAPFBL010000159.1, read on the forward strand.
TGATGAGTAAAGACCACACAATAACTTGGGATTTATTTACAATTTACTTGGGTCATAAATAAAAGTGACTGATTGGTATTTGACATTACTTAATTATATAGATCGTGAACAAGTTTTTATATTATAAATTTATGTTTATATTTAAAATAATTGTACGATTTTTGAAATAAAGTTAAGGATACAATATTAAAAGCAATTGGAAGTTTCTTTAATCAATTTACTTTGAAATCATGTTCAGTAAATGTGATTATATATGAAAGGGATATTTGTTTAAAAAAAAAATGTAAATATGAAATGCCTTACATGAGGAAATTGAAGCAGGAAAAAAGATAAGAGGAGTGAAAGGTTTAATATCAAAGAGATAAGAGCTGTGCCGGAGGGCATGTTGTCGCCAAATCAATACCGGACTGAAAGAAAATCACCAAATTCTTGTCTTTTATACAAGGTATCCTTCGATGGGGTTTTCTTAATAGATCGACTTTGCTGGAGGGTATAAATTCAAAAGTAGTAAACCTTCATGCTTTCGTTGTGCTTTTTTTTTTTTAAAAAAAAAAGTAAAATAGAGGGAGTAAAACTTAACTGTAAAGAAATATCAATGAATACTATACCTCAAATTGTTAGCTTGAAAGTTGAGATACAGTTCTGAATAACCATGGACTGAGTCTTGTAAGTAAGCTGTATTTACCCAGTAGGAAGATTCATCAATGGTTTAGATTTGTTTTTAGACAGAATTACTTGATACAGTCTCATATATGTTAAATAGTTTTTAAATGCTCCCTGCTACTTCTTCTAGCCTTGTCTTTAAAACGGTTTTGTTGCCTGCACGAGTGTGATATGAGCGTCAATGCCACCTCTTGCACCTCCACTGATCATTTCGTGTTAAGTTACTGATCAGTAACTTATCCAAAGGGCCCATGATATAAAGAAATTATCAAGAAGACACATTATATAAAGAACTTATCCAGAAGGCACATGATATAGAGAACTATCTGTTTTGGTATTATTTAGCGCTCCCAGCTTATTCAGCCATTCACTGATAGAGAACTAATCCACCAGGCACATGATATAGAGACCTTATCCAGAAAGCATATGATATAAGGAACTAATCCAGAAGGCACATGATATAGAGAACTAATCCAAAAGACACATGATATAAAGATTTTATCCAGAAGACACATGATATAGAGAACTAATCCAAAGACACATGATATAAAGATTTTATTCAGAAGACATGATATAGAGAACTAATCCAAAGACACATGATATAAATATTTTATCAGAAGACACATGATATAGAGACCTTATCCAGAAAGCATATGATATAAGAACTAATCCAGAAGGCACATGATATAGAGAACTAATCCAAAAGACACATGATATAAAGATTTTATTCAGAAGACACATGATATAGAGAACTAATCCAAAGCACATGATATAAGATTTTATTCAGAAGACACATGATATAGAGAACTAATCCAAAGACACATGATATAAATATTTTATTCAGAAGACACATGTATAAGAACTAATCCAGAAAGCACATGATATAAGATTTATCCAGAAGGCACATGATATAGAGACCTTATCCAGAAAGCACATGATATAAGACTTATCCAGAAGCACATGATATAGAGAACTAATCCAAAAGACACATGATATAAAAATTTTATTCAGAAGACACATGATATAGAGAACTAATCCAAAAGACACATGATATAAAGATTTATATTCAGAAGACACATGATTAGAGAACTATCCAAAAGCACATGATATAAGAACTATCCAGAAGGCACATGATATAGAGACTATCCAAAAGCACATGATATAAGGAACTAATCCAGAAGGCACATGATATAGAGAACTAATCCAAAAGACACATGATATAAAGATTTTATTCAGAAGACACATGATATAGAGAACTAATCCAAAAGACACATGATATAAAGATTTTATTCAGAAGACACATGATAAGAGACTAATCCAAAAGACAATGATAAAGGATTTTATTCAGAAGCACATGATATAGAGACCTTATCCAAAAGCATATGATATAAGGACATAATCCAGAAGGCACATGATATAGAGAACTAATCCAAAAGACACATGATATAAAGATTTTATTCAGAAGACACATGATATAGAGAACTAATCCAAAAGACACATGATATAAAGATTTTATTCAGAAGACACATGATATAGAGAACTAATCCAAAAGACACATGATATAAATATTTTATTCAGAAGACACATGATATAGAGACCTTATCCAGAAAGCATATGATATAAGGAACTAATCCAGAAGGCACATGATATAGAGAACTAATCCAAAAGACACATGATATAAAGATTTTATTCAGAAGACACATGATAGAGAGATCTTATCCAGAAGACACAAGATATAAAGAACTTCTAGAAGGTGCATGATTTAGAGACCTTATCGAGAAGGCATATGCTACAAAGAACTAATCCAGAAGGCACATGATATAAAGATATTATCCAGAAGGTACATGATATAAAGTGGTTATCCAGAAGGCACATGATATAGAGACCTTATCCAGACGGCACATGATATAAAGAACTAATCCAGAAGACACATGATATAGAGAACTAATCCAAAAGACACATGATATTATCCAGAAGACACATGATAGAGAGATCTTATCCACAAGATACAAGATATAAAGAACTTCCAGAAGGTGCATGATTTAGAGACCTTATCCAGAAGGCATATGCTACAAAGAACTAATCCAGAAGACACATGATATAAAGTGGTTATCCAGAAGGCACATGATATAGAGACCTTATCCAGATGGCACATGATATAAAGAACTAATCCAGAAGGCACATGATATAAAGAACTTATTCAGAAGGAAAATGATATAAAGTAGTGATCCACAAAGCACATGCTATAATGAACTAATCCAGAAGGAACATTATATAAAGAACTTATTCAGAAGGAAAATGATATTGTAAATCATCTTAATATAAACAAATATCCATCCTCTAATATATTAAGCTTAAGAATGCAGAAATTTAGATAAAAATAAAACAAAATATAAGTATGGATATTTTAAGGTATTCAAAAATTGCAATATGTATTAGTAAGATTTCTATTTTATCAAAAAAATTTGTTCTAATTTGATTTTAAAATGACATTATCTTTTTTGTAAATGTGTAGTACTAAGATGAATTTCATTAATGTAATTCAGAACAAGAACAAAAGAGTTTGTAGGATACTTGACTAAAATATGAATGGCAGCAATGAGGGCAATGCTAAACGATGCACTAGTGCACTAATAAATCTGCCTTTACTTGAGAAGATATAATGGGCAGATTTAGGTGTGAGATAGCCAGGGTGCAGTGTAGGTCTCAGAGACGAGCGCCCTGCCATTTGGGGCGGGGATCGTTTATCGCGCGCTGAATGGAGCAGCATATAGCGGCAGCCTCTCGACCACGTTCACACATAAACCCATTGTTTCGCCAGATTCCACTCCGTTTTAATTGCTCTTTTCTCCCTACTTCTGGCTTTTTTTTTTCGCTCATCTTACTGTAAGTGGTTCAGATAACAGGCTGCTGTAAATATAGGACACAAGTGCTTTTAATCATTCCCTTTTCAACATGACATACCTTTTTCAAAACTCTCCCATAAAGCTAAAGGCTGTTAATCTCTTTTATTACGGCTTCAAATACTCACTCATGCCTATTTTATGATTTTTCTCTCTTATTTATAATAATTTATTAATTTTCCATAACTTCCTTTTCCCAAATCTCTACATCGTCTACATTCAACCCTTAAATTAATTCTATAAAATACATGCATACATTAAGTTTCTAGTATTATAAAGTATCCAATTAGTTTATATATATATTTTGTTAAATGACCTTTGTGTTATGCCATGAATATGGTGACACCAGTACAAAAGAAGATCGTGAGAAAAAAAGAAGCTATAAGTAGAAAAATCGTGAGTGCAGAATCTCCTATCAAATTAAATATGTATATATATTAATCAAATGAAATGATTCCAGGAATTAAATAAACTATATTGACACAAAGTACACACAGAAATGAAACAGAAACTCACTACTATCTTCCTGATGACGAGGACATCAAAATATAATTGTGTGTTTCTGTTTCATTTCTGTGTGTTCTTTGTGTCAATATATGGTAGTTTTATATATATATATATATATATATATATATATATAATATATATACCTTATATTATATATATATACATATCTATATATATACCCTATACTATACTATATATATTTATCCTATTTATATATATATATATATAATATATATATTATATAGTATTATCCTTGTATTTTCATTGTTCTTCATCGCCTTACCAACTCTGTTATCTACCTTTTTCATTTTTTTAGGTATTTTTGACGGTATTCCTTCATTTTATACTTCATTTCTCTTCCTGCTGTTTATTTTACCTTCAATCAACCAGAACTGCTTTTCTTAATTCTTAATTTTAATTTTAATATTAATTTTCTTCTGATCGTCTCTACTTCATTCCTTCCTGAACCGGGCGCGCGTGGCAGCACGGTCGGTTGCCGGGACGGTTTCCTGCCGTTGTGTTTCCGGCTTGCTTGGTCGCCCATTCTCTCTTTTCTCCTGAAGACGGATCATCCGAAAATTTGAGTTTGTAAGTGTGCCTCTTTATCTGTGTGTTGCTTTTCTTCGTTTGTGAACTGATATTATATATAATATATATATATATATATATATATATATATAAAACAAGATTTCATAATAAACATGTGAAATAACAATCAATGATTAAACCACAATAAGAAATGGGAAAACAAGATCTTTCAACCGTAACAAGCGGTCTTCGTCAAAGTCAAAAACCCAACAGAGGTTTAGGTTGAGTTTGGTTGGTTTGAGTTGGGTTTGGGTTATATATATATATATATATATAAACTAGAATTTTCAAAAGAACACACAGAAAAGAAATCACTGAACTCACTACTGTATTTTGAAGTCCTCGTCGTCAGGAATAGAAATATATATATGTATATACGATGTGTGTAAATAAAGTAGTGAGACTGGCAACGTCGCTTTCGATCTGGCAACGCTGGAGACGCGTGGCCTTGAGTAGCGTCAGGTGCACGTGTGATGCGCCTCCAGTATGAATCTGAACTCGCCACAGTCATTTGTTTGTCCGTAGCGTTGGTTTTCGTGAAATGGTTTTTTCTTGAGCGTTTTAAAAATGAGTGACCTCAAAGTTGAGCAGCGGTGTGCAATCAAATTTTGCTTCAGACTTGGACAACTTGGACTTTTGAAAAACTTCAGGAGGCCTATGGAGAACGTGTTTTATCAAGGGCACAGGTTTTTCGGTGGTTTAAGGAATTTTCAGAAGGAAGAGAGTCGATTGAAGATGAACCACGAAGCGGAAGGCCTTCAAGTGCAAACACCGATGAAAATGTCAACAGAGTACGGAACCTTGTGCGTTCAGATCGACGCTTGACAGTCAGAATGATCGGGGAACAGTTGAATTTGAATCACACCTCCGTTCATCACATTTTGACCAATGAATTGGAGATGAGAAAAATTTGTGCGAAAATGGTTCCGAAAAACCTTTCCCAAGACCAAAACGATCTCAGAAAGGGAAGGAGTTTTTGGCCAGTAAAAACATTCCTGTTGCTCCTCAGCCTCCTTATTCACCAGACTTGAGTCCTTGTGACTTTTTCCTCTTCCCAAGATTGAAAAATCACCTCAAGGGAACTCATTTCGGGACACTACAAAACATACAAACTGCTGTAACCGACCAGCTGAAGGCCATTCCAGAATCCGAGTTCCAGCAATGCTACAATGATTGGAAGGACCGTCTCCAGCGCTGTGTGGCTTCCGAAGGGAACTATTTTGAAGGTGACAATATCACATTGTAATTATATTTGAATAGAAAATTTAAAAAAAATCAGTCTCACTACTTTATTTATACACCTCGTATATAACAAGATTTCACAATAAACATGTGAAATAACAATCAGTGATCAAACGACAATATGAAATGGGGGAAAAAAGAAATCGGTGTTGTTAAGAAATATTATCGAATCCTCTGTGATTAAATTTAATAGATCAAATGAACATTAGTAACAGTTTGTTCAAACTTGACTCAGTTTAACGAGGGTTGAGATTGGCTTTTTCATATTAGAGTTCGACCAAATAAATCCTAATTAGTAACTTTGATTAGTAATATATTCGATTATCACCATATAGATTGTGTTTTGAATGATCCAAGTGAAACATCAATCGAGTCGTTTAATAAAATGTTAATGCTTCCTAAAGGTCTTGGAATCAATTTGTGGATAGAAGAAGGAATGGATATAAAGCAAAGAAGTCATTTTGCTACAGGAGCAGTGAGCTTGTGAAATAAATGAATTGATTCTCAACTAACGCGTCCACCATCTAAAAGTCGAGCCGATATTCTCTCCATACAGAAAATATCAAATTCCAATTTACTATATATCTAGTCCGAAGCTCATTCCGAATATCCCCTGCAATATATTTCCCACTGAACTGTAATTTCTTTCCCAGTTATTGATGTCATTCTACCCGGTATAGTATAACAGTTTTCTTTTTTATTAAACTCCATTGAAAATATATTCCAAATAACTCTTTAATTGATGTATTCAATTCACCATAACACAATACTTGGACAAGGCTTATGTTTTTTTTTTCAATTATAACCAAAGTTAAAATGCAAAAGCAATTACATTTATAGAACAAAAAATGCACCATTCTTTTCTAAATATCAATATCTAAAACTGTCTGTATTTGCTGTATCTACTAAAATTAACCAAACAACATCTGAAATAACAAAAAGACATAATTACACGATACAATTGTAACAGATAATAATAACTAAGGTATTTGTACTGATAACAACTGGAGCAAAAACACGCTTCCACTATCAGAGTCACCGATGGGCTGTTTGTAATGTTTGCAAATCTATGGTAACGATCTACAATCCTCGGCTATTTCCACTCTGCTTCTCTTTTATAACAGACTATTGCTGAAAATGCATTTTCGCTTAACTCTGGAGAGATTGTTTCAAATTTATAATTTAATGAAATATTTTATATATATATATATATATATAAAGATTTCACATAAACACGTGAAATAACAATCAATGATCAAACCACAATAAGAAAATGGGAAAGATCTTAGTCTTGCTTTCCCATTTTCTTATTGTGGTTTGATCATTGATATATATATATATAACCTTTAAATTACACAAAGCACGACACGGAAAAAAGAATAAAAAGAACACTTACAGAATTCAATATTTCGAACTGTTGTTCGTCATCAGGAGTAGACTAGAAGAGAGGACGAAGTGAGAGAGATCTCCCCACATCGAAGAACGGAGTGTGAAAGCTCCGTTCTACGTATATATATATAGTATATGTCGTTTTTAAGTAATTTAGTGCAATTGTTGATTAATAGCAACTAATTAGATAAAAAAAGAAGTTGGTGTAAAAATAAGAGGAATAAAATGAATTATAGACGGACAGCTGTTGCATACGCTATCTCATACCACAAAGAAATCTATCAGAAAACTGGAAAATCTTTCCAAACAATTAATAAGAGTGGAAATAGGTGAGAAATTCATAAATACAAATTGAGGTTTGGGTTTTTGAATATGAAAATCATAGTCTTGTTTTCCCATTTCTTATTGTGGTTTGTGATCATTTCTTATTCTTAGTGTGATCATAACGATTCTACGAATTAAATAAACTAGATTTACTGAAAGAACACACATAAAAGAAATCACAGTAACTCACTACTAATTCATTACTTGTGCAACTGTTTTAGTGAGGTATTTATTCATATTGGGGATTTCAAAAATTATGTCTCCAAATAAAAAGTGTAATATGAAACTAACACGCATGTCGAATACTTAAGTGTTCTCCTTAAGGTTATCATCTGCTCTTTTGAGAGTCGTTCTACGGGAAGGTGTTAGAAAGGAGTCCTTACTAAAACCTTCCAGTAGATCAACTCTCAAAAGAGCAGATGTTAACCTGAAGAAGAACACTAAGTGTTCGAAATGCGTTTAGTTTCATATTAAACTTTTTGTGGAGAGACGTAATTCTTGAAATCTCCAGCACACTACTATATTCCGATAAATAATTCTAAAAAAAAAAGATGTGAATATATTTATTAAATACGATATCAATAGTATATAGAATATTATTATTTTTGTAAGAACTAAACGGAAAAGGTTATTCAAGAAGATCTGTGAAATAAATAAGTTGTGGAAAACGACGTCAGTAAAATAGAGAAGCTTACTTGTATTGGGTCGTAAAAATCTTAGCAGGACCTAAGGGCAGTTAAGGAGATTAAAAAAGTAATGCTTTTCACAAGTGGTTTTATGGGAATTATTTAGACCTATAAGGGTGGAGGGCTTCCCTTCCAGGATATAAACCTTTATTCATCGGGACTTTCTTCGAACAGTCTTCTTTACAGGTATTATTCACACTTTGATTCATTCATCAGATTCAACAGAATTAATGATATTCACTTAGTTTCTTACTATCAATGAAAAGTAGATGATTCTATATTTATCAATTAATGAAAAAAAAATCTAATTTTATTTTATTGTTCACAGAACAACTCATGGGAGAAAAAAAGTGTGTTTTGACGTTTAACCTGTTAATCAATACATTATATTCCAAAATTAAAATTATTTAAAACAATATAAACACATAGGTAAGATAGACCAGCACACGAAGAAAGGCCTTTTACGATTGACTGAATGTTTCATCAACTCAGAGATTTATTTGAACTGGTTCTAGCTTATAAGTAGCTTGAGATACTGATGCTAGTGCCATACATAGAATATGGACAGTAAATTGTCTAGGAGAATTGACTACTCACGTGTATTAGTATTTTTTTTTTTACAAGAAACAAGTGAAATCGATATTTTGGATTTCAAAGTTTCTGAAAATTTTTCAACTATAAAATACGCACTAAAATTTCTTTTATGACTTGTGGATGAATAAAAAACTAATTTTGAGAAGTTAAAGTTTTACATTGAAGATCAAATTGTTTTTAGAGAAAATTTGAAAAATACATAGTCGATTACCAATTTTATTCACTACAACTTTTACAAATAAACAATTTAACTTTTATAAATAAATCAGAAATAACTTTTATTGAAACATTTTTCCAAATGGCGTTAATCAAAAAACAAGATTTCACAATAAACACATGAGGTAATCATCAACGTCCAAACCACAATAAGAAATGAGAAAATAGACTAAGATCTTTCAACCGTAACAAACAGTCTTCGTTAGAATCAAATCCCAACTGAAACCAAAGATGTAGAAACATTTGGTAAGGGGTTGAGAAGAGTGTGGGGCGAGAGAGGGATTTTCAATGGTTATCAAAATTTCAAAAAAAAAAAAAACTGCATTGGTGTGAAATTAGGATTTTCCAATTATTTTGAATTCGATAGAGATATCTGTCCATAATGTAAGTTCCCTTGCCTAGCAAGTTCTACGTTATTTTTTTTCCAGTTTAAGGTCTGACAATATTTCATTCATTTGTACTTTATTCTACTGGTGAAATTAAAACCTGGGAGTTAATTAATTGGAACTGTTTCCACCATGAAGACTTAATGCAGTTCTAGTAGAAGGATGATTGACTCATTTGTTATTTAATATACACTGTCATTTCGGATGAAAGACATAACCTAATTACAGTAATTGGCAAGAATTCTTCTTTTTCAAACTCATATGTAAGTACAACTTAAAATTTATAAAATTTTATCGGAACTCAGTCAGACTTCAAGTTCAAATTAAACTCATTGACAGCGTTTCAATTTTTATTTAAAACCTTGTTCATAGTCCTACAAAACAGAAGAAATTTAAGAAATAATACAAGCATGCATAAAAAGTTACAAAGAGGAAAACACAATAATAACTTTGACAAGTAAGTGAGAGAACTTACAGAAGGAAAAAATTTGAAACAGAATTATATATTCATTACTTCCGCAATCTGGAATAGTGTGGCATTTACACACATTAGGGAATTTAAAAATATTTTTTATTTTTTTTGTATGTGAAGACGTAATTTCTTAAATCCTTCAATAGAAATATGTTTGTAGGGTAAAAATCTAATGAAATGGTCTCCACATATAAAAATTTTAATGATATAAACAACGCGTTTCGAGCACGTATTGTTCTTCCTCAGGCATTAACTAAGGATGAGTGCCTCTGAATAAGACTCAGAGTTATGAGAGTTATAACAGTGACTCTTATTCAGAGGCACTCATCTTTAGTTAATGCCTGAGGAAGAACACTACGTGCTCGAAACGCGTGGTTCATACCATAAAATTTTTATATGTGGAGACCATTTCATTAGATTTTTACCATACAATGAGTAAATACAACATTATAACTGATTGCACTACATTAGAAGAAATATGTTTGTTTGATTTTTAAATTACTGTATTATTACTTATATTTCTTCTGTTTTCTAGGCCTTTGAAAAAGATTTTAAATAAAAACCGTAACGACGACAATGACAGTTTAATTTGAACCTGAAGAACTGACCGAGTGCTGAAAAAAAATTATTTTGTTTCTACTTCATGGTCGGTACCTTTATCAATATTAACATTCATATGTAGTTTTTATTTTTCAATTTAATTTCAATAAATTAATTTGTAATTTTACAAAATTACTCAACAATATAGAAATGAAAAGACAAACAAAAAATATAAACAATTTAATAATATTAGTAATTATTATTGATAATAATAAGTATTGTCTACGGGGCGCTGGTATAACAGTAAAATGAAATTATTTGTAAAACCAACTTTAGAGTATTAGAGCTATAACTAAATATACAAAGAACTAACTAGCTTATGGACTAAATTAATACAAGTTATGGTAATGGGAGAAGTTCCCTGGGGAGGTTACAGAGAGACTGGCTTAGCTGGGTTACCCAGCTCTCCTGTGCTTGTCCCCAAGGCACTGTATTTCCATTAGACTGCCATTCTAGTTGTCTATGATTCATAGTTCTTACGTATAAGTTACAAATAGCCATATGCCTGGCTGAGTTTCTGTTGGTGTTTTGCTTCTCAAGGAAAGATATTGATGATTTATCTTTGATACAATCTTGTTTCCCACGCATTTAAACAAATCTGTTTATGGTCAACATTTATATCTACTGCAGTATGTTTTACGAACATTTCAATGTTTAATTCAAAGGCCCACTATAACAAGATATATACAAGTTTTTCTTTACGATGACCAACATAGGCCATCCTAACGAAAACATTTAAACTATTTAGAAATTATTTAAACTTTTACAGTAGTTTAAAAAACTATTGTAAAAGGATGTACTTCAAAAATAAAAAACTTGAGTTATTTTACAAGATCTGGAATTTTTTGCTCAAGGCCACATTTATCACCTTTACAGTTTTTTGTAATATATATATATATATATATACATTGTTGAAAAGCAGAGCAGATTCTGCATTCACGACTTTTTTTAGTAGCTGTTAAAGCTACTTAAAAAAGTCGAGAATGAAGAATCTGTACAGCTACGTAAAAAAGTCGTGAATCCAGAATCTGCTCTGCTTTTCAACAACGTATGCTTGGATGAAGATCTGCTGTCAACTTATACAAATATATATATATATATTGATCAAACCACAATAGAAAATGGGGGGGAAAAACCCAACTGTGGGTTTTTGACTCTGACGAAGACCGCTTGTTGTGGTTGAAAGATCTTGGTCTATTTTTTCCCATTTCTTATTTTGGTTTGATCATGGATTGTTATTTCACGTGTTTTTGTGAAATCTTGTATACGTCTAAACTAGAATTTTCAAAAAAAAAAAACAGTTTTTATACTAGTTCCACGTGTATAACGTATCCATCTTAGACGTGGAACTAGTGTAAGATGATTTATATTAGAGATTTAAAGAATTACGTTTCCACACAAAAAGTTTAATATGAAACTAACAACGCGTTTAAAACACTTAAGTGTTTTCGTTGTTAGTTTGATATAAAACATTTTGTGTGGAGAAGTAATTCTTGAAATCCCCAATATGAGTAAATACCACACTATAACAAGTTGCACAAGTAATGAATAAGGTGATTTAAATAAACTTCCTTATAATTAAAATTTAATATAATAAATATTAATATATATTTTGAAGTACATCTCTTCTCTTCTCCCTCCCTTCTCAATACCATACCAGATGTCCTATGACACTTACTTCAGTATCAGTGTGAGAAAGACATAGAACACCTGTTTCGGTTGAAAGATAATATTTCTCAGTTTATTACTGTGGTTTTTGATTGTTTTTTGAGAATACAAACTCTAAAATGACCTATGCCACAGGTTTCACATATAACCTCCTTCAAAAGTAATGTTTCATATATTAACTTCCAGTTTTTCTATCAAGTTTTGGTGTAGAAAACTAAATACGTAGTCCAACAATCACTTAACTAAAACATATTAATATTAACTCATTAGTTGCGTAATCTGTAATTGTGTGGTATTTACTCATACTGGGCTGAATGGATAGTACAAAGTATCAACACAAAAGAATGGTTTTTTGTTTTATACAAACTGCGCTTTCAAATATGCTTTGTGTTCATCGTCAGGTAGACTTCCAAAGGAAGGAGTGGACAGACAACTGTCGAACGTTCAACGTTATCTGTCCTTCACTCAGTATATTGAAATTTACCTGACGATGAACACGAAGTGTTTGAAACGTCTAGTTTTAATAAAAAAAAAACTTATTTTGTATGGATACTTTTTATTATCCATTTACCCCAGTATATTAATATTAGTAACAAATCTGAAATGAAAAAGGTTTATAAGATGTAAAGGTTGAGGTTGTTAGTTAAATTCAAACAGGCGTGCTGGCCGTCCGAAGTCGCGCAGTCAAGTGGTCTGAGTTAGTAGCCCCGTTGGAAGTTATAATAACAGGCTAGCAGAGAGCTGTTTTGTTTGGTAAGCATGACTATGTGAATACGTAATTGGTTTTTTTTTCTTCTTTCTTTTCGTCGGAGGGACTAAATGTTGAATTGAAAGTAGTCAAATGGGATGCCGCCGCAGCAGTAATGACGGTTCTGCTTTATGAAGGGTCGTCTCCTACTTGCCACCAAGAACAATGCCGGCCGACCTATGCTAATCACCACCGCACTCATCTACATCGCCCTAAATACTCTAACCAAACTTCTTTTTTTTTTTTCGTTATGGTCATTAAGGGATTTTATTCGGGCTGTTAACTTGATGTAAAAATGGATATCACGATTTCTTTTTATTTTACATTATAAAATGTTGAACAAATAACTTAACAATTAATTAAAAAAAACTATTGTAAAAGGATGTACTTTAAAGATAAATAACTTAAGTAATTTTACCAGATATGGAGTTTTTTACTAATAAGCACATTTACATCGGTTTTACTTATAATTATATATCATATACTAGATAATATAGAATTAAATTTAATTAACTAAGTAATTTTACCAGATATGGAGTTTTTTACTAATAAGCACATTTACACCTTTACGGTTTTTCTGTACTATATATATATATATATATAGTTCAATATAGACAAAGAAACATAGAGAAATCAAAAGAACACACTTACAGTCTCTAATTTTCGGTTTGAACCGTCTTCAGGAGAGATAACAGAGGGAAACCAAGCGCACTGGTTCAGAGACGGTTGGCGACCAACAGTCTCTGAACCAGTGCGCTTGGTTTCCCTCTCTTCTCTCCTGAAGACGGTTCAAACCGAAAATTAGAGACTGTAAGTGTGTTCTTTTGATTTTTCTATGTTTCTTTGTCTATATTGAACTATTTTTGTCCGTTTTGGATCGTATTTCCAACGAAAAAGTGTATATATATAGCAATGATCAAACCACAATAAGAAAGCAAGAATACTTAGTCTTGTTTTCCCATTTTCTTATTGCGGTTTGATCATTGATTGTTATTTTATGAGACACCGCAACATGTTTAAACATGAGTCTGTTTAATTGTAAGCCAGTTTTTGGTAATTAAAAGACTTCCAGAGTACTATTATAAAACCAATACCAGAAAAATATCAGTGGCTTGACTGGTTTATAACCAGAACACCTCAAGAAAAGAAGAAGGATTACTTTAAATTATAAACATGAAGCAGGCATACTATTTTGGTTTCAAAGTATTATTCACGACTGCTCCCCGAATTTATTAATTCAGCGAACTACATACCGGATGCAAATGGTTCATGGTGTCACCCATCCATGGGCCAACTATTCCCAATAGTGCTTAACATTATTGATTTTTTTTTAACTTTTCTAAAATAGAAAATACCTTGTTCTTAATATGTTGACAAAATACTGTTATAGAAAACAATTTTTCTTGGATGCAAATGAAAATATATATGTACATACGTGTTCCTGTAGAACATTTTAAATATTATTAATTAAAAAAAAAAAACAAATAAAATGATTCTAAATTCTTTCTAACTTTTATAACTGGTTAATGTAATTTGAGCAAGTTTATCTAAACGGCTGACAGTTTCAAATCAGAGGGTATTGGGTGTGGGGCATTTTATTTGAAAAGTTCTAAAAATCTTGCAAACCCAATAATTTTCACTTGCCTGAGTTCTGATTCACTAACCATCTAAAACTTTCTTAATCGGTAGACCTTAAGTTTCAAACTCCTAAATATCACCACAAGTTTTAAGAAGTACGATGAAATGCTCTTTTTTTTTTTTTTTTTTTTGTTTGGTAAAGAAAGAATTCAATTTACTTTAATGTTTAACGTCTTTGCCTTTATACTTTGCGACTATATTGATTAAATCTAGTTTTATATTAATATCAGGCTTTAACTATTGAGTCAACAGTTTCAGGACTAACATGGTATCCATAATAATCCGATCGTCCTCCCGGAAGGGGAAAATGCCCTAGTCCTGGCCTAGGTTTTCAAGAATCTGTTTTGGCATTTTTGCGCGCACCCTGCTTCTTCAGCAATAGCAAACCAGATTGATGACTTTTAACGTGAAAGCTCTTTCGCCGCATCTCGGGGGCACCAAGCCCTAGCCGAGGATAGAGGCGAACTAAAGCCTCTGAGATACGCCCGAGGTGGACCACAAGGAGGCGCGAGCTTCCACGACCCTATATCACTTACAAAAAACAGGTTTTCAAAAACCACTTACCAATACGTTTTGGGGCCAGGTTAGCCCAGTAGCAACCTACTCGCCTCCAGGTTCAGTACCCACTCTGGGCAACGATTTATTCACGTGAGAGGTGAATATCTGAACACGTCGTCCTCGCCCACAGTTCCGAGCCTGTAGGATGTTAAAGGTACCTACTATAAATACCCTTGAGTTAGGCAAAATTTAGGACTCCCACGATAGAATCAATCTTCATTGTGTGAACACAATTGAAGTGTTCATATAAATTTATTTTACTTATATTGAATTTTACAAAATTTCATATTTTCCATATAATCCAAAGTTTCTTAAATCATTTGCTATAATGACATGAAGAAGTATAATATTAGAAACTAGATAACATAGGGATTCTAACAAAATACAACACGGAAAAGTGTTATGATTAAATGTTCCGAACCTTGGCAAAGATGACACCTTCTTTATTAACAGCTCGGGTAGATATCTCAGCTAAAGAAAATTATAAAGAGAAAAGGTTAAATTATCTTGCCTCGAGCTAGCAATAAATCAGAACAATAACAGCGTAAAACATAAATGAAATATTCCGCATTACATTCTCGCTATAAGTAGATACATATGAAATTAAATTAATATTAAATCGAAACACCTTGTTTTGTTAATTAAAATACAATATGTTGACACTTTTCGTATAATTTATAGTAATAATTAAAAGACTCTTTTCCAAAGAGTAAATTACTAAAGAGATGTATATTACTCTGTTTTGATAATTTTAACTTGAACAAACAACTACAACATAAATAATATGACATATAATAACTATAAATATCGAAATGAAACCCCATCATTATATCTAAGCTAGAATATACTTTGAAAACTTTGAGAAGCACGAATGAAAAACAGATACTAGAACTCACATTCAATATTTCAACCCTTTTAACAGTCGTCATCAGGAAAGGAAGTTGAGAACGAGAAGACGAAAGTCAACTGGAAAGTTTCAAAGAATATGTGCCGTTTGGCCAGAACAAAAAACGAAAAAAAAAGTGGAAATAACTGAAGAAGAATAACAACTTGGAAAAAAACAATAATAATAAAATTAATAATAAAAAAAAGGAACTTTTATAAATATAAAATTCAAGTGAACAGAAAATTAATGCATTACTAAAATATAAAAAAAAATTAATTTAATAAAAATTAAATTTAAAAAAAAATATCTTTTAATACTACTTAACGGTTCAAGTTGATAAATGAATTTGAACGAGTCCTAGGAGGCATATATGGGCTTC
This sequence comes from Hermatobates lingyangjiaoensis, assembly GCA_026182355.1. Classification (NCBI taxonomy): domain Eukaryota; kingdom Metazoa; phylum Arthropoda; class Insecta; order Hemiptera; family Hermatobatidae; genus Hermatobates; species Hermatobates lingyangjiaoensis. The sequence continues at coordinate 1,101,801 of JAPFBL010000159.1, forward strand.
TTCAGAAGTTTTTAAAGTGAGAGATCTATTGTGTCGAGGGACTGTGTTAAGTATTTGAACTCTGAAACATTCATTGAAACTTAAACTATAAGAATGGCATGAATAGCAACTGGTAGTGTACAATACCGACTATCGAGGACCTATGGTTATTCATATATTGGCTTAACATACCAGAATACTAGTAGGCTTAATCTAGAATATATATATATATATGATCAAACCACAATAAGAAATGGGAAAACATCTTATGGGAAAGACTAAGATCTTTCAACCGTAACAAGTTGAAGTAACAAGTTCTTGTTACGGTTCTTAGTCTTGTTTTCCCATTTCTTATTGTGGTTTGATCATTGATTGTTATTTCACGTGTTTATGTAAAATCTTTATATATATATATCTGATGTCTGATACTTTGAAATAGATGTGTACTCGTACTTAACTCTGATTATAAAATAACCTTTTGTATGTATCTGTTGGTCTCAAAAATTTGTGTTAGTTCTCTATGTGAGTTGTAGATTGTTTTGGTAAATTAATTATAGTTCTTACTCTAATTTTAGCCCTGAAGATGATGTACAAATACATCGAAACGTTGGCTTAGGAAGGAGTTTATTTTCTTTTATTTGATATAGCCCTCAATAACAAAACATAGAATATATATATATATATATTCTGAGGTAAAATGGATAAACCAACAAAAGTCTCCACACAAATGAAGTTTTATTCAATTTTGTTGGTTTATCCATTTTACCTCAGAATGAGTAAATACCACACAATTACGGATTGCACAGCTAATGATATATATATATAATCAAACCACAATATGAAATGAATTCTAAACATGATTCCTGTTGTGAGGTAAGAAACAGCTGTGAACCATACATGAATTGGTCATATGGATTGCTAATTCTTGAAGTAATGATTAATTTATTTATATAATTCTTAGCCAGGAATTCAACAAAGTGTTTGAAAAAAGTCTAAACTGGTTTAACACAGTATTCATTAGATAACAGTTGATAAATAAATTACTTGGAAGTGAAATGATGGCCCCCCCCCCACGACTAGAAGTTAGCCCGTGGGGATGCCAGTAATTAGTTTGGAACCATTTGCATGTGGCTGGGCTTATACGCATAATGTTGTAACTAAAGCCTCCTACTATCAATGTCTAGAGAGGATTTCGCTAGTGACGAGAAAAAAAAAACAAGACCTAACTGATGTTCAATCCTACCCTACAATTGCTGCATAATCTGGCGGAAACCGCCAACTGCACTAGACATAATAACTAGCAAGGTTGAAAACTTGAATGATAAATGTTGGCCTCCGAGTCCTCAGGCTATTTTTTATTTGAGTTTGAAAACTTATCTAGTTTTTTTTTTGTTACTAGATTATATAATGTTTATATAATACATAACTATTATATTGCGAGAACGTAACATGACTACATAGTGGCAACAAGGTGAGACACCAACCATGCCACGACGAATAAAATTAAGCAGAAAAATATTTCTTACAGGGGGGAGGGGTGACCTCCCGGGCGGCAAAAGTAGTTACTACACACCACAGCCATATCTTTGATAAATTTCATTAAGAATAGTCAAATGGTGCTACTTGTTGAGTTATCACGAAATTCCCATCCACTTACAGGGATCCAGACATAGTGCAGGCAATATGAAATGTTTTCAGGACGTCTCAAACCAAGTAAATCCCACTGTATGCCAATTGTTTTTCGCTATCGAATCCTTAAAATCAGTGAAATTAATAATTAATAATAATTTGTTTGTAATTAAATAATAGCATGATTAAATACTTGATTTTAATTTAATTTTTTTTTATTCCAGATTATTATTTTTTTTTTTGAAAAAAAAAGAAAGTTAAATGAAGTTTGAGCATTTGTTGAAGGTAAGAATAGAAAGATAAATTACGGTTAAGTTTGATTAAAAAAAAGGTAGTGTAAGGGATGTTGGGTTAGGGAGAAGGCTGATCCCAGCTCCTATTACAAACCCTCATTAATTATCATTACATATTCATTTAAAGTTCACCACTCCTGCCGGCCAAGAAAACCTCATTTGGCTTTTTCAACATGACTGGCTACCCATTTCAATTTATTACTCCCATTAGGCTAATTAATCTGTGCGAGCGTTAACCTTAGCCACAAATCTCTTCCCTCTTGCCTAGGGTGGGTATAGAAGTGACATTAAATCGTTAAGACTCTTCTGTGATTCTCACATGTTTTTCTCAGCTCATATTCAATATGACTGCTGCTTCATCTTACAAAATAAAAGGAAAACCACTACTGTTTTACAAATATTTCAATGAAAACAGAAATACAAATGGATATAACAGTATACAACTTCAAAATCGAAGAGGAATAACACACAGAGTAAAGAAACACATTTAGAGACCAGGTTAGCTCAGGCGTTAACGTACTTGCCTCTGAGCTGGTAGTCCGAAGTTCGATCCTCACCTATCCCTCGATTTATTCACGCAGGAGGTGAATAAATCTGAGTGCTTCGTCCCTCGGAGAGGGCGTTAAACCGTCCTTCCCAAGCCTGTACGATGCCAGGTATTCGTTAAAGATCCCTACTCGAAATGCATTTGAGTTTATTAAAATTTAAGACACCCAATATACGTGGTGTATAAATAAAGTAGTGAGACTGGCAACGTCGCTTTCGATCTGGCAACGCTGGAGACGCGTGGCCTTGAGTAGCGTCAGGTGCACGGTGATCGTCCAGTATGAATCTGAATCGCCACAGTCCATTTGTTGTCCAGCGTTGGTTTTCGTGAAATGGTTTTTTCTTGAGCGTTTTAAAAATGAGTGACCTCAAAGTTAGCAGCTGTGATCAAATTTTGCTTCAGACTTGGACATAAGCAACAAAACCCTATGGAGAACGTGTTTTATCAAGGCACAGGTTTTTCGGTGGTTAAGGAATTTTCAGAAGGAAGAGAGTCGATTGAAGATGAACCACGAAGCGGAAGGCCTTCAAGTGGAAACACCGATGAAAATGTCAACAGAGTACGGAACCTGTGCGTTCAGATCGACGCTTGACAGTCAGAATGATCGGGGAACAGTTGAATTGAATCACACCCTCCGTTCATCACATTTTGACCAATGAATTGGAGATGAAAAAATTTGTGCGAAAATGGTTCCGAAAATTCCGAAAAGAAAACGAGTTTTTGGCCATAAAAACATCCTGTTGCTCCTCAGCCACCTTATTCACCAACTTGAGTCTTTATCCTTTTTTTCCTCTTCCCGAGATTGAAAATCACCTCAAGGAACTCATTTCGGGACACTACAAAACATACAAACTGCTGTAACCGACCAGCTAAGGCCATTCCAGAATCCGAGTTCCAGCAATGCTACAATGATTAAGGACCGCTCAGCGCTGTGTGGCTTCCGAAGGGAACTATTTTGAAGGTGACAATATCACATTGTAATTATATTTGAATAGAAAATTTAAAAAAAATCAGTCTCACTACTTTATTTACACACCACGTAGAATCTGTAGAATCGCCGATCAAACAAAAAACCGGTAAACGGCTGACTTTAACACCCGCTAGGGGATGGGTTTAAACAATAATAAAAAACGTATTTACAAACTGGAATTTTCGGACAATCCATCTTTAATAGAAAAGAGAGAGGGGAACCAAGCACCTGTAGACGCAACGGCAAATAACTTACACGTTATACACATATCAATACATAAATAAAAAGATTTCACATAAACCAAACCACAAAAAGAAATGGGAAAGCAAGACTAAGATCTTTCAACCGTAACAACTGGTCTTCGTCAGAGTCAAAAACCCAACTGAGTTTTTGACTCAGTTGGGTTTTTGACTCTAACGAATACCACTTGTTACTATCAATACGTATACACATCAAGCTTGTAAACCACAGTAAGACAGAAATGTGACTCAAGACAATCAATCAAAACGAGAGGTCTTCGTCAGAGTCTCGCTCAGGACTCTACTGTTATAAACTTTTGGATCACTTGCCGTTGTGTCTACAGCGTACTTGATCTGCCTCTCTCTTTTCTCCTGAAGACGGATTACACAAAAATTTGAAATTGTAAGTGTGTTCCTTTACTCTGAATGTTAATAATCAGTAAGCGGTTACTAATTAGCATTGCCTCCAGTTTGTATCGTCTTTCTAATTTTATAGTAAATAAATTAACATTAATAATAATTTTACAATAAACAAGTGAACATGGTGGACAGAAAGAACTTAATGAATTGCCTATGTAGAGGCTACATATCTGTAGTAGCCGACAGAAAAGCCGGGAAAAGTGAAAAGATAAATATGCAAAAAACCTAGAAAGATGACACCAGACGTTATTTGTACAGTTTTTCCCGATTTTAGGAAGTGTGAAGAGAGAGCGTGAAATGTAACGTTGAATGGCTGAAAATGGAACTACAATTCAGTCTGCCTTTGACGACGTTATTTACCGACTTCACGGGGGTTAAATCTGATAACTGAAATTTGTAGACAAATTTTTATATTATTATATATAAGTAATATTTTCCCGTATGAAACATAATAATAATTGTAATTAAATTAATAGATTAATTAATAATCATGAATTATTTATTATTATTATAATAATTGTAAATTTTGGTAGCAGTCTTCCCTTAAGACACTACATTATTAAAAATAACACCAACTTAGCTGATACCTGTTTCTTAACAAGCTACCCATTTCTAAAAAACAGTTTCGTTACTTCATCTATATAGTATATTTAAGGAAAACCCCCACTGTATTCACTTCACTTATATAAACGAGAAAAATCACCCATGATGTTATTCATGTCGTGAAGATGAATGGTGATCTTTCGAAACATGTTGACTATAGAAAATATACTTTGCTGTGTAGACAAAGAAACGAGAGTGTTATTTAGAAAAATTGAAAATCTTTTTAAGAAACGACTAAGTTCGTTGTTATTTTTAATTATGTATTCTTATGATAATAAAAATTAATATTGTTATACTTACTGTTATAAGCATTAATTTAGAAAAGATTAATTTTCAACAATTATTGTTTTACTCAAAAACTTTGCTCACCCTTAACTAAAACTATACCAATTAACAAATGGGTCAAAACTACCGCCCTTAGAACCTGAGTGTTAAGGCGTTTAAATTGTGAGTTTTGCTAACAACTACTCTCAGTTATTACTACTAGTCACGGGATCATTCCTCACACTCAAGAAAAAGGATTCTAGTTGAATTAATTTCTACCATCTGATTCATTCCCTTGTTACGAACGGACAGACTGATTGGCTTCTTTTACAATTGTATAAAATAACTTTTAATTTTACCAATGAAATAAACTGCAGACGAATAAAGCATAATCAAACTATAACTATAGAAAAAAAATTAGCATATAAGTTGAAGGGTAGAAACATCTGCATCACTGACAGGTTAATGTCCAAATGGGAAAACGTCAGCTGTATGTTACACTCTTTTGGAAGCCCTATATGACATTACAGTCATACGTTATAGGTTTAAAATTTGTACGTATTGTACACCTTTAATTTACGTGTAAAATTATACGTATAAAAGTTGTATGGAATAGAATTTGTAATCTACTTGTGCTTTCAGATTTTCTCCAACCCATTAATTATTTTTTTACATTAACACTTTTTGTTATTCTATATAAATTAAAAGTTAAAGTTTTGACTGTAGGTCCACTAAAGATCGACCAAGAAAATTTACAAAGTGAGTCCCACCCAATAAAATTCCAGGTTATCAGCGTTTCTGTAGCTCTAACAAACACACAGAAACATCAACAATAGATTTTTGTGTTTATATTATTTTATTTTACTTTTTGTATAAGTAGATTTAATATAGGTATTATTTATACTCTTTTCGTTTTATTTTTCTCAATTTCATTTTCTTATAATTTATTTGTCATATTAATACATATGATTATTGATCAAACCACAAAATGAAATGGGAAAAAAAAACTAAGATCTTTCAACCGTAACAAGCGGTCTTCGTCAGAATCAAAAACCCAACTCTGATGGGTTATTGAAGTTATTGAAGTTGAAATGTTGTTATTGAAGACTGCTTATTGTGGTTGAAAGATCTTAGTCTTTTTTTTACCATTTTATATTGTGGTTTGATCATTGATTGTTATATCACGTGTTTATGTGAAACCTTGTTATAGATACATAAGTATTAATTTTTTCCTATTTTTCCTCTCTTTTAATTTGTTCTTTCTTCCTTCCCTTCACGCACTTGTCTACACTGTTAAATACCAACTTTCACATCGTCAGATGCATGACATCCCGTTTTTCCCTCCTGACGATGGTGTATCGAAATATAAGAGATCGTAAGTATCTTTTTTTTTTTTTTTATGTAAATCTCCAGTTTATTCTATAACTTATGAGATACTCTATTATAACTTATTTACCTCTTAGCATGGTAAATTCTATGATTCCAGTTTCCCATCTTTGTATTACCACGATTCATCAACCTACATATACCAATTCATAAACACAAAATAAATATATTGTTTACTGAGAAAAACTCTTAATGTACTTAGTAGTTTGACGAGAATTAGCTTATTCTAGTAGAACATTATACTAATGAAACAAAGAAGTGAGACACAGATAGTAGAATACAAGAATACATGTAGAATACATCTTATGTATGCCTAGATTTCATATAGGTATTATTATTAGCACTTTCATTAAGACTCCACTAATGACGGTTTGACTCAAACCACTGGCAATGATTGTTTGTGTTCACAGATTTTAGCCAAGTACTTGACGTCATAAACTCAAAGACTACAACTGATAAGAGAGACCATTAGAGCAGTCGTGGATAAAATCTTCAGAGCGAAGGCCTCAATCAGTAAGCGATGAAAATCAAAAGACCTGTGCCTTTTAAAATCACCCGGTGCCTTGCCCTCTCCGACAATACAATCAATTCATAAACCAGTTCAGGAAATTTAAAAGGGAGAATATATTTGTAGCCTTAATTTTTAATAATTTTGTTAATGCATATAGGTATTTATTTCTGTTTTCTAATTTACTGCAACATTCCAAGCCCTACAGAACAGCATACAGTCAGGTTAGTCCAAATCTCCTTTATTCAATAACTACTACCATTTCAGCAGGATTTCAATAAAAAAAGTAGAAGTCTTTCTTTCTTGTTACACATTATACATTTAACTGATAACAAAAATCTATGCTTGCATGTAACTCTGAATCTGTCAGGCAGAGAACTCCAGAGTCAGCTTTGCTGGCATGGAATTCTGAATCTGTCAGGCAGAGAACTCCAGAGTCAGCAAACAGAGTCGCTTTCCTGACATGGAACTCTGAAACTGTCAGGCATAGAACTCCAGAGTCAGCTTTGCTGGGATGGAATTCTGAATATGTCTGGAGAGAGCTCCAGAGTAAGCCTTACTGGCATGGAATTCTGAATCTGTCAGGCAGAGAGCTCCAGAGTCAGCTTTGCTAACATGGAACTCTGAAACTGTCAGGCATAGAACTCCAGTCAGATTCGCTGGCATGGAACTCTGAAACTGTCAGGCATAGAACTCCAGTCAGATTTGCTGGCATGGAATTCTGAAACTGTCAGGCATAGAACTCCAGTCAGATTTGCTGGCATGGAACTCTGAAACTGTCAGGCATAGAACTCCAGAGTCAGCTTTGCTGGGATGGAATTCTGAAATGTCTGGAGAGAGCTCCAGAGTAAGCCTTCTGGCATGGAATTCTGAATCTGTCAGGCAGAGAGCTCCAGAGTCAGCTTTGCTAACATGGAACTTCTGAAACTGTCAGGCAAGAACTCCAGTCAGTTGCTGGCATGGAACTCTGAAACTGTCAGGCATAGAACTCCAGTCAGATTTGCTGGCATGGAATTCTGAAACTGTCAGGCATAGAACTCCAGTCAGATTTGCTGGCATGGAACTCTGAAACTGTCAGGCATAGAACTCCAGAGTCAGCTTTGCTGGATGGAATTCTGAATATGTCTGGAGAGAGCTCCAGAGTAAGCCTTACTGGCATGGAATTCTGAATCTGTCAGGCAGAGAGCTCCAGAGTCAGCTTTGCTAACATGGAACTCTGAAACTGTCAGGCATAGAACTCCAGTCAGATTTGCTGGCATGGAATTCTGAAACTGTCAGGCATAGAACTCCAGTCAGATTTGCTGGCATGGAACTCTGAAACTGTCAGGCATAGAACTCCAGTCAGATTTGCTGGCATGGAACTCTGAAACTGTCAGGCATAGAACTCCAGAGTCAGCTTTGCTGGCATGGAATTCTGAATCTGTCAGGTAGAGAGCTCCAGAGTAAGCCTTACTGGCATTGAACTCTAAACCTGTCAGGCAGAGAGCTCCAGAGTCAGATTCAGAGTTCCAGAGAATTCAGAGAACTCCATATTCAGAGTTACATGCAAGCCAAGTTGACTCTGGAGCTTTCTGTCTGAAAAAATTCAGAGTTCTATGCGAAAAAAGCTGACTCTGGAGCTCTCTTCCCGACAGATTCAGAGTTCGATGCAAGCTGTCATTACACAGCGATCAGGCAATCAGTCACACACATACCTTCTATCAATCACAATCACAATCAATCACACAACTTCAAATAACAGAATGAGAAAACACTAATTAATGGCTTTACTTACTCGTACTTGTTAACTTCTGTTTCATTGAATTCTTAACAATTACCTGAAACAGAAAAACAGAATTTCGTTAGGAAGAACTGAAATATTTTAAATAATAAGGTACATTATTAAAAAAAAAATAAATTTGTTTATCAATTTTATATCATAAACTAAAGTTAGACAGTTCTTGCAAAAACACAGAAGTCTAGTTCACTTAAAAAAAATTTGAAAAATGGGTTTCAACAAATGGGATAGAAAATAGATGCATAGACCAATGAAGCGAAGTAAACATAGTATTATTAACGTGACCTCTAACAGGAGGTAAGCGTCATAATTTAACCAGGACTTTGCGGGTTCAAGGGTACAAGTTTCAGCCTTTGTACTTTGTGTGCGACATCATCCGATCCTAGTTAGGAACCCTAGTCCATTGATCAATGTTATTTCAAAATAAACAACGGGCCATCAATTCTTGGCAGCCTATACTGAAAAGCTTCACAACTCCCTTTTGCTGCTTTTGCAATCGAAATCATAGAATGAATAGTTTTGAATTATTAGTTAACAGGAGAAATACATGATTTATCAGTGTTTCTGAAATTATTCTACTTCACGAAATTAACTGCACTCATTTCGAAAGCCAATTGAACTAACAGATGCAATGAGCATACGGCAAATAGTAGAGTGACTTAATTTTAAAATAAGGGTGTAATCAACATTAAAATCAATCTTTTCAGATCTTACAAAACTCTGTTATTTCCTCATAGCAGTTGAACTAGCTATTTATTTCAATTATATTATACTATAAATATAGTAGATTTATTAATTATAGAATAGCAGTGTATACAAGCTATGTAGACCCCCCCCCCCCCCACCCACTGTATCAGATAATCGATCAGAATTCAAATATACAAAATTTAGAGCAGCCAAAATAGTAAATATTCGACTCCAACGGAATAGTGAAAACTTCATCTAGGCTAGCATTTCTCTCTTTATACATTTAATATAAAAAAAAAAAAATAATTTCTTCCTAGTATAAATGAAGGTATAAGAAAAAAAAAGCCGATTTAAAGAGATATGAAAACACAGGAAGTGAAAAGCCTAAGTGAAACTCTTTATGAAGAAAAGAGATGGTTGAGACAGGTGTTTGGTGACACGTACTCACTCGTCAGTCAGTAGAAGCGGCAGGTGTTCTGATGGTAGGACAGGCACATGCTTCGATTATCTCTTCTGTCACCACTCTTTCTCTACTTAAACCAAAAAAAAAACTCTTCTCTTGGCTGTATTTATGTAGAAATCAGAAATAACAACTTCATCATTCGTATAAAAGTTTCAATATCAATAATTAATTTTTTTTTTTTCAAAATCTTTATTGAGAGTTGAACTTTAAGAGACCCTGAACTCCTGAGAGTTAGTAACTCTCAACTTGTGACAAAATGTTTGTCACATATCGTGACAAAATGTTTGTCACAAGTTGAGAGTTGAACTTTAAGAGACCCTGAAGTCCTAAGAATTAGTAACTCTCAACTTGTGACAAAATCTTTGTCACATAACGTGACAAAATGTTTGTCACATATCGTGACAAAAATGTTGCCTATTTCAGAGCTAGACTATAGATTAGCTGGATAGTAAGTGACTCCGGTGACAAGTATATATATTTTTCCAACTCACTCTTCTTAAACAAAAATTGTTCCAAAATTTTAATTCTAATAAAATTCGAAATCAGTAATTAAACATTATTCCTTAAGAATTTTGATTGAACTATTAATATTTGAGAAAATTAATTTAACTTAATTAAAAACAAGTCAAAGTTACCAAATATTTCACTTTATTAACATTTTTTTTCATATTAATAAGAATTATATTAGACAAGTCAAAGTTACCAAATATTTCACTTATTAATACATTTTTTTTATTACAAAAAAATACAATAAAACAAGAATGGGTTTAAGGAATAACGAATAAATCTATAAAAACTTAAAATTCATCTTGGAATAATGCATCACTTGCTGTACTTATCGAATTTGTTTAAATTTGTGAGGGACGGACAGACTGACATAGCTTGTTTTATAATAGTATATTATCAAATTTAGGAAATAAAATTAATGGTTTCTCTCATGTAATGAAGATATCCAGAAAAATTATCAAATGAATTATTCATTTTTTTATACAGATATGAAACCATAATTGATTGATGTCTGTCAATTGAGAAAGCATTAAATTCATAAAATTTTATCAAAGAACGTTAAGGATGCTGCAAATGAGAGAGAATACATAATTCATGCCGTATGAGATTAAACTAAGTTAATTGTATGTTAACAGCCATAAATCAATGAAAAATTATACAAAGAACGTTAGAAAAATTCACTTAATAAAGAAATATAAGCCTTGATTGGTAAGAAAGTTAAATAACCAATTTTCGGTGTTTATATTTACTATTGAAGAAGCTTCTCGACCACTAATTCTTAAAATTCAAAATGTGTTTCTTGAGGATTTAGAAACGTCAGTTTATAATCAGTAATAGTTAATTCTTTGGACCAAATCGTCAAGAAACCCTTTTTGAATTTATATATATTTAGGAGTTTATCAATCAGGCGCTGTCCGGGAGGTGGATTATGCCCCGGCGATTTGGTTATGGCCCGTAGATCCCAATAAAAGTTTGATCCCTGATCAAAAGCACATACCGTAGTTAGTTCCCCCAAAAAAATTACAGAAGATCCATAGGTTTCTTTAAAACTAAATGTCTCCAGTTTTATTTCTATAGCGAACAGACAGACAAACTTTGTATTTTATATATACAGATTCAGTATTATATGTTAATTAAGGACACTTAACTTTAGTATAAGTTATCTAAATGACCAACAATTAATTAGTGTTTAAGTATTTTTTCATCAAAAATGCAAACATTTATATACGACCATAATATTAAGGAATGGTTAATCAACGACATCTCCAAAATGTCATTGAAAATCAAATTTATAACTTTCCTAATGAAATTGTAGTGTGGTGTTTTTACGAAGAAGTCATATGTGTTCATTGTAACATTTCAACACCTTAATATGTGCTTTACTGCTTGCAATACATTATTAGATTTAACTGAAAGTTCATGTTAAGTAAGTATAAAGATGATTTATTTCTCCGTGTTTCTCATATTTCACTTTCTTTTTGTAATTTATTTGCGGAATTTAATTATCATTAATGTGTTTGTTTAGTTAAGGAAGGAAAACAGGAATTGTGTAAATGTGTCAGAGTAGTTAGCAGTGGCACTGTTTTGAAAGGAAGAAGGGAGGGCGGGCGGGGGGCGATAAATTATAAATAGAGAAAGTGGTAGAACTAACTAGCTCTAAATATGATTAAGCGTGGGGAAGCAGAGAACAGCCTCCGACCGGTTTTACAGCTTTACTGCGCACCAGACCTTCTTCGAAACCTCCTTCCAAATCTCCATCACCCACAAATTGTTTCACATCTTACTTTCCACTTGACAGTATTTTTCACATATTGCATGAGTAACAAAACACACCTTTCCTTCTGATTCTAATTTATGCAAAATTTTATATAAACTATTGTGTAAGACACAATAAAAGACTGATAAAACAAATAATACATATAAGAAATATAATAATACTTGTAACAAAAAAAAACATATACTGAAGACTTAAATAGAATTTAAAGTTCGATTATGAATAGCTAATGTTCCAATTTTATCTTAATTTATATTGTCATAGTTATTAATTGTAATATAAAAATAGTGTTTCCATTGAAAGCTGAGTAGCAGTAGATGTAAAGATAACAGAACTGTTTTGTTGGTTCGATGGTAGAAGTTAGCCTTAAGTAAGTAAGATTTTTGAATTTTTATGATGAATGCAATGTAGATGAGATAAATACTCATTGATTTTAGGTTCTAGACCTGAGGATGTCTTAAAATAAAGACGAAACGTTGGCAAAAAGATGATTTCAAATAATTAACCCTAACCGAATTCCGAGAAGAAGAAAAGTATTTATTAGTAATTACTGTCAGGAAAACAATACTTTTCTATATATTTAACTTTAAATGTCAGTATGTAACATATTTCACAATAAACATCTACCATTATAATTATTGCATACAGATACATATAACAACATTTTACAATAACACTTCAAATAACAATCAAAGTTCAAAGACTGACGAAGACGACATGCTGCATTTGTTCCGAAAAAGATTAATTTATTAAAGAATATTTTGAAAGATAATAATTATCCAGAAAGTATAATTAAAAAAATTGTATTTATGAATTAAAATATATGGTTGTAGTTTCCTGGTCCTTTTTTGATATAGTTTTAATGAGTTTTTTTAGGGTAGTTTTGATTTATCAAGTCTGATACAGAAGTTTCAAAAAACCGTCACTAGGGCAGCACACTAACTGATTTAAACACAAACCATTATGTAGTTGCTTCCTTACAATAAAAAAAAAATACTAAGGTGATTATGTATATTAATTAAATAATGTAAAATAATTACTTTTCAAGTTATTGTAATTAAATTCTGTGTTGATGTAGCCCTGAAGATGTCTACATATATAGACGAAACGTCGTCTTAAAGGTGTTGTATTATTAAAGCTAGACCAAACATCGATAAAAAATAAAAATAGTGTTACAATAATCAAACCACAATATTGTGCTTTGATCATTGATTTTTATTTGAAGTGTTTTCTTGAATTTTGTTATATATATATCATGATTTGTTTTCTTGACCCAATATTTATATGATGTAATTTTTTGAGGGTTGAGGTCTAATGATTTTAAACTAGTCCTTCTGCCGACGTTTCGACATAGATTTATGTCATCTTCAGAGCTACAACATGATTGTTTTACAATTAGTACTACTATTACTACTATTTGGTTATTTATTACATTTTAATATGTACAGTAACAGAGAGGAATTTATTGATAAATCAGTTATTTCGACTATGGATTTTTTTTTATATTGACATGAGGATATTTTTATAATTATTCTATTGCTTTTACAATTATTTCATAAGTATAGAGATCACTATTTGATTACCTTGGAAATCTGTTTATGTTGCAAACAGTAGTAAATTAAGGTATGCTGCAACATAAACAGATTTCCAAGGTAATCAAATAGTGATCTCTATACTTATGAAATAATTGTAAAAGCAATAGAATAATTATAGCAATATCCTTTTGTCAATATAAAAAAAATCCATAGTCGAAATAACTGATTTCTCAATAAATTCCTCTCTGTTACTGTACATATTAAAATGTAATAAATAACCATATAGTAGTAATAGTAGTGCTAATTGTAAAACAATCATGTTGTAGCCCTGAAGATGACATAAATATGTCGAAACGTCGGCAAAAGGACTAGTTTAAAATCATTAGACCTCAACCCTCAAAAAATTACATCATATATATATATATATATATCAATGATCAAACCACAATCAGAAAATGGGAAAACAAGACTAAGATCTTTCAACCGTAACAAGCGGTCTTCGTCAAAGTCAAAAACCCAACTGGAAGTTCTGACGAAGACCGCTTATTACGGTTGAAAGATCTTAGTCCTGTTTTCCCATTTTCTTATTGTGGTTTGATCATTGATTGTATTTCACGTGTTTATGTGAAATCTATATATATATATTTTTATAATTCAACAATCAGAGGGAAAGCAAGTAAATAAAACTATACGCTACTTGCAATAATTTTTCTGCGAGGGATTCCGTGAATAATTTACATGGCGGCAGACGTTTAACAGACTGACGGATACCGGCAACCATGAATGAGATAACAGAATTCATACAACCAATAATAGACCAAGAAAACCTCCAGGCAAGGATTCTGAAGTTAACTAGCAATTCTTTGATAATCTGAGGGAGCGTGAGGTCTACAATTACATTGGCACTGCAGTCGAACTGCTCGGAGACTAACAGTAAAACCTTTCTTCTAAAGTGCCAAGGTCGTGTTTCATAGAATCACAACGACATCCTACATTTTAGAAGCCCATTTCTTTCATAACATATTAAGGATATTCAAATTGAAGACTAAATAAACGTTGGGCGACATTTTTATTGCGAACATGTTAAGAAACTTAACCAATGACATACAGTTTTAATTATTTCATTAGTTGTGCAATCCGTAATGGTGTGGTATTTATCCCAGTATGATTTTTGTTATTTTTATTGTTTAAACCGATCCCCTAGCGGGTGATTCACGTCAGTTTGCCAGCTTTTTGTTTGATTGGTGATTCTACAGACCCTATATTGGCAGTCCTAAATTTTGCCTAACTCAAGTGCATTTCGAGTAGGGATCTTTAACGAGTACCTGACATCGTATAGGCTCGGTACTGACGCCTTAACGTCCTTTCCGAGGGACGACGTACTCAGATTTAATTGACCTCGCGCGTGAATAAATCGAAGGCCAGGTGGGGATCGAAAACCGGAATACCAGCCCAGAGCTAACCTGGCCTCTTACCCCAGTATGATATTTAATCATGTAAAAATTCAAGTATATTTGACAAATACTAGAAATTGTCGAAATTTCTCCCTTTTCCTTATGATATTAAAAAAAGATTCAGACAATCTTAACGTATCTTAAGATACATGTTTAGCTATAGTCAATATAGGTTAGATTCACACTGGTTTGAGGAAAAGCTCACTGTTTATTATCTAGACTACCTGCTGCTGAAGTTTGTACAGTACAGCTTACATAGCTGATGGATAATTTTTTGCAGTCACTCCCCAATAAGTCTGTTTACAGGAAGCCTTGTCCGTCCACCCACAATAGAGGTCCCTCTGATCGTAGAGCAGACATTTGGACATTGGTAAACCAATGTTGAAAACATGCTAACTATACATCATACCTTTATTTGAGTCAGACATGTGTTATCATTATTTATTATAACTGTTTTTTCCTTACATTTATATATTTTTATCAATAAATATAGATGCACTATAAAATTGGAAAGACGATCCAAACTGGACATAATACGAGTTCAAAATCGATGAAGAATACGCACAAAGCAAGGAAACACACTTACAAACTGAAATTTTAGGGTAATCTGTCTTCAGAAGAAAAGAGAGAGGGTGACCAAGCACGTTGTATGCCCAAGTGACACCGCGACCACCTGTGCCACCCCTCGCGCCTTGTCTTCAAGTAATAAAGTTAAGAGAAGATTTAAACAGGAAATTAATATAAGCAATACAAGTTGAGTAAATTTAAAGGAATCAAAAAGATCCATTAAAAAATTTGTGTTTGTAAGTGTGTTTTCTTACTTTGTACCATATGTTACTCTTCCTCAATAAATATAGAAATTTATAAAAATATTTTTTGATAATGTTGTTAATAAATTTTTATTAAATCAATCCCCAAAAAAAATTACTTAAAAAAACAACTTAAAATCGAAAATTTATGCTTTTCATTATTTGTGTGTCTTTACTCGTGTTGAACTACATATATAAGAAAATATTATAATGACAAATATCACTCACTCAAAGTTTTAAACGTTAAAAGTTATTTAAACAACGTATAAGTTTGCTATTTTATTAAAAGAGCAAAGATATTTATAAAATGCGCTGAGCTGATGTTTATTTGATTTGTTTCGTAATGTGGTATTATATAAGGTTTATTTTGTATTATACTTATATCGTAATTCACCTTTGCAGTTAAAACTTATTTACTGATCGTTATTAATAACATCTAAAAATATTTTATCGTAATTTCATATAATTATAAAGTTTTTTTTAAAAGTTTTGAAATTGAAAGTACAGAGTTGGTGACTTTCAGAAAACTATTTGAAGGATTTTGCGAGTTCCTTAAACTCCTATTGCCTGAAAAGTTGCTAGGAATGTTTTTATCTTCAACTTCTTCTAGGAAGTTGTAAAAAGAAATGAATGGTGGCTCCCACAATAGCACAACTTCCACTATAAATAAGTTTTCTTTTTAAAAACCCACCTATAAACTTTATATTTTCAGCCCATGAAAGGTTCGCCTATTCATTTATTAATTACTAGTTTAAAGTTGAAGAAATCAACTTAACGACTTATTGATGAGTATTTCTTTTCAATTTAGTTACAAATGATTGATTATTATTGACTTATTGACGATTTTTTCTTTTCAAATTAGCTATAAATAATTGATTATTGACTTATTGATGAGTACTTATTTTCAAATTAGTTACAAATAATTGATTCTATATTGTTTATTAAGTTTTAAATGAATTATTCTTTTGAATTTAGTTACCAAAGATTGATTATTGACTTAATGATGATTTTTTTTTCGATTTTGTTACAAATGATTATTTACTTTCTGATGACTTTTTCTTTTCAATTTAGTTAAAAATGATTGATTATTGAAAAGATGAGACAGATTTAATCCTGAGCAGTTAAGGGTGAAAACAAGTAATCTACCAATCACGTCAGTAGGGTAGTAATTTTAAATATATCTAAATAGACAAAATGGAAGAACGAATGTAACCAAAGTTAACCCAACCTCAGGCACCACCTGCAAGATATTTTACAAAAATCAATATTCTGAACAGTATAAGGTATATGAATGAATTTTCTATCATCAAAAAGAATACCTAATGAAAAACTCACCCGATAAACTCAATATCATGGTTTACCATCAGCGCTCCATCACATGCAACCCCATTATGAATAGTGAAGAAAAGGAAATAAACCGACTACAGACAATTAATCTTATGTACGAATATACTTGACTCATTGAAAACTGCGAAGTTTAACAAAATTCGGATATAGGAAGGACTTCCACGACTTGGCACCGCCGTCTAACCCTGCATCTTGGAGCTGGTGCAGCACGTGACCACACAACCAAAGTGCACTCTACAACTTTTTAGAAAAATGCTAATAGAAAACACTACAGTACTTAGGAACAAGATCAGAGTAGGTTGCATGTAACAAAGAACTTCTGATTCTGACAAAAAAAAAAAAAAAATCTGGAGTGGCCTACACTCAACTTTACTATAAGTTACTTAATATCAAACTTCATGAGTATGTAATATATAACGTCTCAATTAAGCATAATGTAAACATCTAAATGGGATATGATTATTAGTCTTTCATTCCTGAGGTAGTAGAGATAGTGATTGAAGGACATATCAATATATAAGCTTATTTTTGTATATCACACAGCTGATGCAAATAATTTCATTAGTACAACTACAGCAGTAATAACATTTTTGAAAAACCCATGTGAACATTTCTTGAAACGAAATATTCTCCTACAAGAGAACATGGCTTTTGTTCAAATAGCCTGTGGATTTCTTACATCGTTTACTTGACATCCTTCTACATTGAATATTAAAGTAAAATTTTCAAATTTAAAACAGGAAAATACCCTTATTTTCTCTGAAAAACATCAAAAATAGCGAAGATATTTTAAGGTGATTTATAATTAAAGATGTACGATAATTACATTTATTAACCTCTAAACGAAAGATTTCAATTTTGAATTATCTTTTACATTTTTGGTTTTTTACAGAATTATTATATTTTAGATTTTATGGCTTCTTAGTATTTAATAAGATCATTTTCCTTCCCCTTTGTCAAATAACATATATACGAATTTTTTCTGAGTGAGTGTTATCATTTTCCTGCACAATATTATTCCTCTTACATCTCATATAAGTCAATAAACATTTTAAATTGTTCCTTTATAAATATCAATTTTATCTCAGTGGATTCGCTCAAAAAATTTCTAAGTCAATGTAAACAATGAAAAAAAATATAAAAAATTCGACAAGTATAGCAGGTGATCTCTTAGTCTAAGATAAACAAACCGTTTTTATAGCGTTATTGCTCTTTCCCATAATTGAAACTTCATGATTTTTTTTCATGAATTGCTAATTTGTTGTTTCATTTTTGGTCAAATTTTCATTATTTTTTAATGAGCCGTTTAGCGTCAAAAAAACATTTTCTGAAAACAGAAATCGTACTGTAACGCCCTATTAGCGAATGTAATTTTGAAAAAAAATATCTCAACTCATTCTACACATAATGTTCTATTTATAGGTATAGTTTCATTCTTGTCCGTCAACCAGTATGGCTTGTATCGCTCTCACAAGGTTTGAGATTGAATTATAAGTCAAAATTTGTACATTTTATTGAAAAAAAATATTTTCTGTTGTTTTAAAATTCTGAATTTATTTTTCGTCTGTTCTATTTGTGACCTCAAAGATAATGTCAAAATTTCAAAACTCTAGGGTTATCAGTTTAGGAGAAATAAATGTTTTAAAAAAAACGGTTTTTGGCAAAAAAAGTGACTTTCCCGTCATGCATAATTCTTCCCAAACAATAGGGATCTTCGTCTTTATGGGGCCCATTTTTGTGTAAAATATCAACTTGATCCATCAAAGATTCTGGACCGTAGCGTGGTAACAAGCAATGCTAACACACTCACCCACCCACCCACACACACACAGACATCATCGTAAAAACGTCATAAAACGACTTCTGGGACCTCAAAACATGTAATTCCGTCAAAATCTCGAGATCAAATTTTTTCACGATCACTATACTTTATTTAGAGTAAAGTAAAAATTGTATTTAGAAATTAAAAAATATGGTTGTAGTTTCCTGGTCCTTTTTTGATATAGTTTTAATGAGTTTTTTAGGGTAGTTTTGATTTATCAAGTCTGATACAGAAGTTTCATTATCCCATTATCCTAACTCAAATTTTATCATTATTTTACTATCTTTTTCATAATTTTGTAAAACCTCTAATGTAATCAAGCACTGAACTCTCTGCTAACATAATGTATGTTAGATAACACAATCAGTAATATTCTGAAGATATCTGGAGACAAATGAAACTAGTTAATGTTTTAGTTTAAGTTAATTATTTAAAATTAGTTTAAAAGTAGACATTCCTCAATAATAATAGTAATGTACAACCTCAGTTTTGCCTAAATTATTTACTTACTTGACACTGAAGACAGGAAATTAGCAAAAAAAGTCGAAAAAGTGCTTTAAAAAAAGGTACGTACGATCAAGGGTATTGATTTCAATACATCATGAATAGTATAAGGTCTGCTTCGTATTTATACTAATATATATATCCACTTAAAATTCGAAAAAACGATCCAAACTGGACGCAAATCAGTTCACAAACGAAGAAAAGCAACACACAGAGAAAGAGACACACTTACAAACTCAAATTTTCAGATGATCCGTCTTCAGGAGAAAAGAGAGAATGGGCGACCAAGCACACCGGAAACACAACGGCAGGAAACCGTCCCGTCAACCGACCGTGCTATTTTTTCACGGTATTCCTTTTTATACTTCATTTATCTTCCTGCTGTTTATTTTACCTTCAATCAACCAGAACTGCTTTTCTTAATTCTTAATTTTAATTTTAATATTAATTTTCTTCTGATCGTCTCTACTTCATTACTTCCTGAACCGGGCGCGCGTGGCAGCACGGTCGGTTGCCGGGACGGTTTCCTGCCGTTGTGTTTCCGGCGTGCTTGGTCGCCCATTCTCTCTTTTCTCCTGAAGACGGATCATCCGAAAATTTGAGTTTGTAAGTGTGTCTATTTCTCTGTGTGTTGCTTTTCTTCGTTTGTGTACTAATATATATATATATATATATAAAAAACTTAATAACTCATAAAGAACTTCTATGGAAATTTAATGAACAATAGTCCGGGACTTTACAAACTAGATGAAATATTGATAAAAGAAATAAGTAAGCAGATCAAGACTCCTTCAATTTTAGGAACATTAAATTCAGACAGGGATGCCAGCAATCCTGAAGGCTTCAATCAACCAGGTTAACTTGTTATTATATTTCTTTTTCATTTAGCTTTCTGATGATGTTGTAACGAAAGGCCTTAGAGCATTTTAATATTAATATATATTTGTTTACTGTGGTGTTTAATTCATATATGTATGTATATATATTAGGGGGCAAGGCGAGCTCAGTGGTTAAGGTATTCGCCTGTGAACAGGTAGGTTCGGTGCTCGATACCAACTTGACCCTCGATTTATTTACGTGAAAGATGAATAAATCTGAGGACGTCGTCCCTCGGAGAGGACGTTAAGCCGTCGGTCCCAAGCCTGTACGGTGTCAGGTACTTCTTAAAGATCCCTACTCTAAATACACTTGAGTTAGGCAAAATTTTTGACTCACAATACACATCAATCTTCAGTGTGCAGCATCATAAAGTGCCCAATGTTCGGCATGTGTAGGCAGACAGTTTAACCTAAAGGGTTGCATACTACTACTACTATAATACTATATCAAGGTTAAAGATATCCAATACTAAGATTCTAGTCATGAGATTTCATATTTTTTAAATCTTTAAACATGCACCTGTATGTTGGTAATATCATACAGTTGATTTGAATACTTGAACCATAGCGGAAAGGACACACCTATACTGCCCTGCATAAATTCTTATGCAGTAACATCATAATAAACACAAATGACTTCACAATAAAGAAATTCACCTGATTCATCACTATGTTCCAAGGTTTATCTTTTATTTTTTATATTTTTTTGATAACTCATTTGTTGTGCAATCCGTAATTGTGTTATATTTACTCATACTCGGGTAAATAGATAATACAAAGTCTTAACACAAAAGAAGTTTTTTTTATTTAAACTACGCAATTCGAACACTTCGTGTTAATCGGCAGATATACTTCCAATGGATGGAGTAGATCCATCATAGGAAGTTCAAGATAGTCATACTTTAGTTTCACAAACAACTTAATTGTCTAGCAGTATTATCCTGGCCACTATTTGGTCTTTTACAAGCTAAATGTTTAATAATTTATACAAAAATTCATAAACACCATAAAAATATATTCTTTTGTTTGTTTCCAAACAAACCAAAAGTTGAAGCTTTTGGCTTCAACTCTGCAGAATCAAAGAGTGTTGCTCATTTGTTACTTGTCACCCATTTTAGTTAAGTAGGCGCCATATGAACAGATGTAGTTTGTTATCATAATGGTTATTTGTGTGATTGGAACGTTTATACGAATTTTAACTCAGAATAGCTACAGATGCATTCACTGAATCCCTGTACAGCAGGGGTGGGCAAACTACGGCCCGCGGGCCATATCCGGTCCTTTGGTCTTTTGAAAACGGCCCACCGAAGATTGGTACATTATTTAGGTTTGATGTAAATGATTGTATTAATTTTATTTTGACTCGCAATGAAGTGCATTTCAACATCAGCTGGTGCAGTATCACACTTTCAGCTTTCGTTCTTCTTTTGCTGGTCAGATTATTTAAGAGTAATAAATACTAACAAAAAACCTAAAGATCCCAGATGGCTGATGAATATCTCAGATCTGTTCTGACAATTGCCCCAGACTTCGATTCTATATTTAAAATTTGTGATCAACAACACTGTTCTCATTAAAAGAGTATGTTTATATTTCAATGACTTTTTTGTTTTTGTTTAATACGTACTGTTAACTAATGCTGTTTTTTATATTGTATATTGTTTTTTTATTAAATGGCCCATTTGTCAAATTTTTAAATCAATGTCGCCCACCTGTCAAATTTTAAAGTTAATGTGGCCCACGAGTGAAAATAATTATTCACCCCTGCTGTACAGGCTACCCAGAGAAAGGAAGAAAGCGACATAGAAAACACTAAAGTACAAAACCTGCTTTTTCGACGGTTATTCCTTTCACACCGTACTTTCACACCCTATGCTAATCGTACACAAATAAGTGATACTTAGTACTATAACTATACACCGAAGGTCGTCAAGCAGTTTTTTCTTTGTGGGTATCGAATAAAATACTCCTTTTCTAGGTGATACATATACATTACGATATGGTTTTCAAAAGAAACAATAACTACATCCAAAGAGACATCTTAAAAACGAGAAATAAAAAAAGATTCGATTCTATTCATTCCAACGGGGTTTTTTTTTTATGATCCAGTAATGTTAAGGCAGCTGAAGCAGTTTGCTTTACGAGAATTCCAGACCGTCATTATTGAAAGGCTTTAATTTTTAAGCGATAAAATTTTCCAATTAGATATTTAATTGTCAGGCAACTAACAAAACTACATATTTAAAAGCGTACAATAAAAAAAAATATATAAAGCTTTTATGAAGGAGAAAAAAATCAATAAAAAAATAAATACTCCATTATATAATCAATTAATAATTATTTTTTTGAATTAAAAGATTTGATGACTTATTGAAGTTAAATGGTTCTGAGTTTATGAAGTACGCGATTCATAAACAAGGTAACTAATTAGAACAACTGACCAGGGTAGGTCAAGTGAAATGCTGACACTCTGAAAAAAAATATGCATCATTGTTATTACAGAGTCACTCACTTTAATCACTGTATTAGATATCTGTTTTACTTCGTATACAACTGCTGGAGGTATCCAATCGGTTTAGGGTGTCACCCATCTTCGAAAGGAACTGATTGAAGGAGTCGTTGTCACAAAAATATGCTTGAATATACTTTATTAAAGTTGTAGGCAACTTTATACTATACTATAGTATATTATAGTCCACTATGGTGGATATATAATATACTAGCAACGATACTGTAGTGTAATATACACTGGATATACTGTCCACTACACTATATAGCATACTATTGTGAAATTAGTAAAGTACAGTATGGTATACTATCAACTACACTGTAGTATAATATATATTGGATATATTACCCATCATACTATACATCATAATATAGTGCATTATGCAGTGCACAGTGTAGTATACTATCAACTGTGATCTAATACAATATATATTGTATATACTATCCATTATACTATACAGCATATTATAGTGCATTAGGCAGTGTACAGTATACCATCATACTATAAAGCATACTACAGTTTAGTATTGACAGCAACTCTCTTTGGTGATTATTATTTAATACCTTATTGAATGTATATTGTATTGAATGTATTGTATAGTATGATGGATATATTACCCATCATACTATACAGCATAATATAGTGCAATATGCAGTGCACAGTGTAGTATACTATCAACTGTGATGTAATACAATATGTATTGTATATACTATCCATCATACTATAGTGCAACATTCAGTGTACAGCATAGTATACTATCAACTCTAAAGCAGTATAATATATATTATATATAGTATACTATAGAATGATATAAAAATATGCAGTATACTCAATATGCAGTTAAATATGCAGTGTACAGAGTAGTATACTATCAACTATAATGTGCTATATATATATATATATATATATATATATATATTATATTATAAACAATCCGCCATAATATATAGTATATTATAGTGTAATAAGCAGTGTACAGAGTAGTAACTATCAACTGTAATGTAGTACAATATATATTGGATATACTATCCATCATACTATACTGCATACTATAGTGCATTAAGCAATGTACAGTATACCATCATACTATATAGCATACTATAGTTTATACTGAGTTTAGTATAGACAACAACTCTCTTTGGTGATCGTTATTTAATACCTTATAAAAACCTGAGGCCGTTTAAATGTCACAAAGGTTAGTTAACATCGTAATATTATGAAAATTCGACATACCTCGTGAATCAATGTTGTCGACACCACAACGGTTTCAAACGTCTTCCATCTTCAGGTAGGACTAATAATACTCGAAGGGTCCTGGTTATAAATACATATCAACTGAACCGTTTTCTAAGAAAGTGGTGTAAGTCCATTTTGACAAAAAATTAGGTAGCAATAAAAATGAATACAATATACTAAAAACTTTTTATTTATAAACTTTTTCCCAGAAAATTCAATGAAAATTTTAAAAAATTTTTTGGCAAAAGTTAATAAATAAAGTTTATAGTAAATTGTATTAATTTTTATCACTTCCTAATTTTTTTTTCAAAATGGACTTACACTACTTTAAAAGAAAATGGCTCCAATAATGATACGAAATTTATCCATATATTAGCACTAGTTGTTTATTATGTATTTATATCCAGGATGATTCGCCTGATATCAATCGCGCTAGAAAGTGCACAACCTGCAAAACCGGTCGGCTGTCTCTACACACCGATTCCTATGATGGATTTTTATAACACACAAAAATGTTTAAAATTATCTTTAATTTTTCTTTTTTGAACTTAATATATCATTTTTAATTTTTTTTTTGTAGAATTTTCACTAAAAATATCAACTAAATATATTAATAGCAATTATATGATGAACTTCTTTCTTCTGCAAGCATAAAAGAAAATAAAATTGCTTTTCTAAAATCCTTCTCCTGATATTTGTAGAAATCTGTATTTATCAGTCAGCAAAATTCAAAACATACTCTACGTCATTATAAATAACCTTCATTTTTAAAGACTTTTATTAAGAAATTTAGAAGGTTATTATATCATAAATTCTCCATATTTTACATTAAATACATTTTAATAAATTTAGATGATTATATCATAAATCCTTTATATAATGTGATGCTGATATTACATTTGATTTTACATTTTAGGTAAAATCAAAATACATTACATTAATTTAATACATTTAGATTTATTATAACATAGATTTTTATTATGTGATACTGATATTACATAATCCATATTTAATATTTCATATCCACAATCCATATATTCGTAATATTTTAGACTATTGTGGATTTTGTATTTATGATTAACATAAATTCATATCTACTGGTATCAACAGACCTCTGTACGCCATTGATTTGAAGTTTGTAAAATAACAGTAGATATTCAATAAATAACCGAAAATAATAATTATTTCAGCAATATTTAGATCAACAATATTTTGTAAAAACTTTTAATGACAAATTCACTACCGCTTAGATTCCTACAGCTATAATTACATTTATTTCGCTGTTTATATCAGATTTCATACCAGTGAAATTTTACATTATAAATGAATGAAATTTGTGTCCTGTTTTGAAAACAACTTTAACCAAAACTCATTTATCAAACAAAAACTTTATTATTCAAACTGTTTCAAGGGAGACTAGAAGTCTAGTAAAATGAAAAATTAACTCTGGACCCGTTGTGAATTAGTCATTTAGCCAGTCGGGAGAGTTTCGACCGAGTAGGTACCACATTACAACTCTGCTCTCCTCCGGGTGGGTCACTATGTCAAACTTGTTCCAATACCAAGGCTCACTTTATTTCTTTAGATATTATTCTAACAACAACATTACTGTTATTTTCAAATTGAAATTTACAATTTAATTCATTTAATTTCAAGAGAAAGCTTTCTATTCATTAAAAACTAATATCTTAGGTTTCATATTTTTTCGACTAAACTGCCCAATATAATATTTTCGTCATCATTAATACTTTTCTTCATCATTAATATTTCGTCACCATATACTAATTAACTGTCATCATTAATCATAATATATATATTTAACGATACCAATAAATAATATTCGGACTAGATTTAAGTGAATCAGTAAACTTTTGAAAGAAAAGAAATCTTTTATTGTATTTTGCAGTAATTTTGAAATTGATAATGGAATACAGAAGGAATAAACATAAGGTTTTTTTGCAAATTTTAAAACTTGTAAAAAAATTTCCGAAGAATATATATGTAATAATAATTACTAATTTTATTGACAGACACCATGTTAATTATTTTTAACAGAAGCTTTCTAAATATATCTTATCACCGTAACACGCCGTCTTCGTCAGAGTCAAAAACCCAACTAAGTAGGAGTTGGGTTTTTGACTCTGATGAAGACCGCTTGTTACGGTTACGTTTACTTGTTACGGGGAATAACCTAGTACTCCTAGGAAACTTAGTCTTAGTCAGCTACCCACCTTTCTTTAAATGCCATGATTTTGCTCAAATTTTATTAAGGTAGAATTTCGACCATTGGTACTGTTGGAAGATCTTAAATTTTGTTTTCCCATTTCATATTGTGGTTTGATCATTGATTGTTATTTCACGTGTTTATCTGAAATCTTTATACCTTATGTAGGAGCTTATTCTGAAGTATTTCTTTTTTAAATATTTTCTATTATTAAATAATTTGAATTAAATTTCAATAATCATAAAGCAGTACGATTTGTTTCTTCTGGGTGACCAGAAATTGCTGTTCTCCCACTGTTTTTTTTTTAAAAGCTAATGACTAGTACATGCAAATCTACTGTCATTAGCGCTGTCTGAAGTTAACTGTACTAAAGTTAGGTAAGATAAACTACATGTGTTGCAAGATTAAAGCCAACTATACCATTAAATAACTTATTATTTCAAAAATTACATCTCCAGACTAAGGAACTTTATGTAAAACTAACAACGCGTTTCGAACACTTTTATTTTTGTGATGATAACGTCAGCTGTTCACCGGTTTTTTGTTTGATCGGTGATTCTACAGATTCTACATTGGAGGTCCTAAATTTTGCCTAACTCAAGTGAATTTCAAGTAGGGACTTTAACGAGTACCTGACATTGGACAAGCTCGGGAGCGACGCCTTAACGTCCCCTCCGAGGGACGACGTGCTCAGATTTATGCACCTCCCATGTGAATAAATCGAGAGCCAGGTGGTGATTGAACCCCGGACTACCAGCCCAGAGGCAAGTACGTTTCAAACACTTAATTTTCTTCCTGAGGTTTGCACCTGCATGATTGAGGGTGTTATCTGAGCAGTGCATATGTATATCTGAAGAAGAACACTAAGAGTTCAAAACTTGTTGAGGGTGTTTTCTCAACAGTGCAGATGTAAACCTGAAGGGGAATACTAAGTGCTTGAAACTCTTTGAGAGTGTTTTCTCAACAGTGCAGATGTAAACCTGAAGAAGAACACTAAGTGTTCGAAACGAGTTGTTAGTTTTGACATAAAGCTCTTTTTTGTGGAGACGTAATTTTTGAAATTCCCCATACTGACTAAATAACCACACTATAGCAGATTGCACAAGTAATAAATTAAACAACCTATTGAACGTTTATCAAGACTAAACATCAGTTAAGTTTTGATAGATTTCAAAGAAAACCACTCATTTAAATATCTAGCATAGAAGGAAAACAATAGAAGGTACTTGCTTTAAGGAACAGAGCTAAAAGAGCTGCACTGGACCGGTGGCTGGAGAGTAACGGGCTCAGTTCATTGAGGACATACTAACGACGTCTTGTCAAAAGTTGTTCTCGTCCTTCTTCAACGTCATTAGAGCAGGCGGGAATTTTAGCAAAGTGAAGAAACCCAGGCGAAATTGAAGCGCTGCTGGCTCTCTGTGTAAGAAAGCCTTGTGCCATTGTCTTCACTTGCCTCATTCTAGGACAACCCTAATGTCTTCCTCTTCTCTTCACTGATTAGTCAACCACTCAAATCGCAAGCAATTTCTTTTCTTCCCACCCAAACAATACACATACATTTTCCCTTGTATACACCTTACAAACAAACTAACATTTTTTTTTTACACAGCTCTTCATAATCATCTGGAATAAACTAGAAATCTGCAGTAAAAAACTGTTCGTGCTGTTCATACAGCATAAATAATGTATAACATTTATAATAAAAACAAATTCATTTTATCATTTACTAAGAGAACAAGATGAGAAAGAAAAGGAAACTGCAAAAAAATAAAACCAAATACAAGTAAACATACACTAATACAACATTGTCCTAGAAATATATGTCTAGTCTAAAATAAAGAAACTTAGAATCAGAAAAAAATATTTATAGATGACAAATAAAATAAGAAAAACGCGGCAAATATTTTATGAAAAAAATCTATATATTACAAATGATGTAATAAATTTCTTTTGCCTCATTAATTTTGATGTTATTATGATCCTCGCACTTTTTTTACAATTTTTTGTTAATTCATTTTTGTTAATTTTCTTAATTCATACTGTTCTGTTTCGGTGCTCTACCTGACAAAACACGTTTCAAGATAATCCACCGATACAACGTTTCAACAGAATCTACCAATACAATGTTTCAAGGTAATCTACTGGTTCAACTTTTCAATACAACCTACCGAAACAATGTTTACAGAAAACCTACAGATACAACGTTTCAGGAGAACCTACCAATACAACGTTTCAAGACAATGAGACAAAACCCCAAGGATTAACTCAACTTGACCATAGCCACACCACCATATACTTACTCATCTCATTTGGCCATAAACCCTTCAATATATATTAGCATATGCTATATAGAATAATCATATTAGACAGTTTGGTGGAAAAATATTAAGTTAAAATATGAAATATATTACTATTTATAATAAAGACTACTACACTTCATATAAAACTATTACACATCACCAAAAAAAAAAAACGAGTTTAGTTCAGCTTCTACAATGCTGATCGTGAATATGAATAATCAATCACAGAACCATTCCGTTAGTCAGCGCAGCTCACCATTTCCACGCAAACTTTCACAATCTTAACTCGAATGACTGTTAAACAGATCCCTGATTTCAACAGCATTGTCATCTTGAGGGCTTTTGAAAAGGTACGTATCAGTTTTCTTGGTGCCAGGACAACTTCCGAACCAAATCTCATATGTTAGTTAAATTTTATAATTATTTTTTAATATCGTTTTGAATTACTATTTATCTTTATTATTTTTCCCTAATTTTTTTCTCATTATTTATCTTTATTATTTGTTATTTTATTTCAGTTTTCTATTAATTAATCCTAATTGTTTTATTTTATAATTCGTTATATTTATATTCTTTCATTTAATATTATGTTACTTTTTTTTGTCTATTCCCCTAGACAGATACTAGATTTGTCTAGGAATATTAGCAGCACTTTTACTATAACTACAACGAAGAAATTCTTCAGTTTCGCTCCTCAAGTGAAACACATCTCTTTCATGATGACGAGGATTCGTGGAAATATCGAAGTGAGAAAACACGTCGAAATATTTGCAGTGTTTTCTTTCTGTGTTCGATTTATATATATATATATATATATATATATATATATATATATAAATATTTCACATAAACAATCAATAATCAAACCACAATATGAAATGAAAAAAAAGTACTAAGGTCTTTCAACCGTAACAAGCCATCTTCGTCAGAAGAAACAGTTGGGTTTTTTACTCTGACGTCAAAAACGTTTCAGAGTAAACTATAGGCAAAAATATACAGTGTTTATTTTTCAGTTAACCGTCATCAGGAGAGAAGAGATAAGGACACCAAGCGAAGCGACGAAGGTTTCGAACCGTCGCGTCACTTCGTAAGTGCGCTTGGTGTCCCTATCACTTCTCTCATGATGACAGTTAAACAGAGAATTAGACACTGTAAGAGTGTTTTTCTGTGTACCATGTACCTATAGTTTACTCTGAAATATATATATATATATATATAAACTAAGTTCACAAAGATATACGTATATAAGATCACAAAACTCAAACAATTTTTGAGTCTTTCTATCTAACTCATCATGACGCAATCAATTATAAATATTACAAATTACTATATTACAAATATGGTAATGAGTTTTTGTAATAATTACTATAGACACTTGTCTATAGTAAAGGTGCGAAAAAAAATGTAAATACAGTTTATACGTTAAGTTTAAGTTGAATGGACAACGGTAATAAAAAGTTTATTATGTTATTAATTATACAACTTGTTTAATAATTATGCAGTATTGAGACCATGCTAAACTAGTACTATCATAAAAATTGTTTCTAAGTAAGCGTGGATTTCTGTATTAAACTAACTGACGCTATTCAATATTTATAATTATTAATGTACAAAGTCATTGGACATCTTGACTAACAATAAGTAACGAAAAGAACAACCCAAGGAAATTGAATGCTGAACTAAGCCCTTTTCAAAGAGAGAATGCTTTGTAATTTCTTAAATACATAATATTAGCTAACAAAAGATTAGCTAATTACGTTAAAATATTTCATAATAAAGGAAAGGAAATTGAAAGAAAAGATATAAGTTTTGAGAATAGCTGAAGAAGGAACATTTCTAAAGGATCAAAGGGTCAAAATTTTCCATCTTTTCAATTAAAAAGGGGGGTATTTTAATATATTCTGACGAATTACGTACAATTTGTTTTCGGAATAAATTTCGTTGAGAGTTAATGAAAAAGGAGTGCAAGTAGTTGGTTTAATGTTCAATGAAATTAATTGGGCACCCTTTGAAGGTTGGGGTTGGGGGAGGAGGAGGGGTGGTTATGGGTGAAAGAGAAGGGCAGGCTGAGGGGTAGGTGGGGGTGGATTTTCGCAAGTTTCAATGTAAATTAAGTAGAGATGCTCGCTGGGGACACTATTGTAATTTAGTATTTAACTTTCCGCATAATAACGCTTGCTCCCTACAACTTGGCCCATAAGTCGAGTCGAGCTTATGCCTTTCCCCATTCTATGCAGCGCTTTTATTATGCATGCCTTCTCAATAACCCGACGAGAGCATAGCCTCCAGGGGTTACCTTCAATATGACCCCCACATGAAAGCCCTCCTTTTCGTAAATATTGTTCTTTCAAGTCTTTTCATGCAGTCTGTATAGTAAAGATCAAATATTTGTCAATCGAGTTTACTTTTCTTCTTCAATAATAGTAAAGTGATAAAACTACAAAACAACTTTTAAAACTACTTTCAATATACGCTATTAACAATGAGCAACCACAAAGTAATTAAAAACTTATTCAATTTCTGCCATCTCATATCCTCAAGAGAATAACTGACTCCTCCTTATCTAAACCATATTTCTACACGGTTTAACTTCACAATAAATTCATAATGAATCTGGCTATAATTTATTCTGAGGTAAAATGAATAAACAAACAATAGTCTCCACACAAATGAAGTTTTATTCAACACGTTTCGAACACTTTGTGTTCATCATCAGGAAGACACCAAAGATGTGGTGCTGACGGGTTGGTCCAGTGAAAACAACTGGAAAACAAACAACGTTGTTTTCACTGGACCAACTCATCAGCACCACATCTTTGGTGTCTTCCTGATGATGAACACAAAGTGTTCGAAACGCGTTGAATAAAACTTCATTTGTGTGGAGACTTTTGTTTGTTTATCCATTTTACCTCAGAATGAGTAAATACCACACAATTACGGATTGCACAACTAATGATATAATAATGACTATAATTTATTACAAAAAAACTTTAGAATCCTTAGGTTATTATCATCATCAAGTTCACTAGATGTCTTTATATATAATTCTTTCCGACCATCCCGACTTCTGATGCGCAACTAATTCAACGTTTTAAGAAAACCACAAGTTTGTTTGCTAATCATTAATTATTGTGACAAATCTTCTCATCGTTTAAGCCACACAGTTTTCATATACCACCGTCCTTTTCCTAAAACAAATCGCTGTCTTGGTCCAGAATACGTGCTTGGACTTCAAGTACAATAAATAGCAGGAAATGCACAAACCTTGCACCTGCACCGTCACTCTACATAAACTGCTGCATTATATTTTATTTTTAAAATAAATTCTATTTTATAAATTTAAATATTAATTTTGACACGTGCTTGTACATTGCTTTAAACGAACTATAGACGTAATCAAGGAATTTCTCAGAATATTTTTTTCCAAACAATTCTCTGATGTATTAGAGTCGCTGGAGATACTTACTAAATTCAACGGCTCTTTTTTAACGAATACTATTGTTCACATTATTTTATCTAGAGGTTATTTTTGGAGGAGGGCTTATATTCCATAAAAGTCCTACAAATCATGTTAGGACTTATTTTCGGGGAAAGTCTTTCTTATTTGCTGAAAAGGACGGTATTTCTTTCAACTCTTCCCGGAATCAGAGACATGTATATTAAATACTTTATATATAATATGCATGTAATTACATTATAAGCCTCCTTAGTTGCTGCACTGACCGCTAGGGGTTAGAGAAGTAAGTTACATAACCTTACCCTTTAAAGAGTAAATGCAATCTTAAATTTCGTTTACTTTCAGGTAAACTATTTTCATTCTTGTTGTTGTATATTGTATATACTGTATTGTATAATCATTATACTATTAATACAATATATTCTCATCTTTAGCAACTGAATTTAAACGTTTTAGATCGAGACTAGTTGACCACCCCAACCCAAGTGTGACTATTATATAAACGAAATTTAAGATTGTGTTTACTTTTTAAAGGGTAAGGTTATATAACATACTTTTTTAACCCCTAGCGATCAGTCCAGCAACTAAGAAAGCTTATAATATAATTACATGCATACTATATAGTATGCATGCATTCTATATACTTTACACATTTTGAAGTTCATTTGTTTTTTCATTAACAATATAGTATGCATGCATACTATATACTTTACACATTATAAAGTTCATTTGTTTTTTCATTCGCAATATAGCATGCATGTATACTATATCTTTTACATATTTTAATGTTCATTTGTTTTTTCATTCGCAATATAGTATGCATGCATACTATATACTTTACACATTTTAAAGTTCATTTGTTTTTTCATTCACAAAATATAGTAGCATATATACTATATACTTTACACATTTTAAAATTAATCTGTTTTTTCATTCGCAATATAGTATGTATGCATACTATATACTTAACACATTTTAAAGTTCATTTGGTTTTTCATTCTCAATATAGTACGCATGCATACTATATAGTTTACACATTTTAACGTTTATTTGTTTTTTCATTCACAATATAGTATGCATGCATACTATATACTTTACACATTTTAAATTTCATTTGTTTTTTTCATTCACAATATAGTATGCATGCATACTATATACTTTACACATTTTAAATTTCATTTGTTTTTTTCATTCACAATATAGTATGCATGCATACTATATACTTTACACATTTTAAAATTAATCTGTTTTTTCATTCACAATGTAGTATGAATGCATACTATATACTTTACACATTATAAAGGTCTTTGTTTTTTCATTCGCAATATAGTATGCATGCATACCATATACTTTACACATTTTAAAGTTCATTTATTTTTTATTCACAATATAGTATGCATGCATACCATATACTTGACATATATTAAAGTTCATTTGTTTTTTCATTCACAATATAGTATGCATGCATACTATATACTTTACACATTTTAAAGTTCATATGTTTTTTCATTCATAATTCTTTACAACCCTCTTTGGTGTTTACAAACCAATACTGTTTGTTTACTAGTTACAAAAACTAAATAAAACTCACGGTGGTCTCCGGTTAATGCCTAACACTCTATCCAAGTACCTGAAAGCAGGCATGTCAAGACTAGAGAAAACCCTTGCTTTCCTAGCCTGTAGACCAAACTACGTCAAAACTTTTAACAGAGTTCTCTCTAAATTCATAATATAAAATAAAACCAGCCAACAGTTATAGAAGTCATACAAATATTCCTGGACCAAGTAACAAAATAGACGCAGGGAACTATGGTTGATATTATAAAACCCAAGCTACTACATGTAGAAATAAATGCCATCATGGTGTTTAGAGACAAACACTCTGACACTGTGATAAATCATGTCATTTGATAACCTCGTACCAATTGGAAAAGTGAAATCATATTTTCTATTCTAAGATTGAGTATAGATTATATAGAGTACGGTTTACGTAATCTTTAAATTAAATATGATTTATTATATCTTATTTAATGAACACTTTTGAACACCAGCTCAAGTAAATAACACGAACTCGTGAAACAGAAACAATAGTTGGTTAAGATATTCCAACTCGGTCTATTTCTCCGGTTAATGCTAACAAAACAAAAAACCAATAATTATTCGGAATCAAAGATTTTGATAAACAAAGACATTTCTATCTCAACAAGTATAACATGTCATATATAAATTGAGAGAATAATTTAACAACACTGTCATCAAAACAGCTACGGTGACATTTCATGCAGTGGAGTAGCAACAATGTTTGACCCCCCCCCCCCTCCTCCCCACCACAGGTTGGGTTGACCATTGGTAATCCGTTAACCTTCAAAATTCCAAAAAGTTATCAAAATATTTATTTTCATGGAATTACTTTTAGACAGCTGTTATTAGTCCCAGACTTTCATCTTATTACAGTACTCGTATACGTATATGCTCATCATCAAAGAAAATCAAAGATTTTTCAAAACAAAAATGTTTAATTCAAATCATAAGAAATTGTTAAATTAATTGGCTACGCAAACAAAAATAATAAACTTTCAACCATTTCATTCGGTAAGTGCCGAACCACCAGCTGTCTAAAAGTAATTCCAAAAAAATAAATATTTTGATAACTTTTTGGAATTTTGAAGGTTAACGGATTACTAACGGTCAACCCAACCTGGGGGAGGGGGGGGGGGGGTAAAAAATGGTTGCTACTCAACTTTCAACATTTAAAATACATATATTTATTTTTTATTTCCAAATATGACAGTTGAAAAATTCATTTAAAAAGAGTACTAAACATAAAACATAAAAACAATTTTATAAAGTCATTTTAGTTAAATTTCAGAGTTATCGTTAGCTTTTTTTGATTTTATTTTTTTTTTCAATTTTCTATTTGTTGCACCACCCGGTTCACCCGCTACTCCACTAATTTCAAGTACATTCAGTAAATTAAAAAATGCACTTCAAATTCCGATTCTCGATCATTAATTTCACATATTGAAATCGGCTATGATTCAGTACAATAATGTTGGATTATATAAACAGTTTTATTTTTATTATTTTAAATCATTCGTTTCTGCATAGCTGCCATTACCAATTGTTTGCCAGTTTGCATCATATCAGGTGTGATCTGGTAGCTTTTAGCCGCAAGATTGATTGAAAACAATAAGAAAAAAATTTTGGAAGATGATTAAAAGAATATAAATGATCACGTTGAAAGTACACTGTTATTGTTTATAAATAAGGGTTGTAAATTTAATTTGCGATAGTGGAAAGTACGAGTGGGTAGGACGGCAGACAATGTTTGGTGGGGGGGTTTCTAGTTAACATAAGGAAGGCCAGTGGTAAAGCATGCGACTGAGTTATAGGCGAAGTGAGAACGTGCGTGGTCATTGTCTGTTCTAGAGGGACAAGAGCAAGTGTTGGCACAGCCAGAGAGATAAATGTAAGAGAGAAATGATTCACGAGCCCTCTGATATGCTTGTTTTATATGGGGGGCCTTCAGTGAAAGTGAAGATGAATATAAATGGGAGTGATTCATGGAGACTTTAGTCCGCTTGTTTTAAAAGCCCCCCCCCCCCCCCACCCATCCTCAACCCTCTGTGTCTCCACCTTGATGTAGTGGGTTCTAACTCATATGAATTAGACCGCCTTGTCTACCATATACAAAACTAAAATCATCTAGGGAATCAACTTCTCACTGTAGTTGCATTAATTCATTAACTGTGCAATCTGTTATACTATGGTATTTACTCATATTGGGGAAAGTATTAAATCTCCACATCTTTTTTATGTAATATTTGATATTATGATTTTAGGAAACAATTAAAAAAGAAAATAAAGTGAGCAAATGCAACTACTACACTAGGGAAAATATTAAGTCACCACACAAAAAAGTTTATTATAAAAAACCAAACAAAGCGTTTCGAACACTTAGCATTCTTCTTCAGGTTACTTCTAAAAATTATATCCATTTATGAGCTTTAGAAACATCGGGGCGAATTAATTAAAAATAAATTCAATATCTGGCACTGATAACAATATTGAGTGATAACATGGAATCCTATCAATAGTGTCAAATATTGTATTCATTTTTAATTAATTTACCCCGATGTTCTTATACCTCATAAATGCATATATTTTTTTTATGTAACCTGAAGAAGAATATAAAGTGTTCGAAACGCGTAGTTTAGTTTTTTATAATAAACTTTTTTGTGTTGAGACTTTTCCCTAATATAGTAGTTGCATTTGCTCACTTTATTTTCTTTTTTAATTATAATCATTATTTCCTAAAATCATAATATCGAATATTATTTTATTTTTATTATTAAGATGATCTACCCGGCGTTTCGAGGGTGGTACACTATGCCCCGGCGTTTTGTTTATGTCGGTAGATCCAAAAAAAAAGACCATGATCACAATTAAAATACTATAGTTAGTTCTCACGAAAACAGTTATATAAGATGCACATGTTTCTTTAAATCTAAATGTCTTGAATCTGATTTTTAGCGGATAGACAGACAAACTTTGTATTTTATATATACAAATTGGTTATCAGCAGTAGATCGCAAAAAATGGATCTATTCTTTTTTAATATTTTTTTTATTTTTCATATAAATAGAGTGTAATATACCCTTGAATACTAACCATGGTATATGCAATACTAACCATGGTAATTTAACCATGATATATTATGCATGGATACCATTGTGGATATGTCATCTGCGGATGTTACGTAGTAAGTAGTAAAATTTTGTTATAAAAACAAAAAAGTAAATAGTAAATAGTAAAAATTAAAAAAAAAATACGGTGGTTAGTTCCCCCGAAAAAAAGTTATATAAGATCCATATGTTTCTTTGTATCTAAATGTCTCCAGTTTTATTTTATAGCGGACTGACAGACAGCCTTTGTATTTTATATAAACAGATAACAGAATGATATCTGCATACAAACAGCCAAGTATCAACAGAACCGACGTCTCTTCAGCTTAGAGCACAATACCAAACAAGACTATGCCAACAAACAAGACCTGCATCTTAATTGTCACTACAATCCAACGAAGCTTCATACAACAGAAATGAGAGTGAATATTATTATCCTCATGGAGTTCATTGATGTTACAACAACAAAAACATATAGTCAATGAAGATGACGCATATTCATTCTAATCTCGTTCAGACTCTTAATGTAACAGAAATGAAAATTCAAAAAGAACAATAATACATTTTTGTAATTATTTAACGAAACTTTGGAGCAATTCACATTTCCCTTAATCTATTGTAAATTCGCTTTACTAGGCACGAAAGACAGCTTCATTACTTGTGCAATCCGTTATTATGTAGCCTTTTCTCATATTGAGAGAATTCAAGAATCAGACCTTTCTAACTCCTTCCGGTAGATTAACTCTCAACAGTGCAAATGTTAATCTGAAGAACACTAAGTGTTCATAACGCGTTGTTACTTTCATAATAAACTTATTTTTGCGTGAAGACGTAATTCTTGAATTCTCCAAATATGAAAGACGGCTTTATTATCAATTTAGAAGGAAATATAATACACAATAAAAACAAAAAAAACAATTGTATAGCATACAAACCAACGAAAAATTTATTTCCTGCCAATTAACCACGGTTGCTTTTAATTATAGAATCTACCAACTGCGGTGGTGTTTTTTATTCATCTCTTGACTGAAAATTAAAAGAAACAGCAAGTTGTTAAGGACACAAATAAAGGAGTATTGGGTGTTTTGGAAGTTTTAACTTTTCACTAATTTCAATTATATAATATAGTGTTGAAAAAATAAGAGAAGTTTGCACGTCAAATATTTTATTAGTAATAACTTTGTTTATTATTACTAGCTAACCCGGCAAACTTCGTACCGTAAAACAATCAGTGAATGTCGTGGTAACATTAGCCAAACTTAATTTGGTATTTAGATATTAGTATAATAGACAGACCTTCAGATGCTGTACTGCCTTACCGATAATATATTCAATTTGAACAGGAATAAAAACTAAAATAAAAAATCTCGAGTGTCTTACACTCAATTTTATTATAAGCAACCACAATATCAAACTGGTTAACAATTAGATGATGTTTTGTTTGATTAGTGCAACACTTAGTTCCATAATCATCCATCATACCATAAAATGCATCAGAAAATATATGTTTTGGGATAAATTTTTAGATTTAGCAATTTTATTCTCCTGACATACCTCATAATAATAGAAATTTCAATTTTTTTTTAATAAATTTATAAATAACAATTTTATTTCACTACAGCTAATTGATGGGTACTTCGACTCCACTCGGTTGAACTTGGACCACTCTCGTGTTACCATCGGTCTTGCTCGGGTAACATCGGTCACACTCGTGCAAGTAGTTACTACCGTATTAATATATAGGATTATTTTACTATTATTATTATTTGTTATTGCATGGGAGTTTATTAGATTAAGTTGTAACTGAGTTTCAAATCAGTTCATCAAAAGCAGCCGTGGGCAAACTACGGCCCGCGGGCCACATCCGGCCCTTTAGTCTTTTGAATCCGGCCCACCAAAGATTGGTACAACATTTAGGTTTGATGTAAATGATCGTATTAATTTTATTATGACTCGTAATGAAGTGCATTTCAACATCAGTTGGTGCAATATCACACTTTCAGCTTTCGTTCTTCTTTTGCTGTTCAGATTATTTAAGTGTAATAATACTAACAAAAAACCTAAAGATCCCAGATGGGTGATGAATATCTCAGATGTATTCTGAAAATTGCCCCAAACTTCGATGCTGTATTTAAAATTTGTGATCAACAACACTGTTCTCATTAAAAGAGTATGTTTATACTTCAATGACTTTTTTTGTTTTTGTTTAATACGTACTGTTAACTGATGCTGTTTTTTATATTGTATCTTGCGCTGAAATGGCCCACCCGTCAGATTTTTAAATCAATGTGGCCTACCTGTCAAATTTTAAAGTTAATGTGACCCGCGAGTCAAAATAATTGCCCACCCCTGATCAAAAGAGATGAGTTGGTGTCAAATTCCAAAATAAAAACTTTATTCAAGAATTTTATTATATAAATGAGTTTTAAGAGGTGCAGATTGAGAGGCTAAACGAGCCCCTCTGGCAGTGAGTAATAAAAAGAGAGTGCTCTACGCGATGTAATTTAAAGAGATGTCAGTCCTCGTCGGCTATCAGGAGAAAGACAGCTTGTCTGGGGAGGCTCAACACTTGTCAGACTCGTCATGTATTTCTTTTACAGCCACCAATTTCCTATATCCTTCTTTAGTACTACAATTTCAATTTTCGCTCACTACATTATGAATATTCCATATTCTATTCTTAATAATAAATAAAATTCGATGTTTTCTGTAAATATAATATAGCATGAAACATTATATTCATTAAATTTCTATCTTTTCACTCTACTTCAACAGTAATCAGTTTCTTAACAGATAGTTAACATGATCAAATTATTTAATCAAAAAATTCCATAAGAAAAAGATTCTAGCTTAAAAGCATATAAGTGGTTAAAACCTAACACAAGGTTCTACAACTCGGGAATATCGAACCAGAAAAAAAGTTTTTTTTTTTTTCAAATAACAGCTTTTGGCATGTCTATTTAGACCAGTGTTTCTCAAGCTTTTTTACTTCAGGGCTCACCTATGAAATAACCAAAGCTTTGGGGCGCATCGCTGATTTTAATATATAAAAAAATTAATTACATGCATATTATTATTACCACTGAGGTTAGTATGATTTATATTATTAATATGGCAAACCGTCATACCTCGTACGACGGCCAAGATCATCGTACGAGGTATGACGGTTTGCCATATTAATAATATAGAAAATTTAGTCCTAAAATTTGAATTATCGTTTTATCCCCAGTATGAGTTAATACCACATAATTACTTGCACAACTAATAAGTTAAATGTAATGATTTTAATTGTGAATGATATATATATATCTATACATACCAATATCCAAACCACAATAAGAAATGAGAAAAAAAAACTAAGATCTTTCAACCGTAACAAGCGGTCTTCGTCAGAGTCAAATCCCAACTGCATTTCCTTTTTCTCATTTCTTATTGTGGTTTGGATATTTATTGTTATTTCACGTCTTCATTGTTAACTTTTGCTATGAATATATAAATTTATATAATCGAATGTTTTACTTCTCCCAACCACATATACTTAACACTATTTTTCTTTTTTTATCGAGGTTTGTTCTAGCTTCAATATAAGTTGTTGTATTGGCTTGTTGTTAGCTTAAAGGTGTTCTATTATTGAAGCTAGACTAAACCTGGATAAAAAAGAAAAATAGTGTTATATTTATATATATTTAGTAATGAAATACTTTAAACTGAAAATTTGAGATAGTAAGTGTGTTTCTTTACTCTGTGTGTTACTCTTCTTCGATTTTGAATTTGTATTATCCCCAGTTTTCATCATCTTCCCGTTTTTATAGTGAATATATACATATATAAATAATACCTTAATGACTGAATGATGAACTCCTTGGTCGCGGGATCATGTACTGATTACGTCAAACCAAACAGATCAGGTTCACTTACCTGAAACAAAAAGAAACAATTATTTTAGAAACAAATATTTATATTAGACATTTATACTAACATAAAAGAAGCTATGCCAGTCTGTTCGTCCGTCCTTCACAATGTAAGGGAATAATATAGCGGAAATAAAACCAACTAACAATATTTAGTATAAGTGTAATGAATCAGAAAACTTAACTGGTATCCTATTTAAAACAACTATAACTGAGAACTCTGGAATTTCAATTACATAGTAAAATCATAATGTTTGATTGAAAATTCTTTTATAAATAAAAGATAGAATTATTCTTTAACATTATCACCGATACTATATAGCAATGGGTTTATTCTGTGTAGAAAGAACTACATAAAATACTATTTGAGCCAATGTTGGAAAATTGCAAATTTTACTAGCTTTTTTATTTTTACTTTATTGCAGCGTGTTCCACACTGTATTACATGCATCAATTACACGTTTTTTTTTATAATTATTCAAAATTTTACAATATAATAATACTTTATTATATATTGTAATAGTAAAATAAATAAGTTTGTTCTGTTAAGTCAATGTTATAAAATAATAATATAAAGGTGACCCAGAAAATGTACCAATGAAATGTTTTGCGATTAAAATATGTTTGAGGTTCAAAACTGTACAATCATTTTACTATTCTTTACTACTATTCTACTATTACTATACTATTCTTTATACTATTGTTTTTTGATTAATGAGGAAGGTTTACTAAACCACTCCTCACTACGAAGTAAATCTTTTCGAATAAGAAATATGGTCTAAAGTGGATCCCTAGGACAACACTCATACAAGTATCCAAAACATTGGAGTTTCTTTTAATGATAGGTAGTTAAAAGGAATATTTTTTAGGATAGAGAGTGAGTGAGACAGGTCAGTAACAAATGATTTAAATCCCCAAGGAAAGGAAAAGAGAAAGTAATATACATTGCTGCTTAAAGATAAAAGAAATTTGCCTTCCAGTTCAAAATATCAAGTGGTGGTGACTACCATAAAACCATATATGTCCTTGGTGTTTCTAAAAGAAATGAAAATGATGCAAATTTTTAAAATATAAATTTCTTATATAAACGTAATCTTTGGTTATTTTGAGGCACACCTGGCTACCTACCAAGTTACATCAATACGGGTGGGTGTACTGGTTAAAAAGCACACTGATTTAGACGAAAAAGTTAAAACTGTCAACTATCTCAATATATGTCTGGTCATGTAGCATTTAAAGTATACCTGAACAAGTTAAAAATAGCTCCTAACCCATCATGTCACGCGCAGCCATCCCTGGACACTTGCTGTTTGAGTGTTCTTTGAGGGAACCACAAAGACTGGCTCTCATTAGGAAAGTTTTAGTTTTTGGAGAGAGAGTGGTCTATTAAGCCTT
Source organism: Hermatobates lingyangjiaoensis (assembly GCA_026182355.1). Lineage (NCBI taxonomy): Eukaryota > Metazoa > Arthropoda > Insecta > Hemiptera > Hermatobatidae > Hermatobates > Hermatobates lingyangjiaoensis. Next base: position 1,143,913 of record JAPFBL010000159.1, read on the forward strand.
CCTCATTAATCAGAAACAATTTTATCAAAAATTTGTCAAATTTTTGTACACTTTTGAACTTTAAAAATATTTCAATTGAAAGACATTTCATGTATACATTATCTGAGAAAGGTTTATAGTATTATTATTATTAACAATAATTTTATTGATATTATTTTTATTGTTATTATTATTAATTTTATTATTATTATACATTAACTTAACAAAACAAGATGATTATTTCACAAAAAAAATGGTATTATTACATCGTAAAATTAAGAAATCTTGTATAAAATGTGTAATTAATGCATGTAATACAATGTGGAACATGCTGCAATAAAACTTAAAAAAAAAATAACTGATAAGGAACAGGAAATAAACGATAAAAGCAATTAGTTTCGGGTGGCATCAGATACATGAATTGCCACTCAAACTATTAACCCAATCGCATTTATGAATCTAATAAAATCTATTTGTGAAACCAAAAACTCAGAGATCTTTCAAAACTGATTTAAAAAAATATTAATATCGTTTATATGCAACAACTTTTCCACAGATAAGACAAACGTTTTTATCTTTAAAGAGTTCTTGTTTACAACGAAGGCTCTTCTTTAGAAGTCAACTTTATTCTTGTTATGGCTTTCCAAAGCTAAGTTCTATGAAACTGTTATAATAAATTTCAAAAGATTTAACTAAAATAACACGTAGAAACAACACACAACTCACTTTAATATTTCGACCTCGTCGTCATCAAGGAGAAGGAGAAGACAAAGATGAGCTCTGCTCGGCTGGTAAACAGCAACTAACCATGCAGCGCGTACGACTGGGTAATAAGTAGTATTGCCAACTCACAGAAAATAAAAATACTAAAAAAATTTAAATAACTATAAGTAATGAAAATTAAAAAAAATGATAACTAGAAATAAATAAACAATAAAATAGCTAAAAAATAAAAGAATAATAACCAAAAATGCAAAGGAAAGGATAAGTAATAAAACAGAATAATATTAATCAAAAAAATTAAAAAATAACAAATAAACCCTTAACGGTTTAGGTTGAGGTTGAGAATGCAAAACAAAGGATGTTATAATAAATTTTCTGGTCCTCATTACATTCTATAATTCTCAAGTCATAAAAGCAGGTCACAATGAAACAAGCATTTTTAACATCAACTTCAATTCATCTTAGTTAAATATCCATTTATGTTACTTCTCTCCAGATAGGATTAAATTGAATGGAACAGATGTCCACCATTAGGTAACTTAATTAATGGCGACCTTCTAGGGAGTATCAAAGTATCTAATAATTGGTAGACATGGGAGGCTATGGCAACAGATGTACAGCCAACTGTCTCACAAATCACTGAATTGTCCCTATTCATCTTGTGATTCTGAAGAGGACCGTTATTTGGTCGAAAATTCTAGCCCCATTTCTAATTCTTACTGTGTTCTAGACATTGATAGTGATATATTTAACAGTATGATAAATTAGATACATTTCTAAACATACGAGGTGTGTAAATAAAGTAGTGAGACTGATTTTTTTTAAATTTTCTATTCAAACATAATTACAATGTGATATTGTGACCTTCAAAATAGTTCCCTTCGGAAGCCACACAGCGCTGGAGACGGTCCTTCCAATCATTGTCGCATTGCTGGAACTCGGATTCTGGAATGGCCTTCAGCTGGTCGGTTACAGCAGTTTGTATGTTTTGTAGTGTCCCGAAATGAGTTCCCTTGAGGTGATTTTTCAATCTCGGGAAGAGGAAAAAGTCACAAGGACTCAAGTCTGCTGAATAAGGAGGCTGAGGAGCAACAGGAATGTTTTTACTGGCCAAAAACTCGTTTATTGAGATGGCAGTGTGACAGGGCGCGTTGTCGTGATGCAACACCCACTTGTCTTTGATGTTTGGCCGCACACGAAGGACTCTTTTTCGAAGTCTTTCAAGGACCTCACGGTAGAAGTGCTGATTAAGCGTCGATCTGAATGCACAAGGTTCCGTACTCTGTTGACATTTTCATCGGTGTTTGCACTTGAAGGCCTTCCGCTTCGTGGTTCATCTTCAATCGACTCTCTTCCTTCTGAAAATTCCTTAAACCACCGAAAAACCTGTGCCCTTGATAGAACACGTTCTCCATAGGCCTCCTGAAGTTTTTCAAAAGTTTCTATGTCCAAGTCTGAAGCAAAATTTGATTGCACACCGCTGCTCAAGTTTGAGGTCACTCATTTTTAAAACGCTCAAGAAAAAACCATTTCACGAAAACCAACGCTACGGACAAACAAATGACTGTGGCGAGTTCAGATTCATACTGGAGGCGCATCACACGTGCACCTGACGCTACTCAAGGCCACGCGTCTCCAGCGTTGCCAGATCGAAAGCGACGTTGCTAGTCTCACTACTTTATTTATACACCTCGTATCTCGAGAATATGCAACAGAACAAAACAATCTAATCTATAGAATGATCAAAATGTAATTTTTTCCTAAAGTACATATAATTTATTTATATAGTATGGTATTGTTCTCAACGTGTTTGTGTATTTTACATAATTGTTAAATCTGCAATCCTCTTTTACTGACCATCCAATATATTGTTAACATATTGATTGGCTATTCACCATTCGGGAGCAAACTTGAATAGCTGTTGACACTTTTCAAAGTTCATAGGATCATTAAATAAAGACATTCTCAAGTTAGGGCAAAAGAAGTAGGAACTAACATAAAATGTTATGTTTTTCTGTCAGTTTCTATATAACTAACGAGTATGTATGCAGTGTCTTTGAGCATAAGACCTACATCTCGTACTCAAAGGGCCAACACCTTTGTACTTCAAGTCTTTTTTAAAGATTTTTAAATTCATACTGCTAGATGAATTAGACCATTTAGTACAAACTTGAATACTTGATGTCGATGTACGATATTAAAGTTGTGTAAGCTCAAATGATCAATATTATTTTTACAATATTTTAAAAATAATATTGTTAAAACAAAACTATGCACGGAATAAGCATAAACATACCAACAACTACACACCAAACAAAGAATTTAAAGTTCCTTAAAGTTAGAAAAACATAAAAGAAACTAATTGAATGTATTAGAATAGAAAAAACTAATTGGTAAATCTGTCGGGCTCTCAGACTGACGTGTCTAACCCTTGATTTGGACACGTCACGAAAGCGGATAAAAATGTAAAAAGGGAATTTATACTTATTTCAACCACGAATAATGATTTCATATATTAATAATAATATAGGAATTTACATTCGAAATAATAGTAAACACACAATTAGAAAACAACTGCCTTAGCGGCTTATTCTTATGTTGCTCACGTATTTTTCAACTCAAACTTAGTTTTATATTAGAAATAGGTAAAACCGTCATACCTCGTAAGATGAACAAGGTCCGAAAGCGCTCCAACTCCATGATCATCTTACGAGGTATGACGATTTTACCTATTTCTAATATAAATCATACTAACCTCAGTGGTATTAACAATATGCATGTATCAAACTTAGTTGTTCAATAACATTATTTTCCACTTCTATAAGTCTTAGACTAGTGTATGTTCTTTACAAAAGAAATAAGAAGACCACTCCCAGAGTTTTTGAAGGTCAAATAATGCCTAAAGGCAGCAGGTTGCTAACCTTTGATTTTCTAGAAATGTACTAGTCGATTACCCAGTGATCAAAGGCAGGTTACATTAACATAGGCTATTGAAAGGCGTTTAATAGTAGAAAATTCTTATAAGTATCCTATTTGAAAGAAAATTCAGATAATATTGTATAACTAATCGAAACCTACTTATCAATTTGCAAGTCTTACACAACTCTGTTGCAATGGAGGGTCAAACATTTGTTGACCTTGATCATGATAGGGACCGAGGTTAGCTCACTGGACTGGTAGATCTAGGGTTCCATTCCCAGTCTGGCCCTCGATTTATTCATATGGGAGGTGAATAAATTTCCCCAAATCGTCCCTCGAGGATGTTAAGTTGTCTGTCCTGAGCCTGTACGAAGTCAGCTACTCCTTAAAGATCCCTACTCTAAATACACTTGAGCTAGGTAAAATATAAGACTCCCAATGTAGAATGTTCATTGTGTGGTATCGTAAATAATCATTGTTCGGCATACTCTGTTCTCTGGTGGAACTGACACTGCAACCTAACCTAACATTGATCATGACTACTGATCATTTCGCTGAGATTGTTTATTTACAACGCCACACTTATAGGGCATTATAGTTCAAAGGAGAGGAGAATTGATTCACTTGGCTTCCAGATTAACTATGCGAGAAAATATTACCTGGTTCATTCTACATCATGGATTGTAAATTTAGTTTTCTCAAATTTATTTCAATCGAAATCTTTTCATTCGTACGAATGTTACACTAAAATAAATTAAAAGTGGCAGGAAAATAATGGAAAGCGAGAATTGGAAAGAGAAATGATAGATAAGTATGAAAGAGAATATAGGAAAACCTAAACAAAAGTAAAGAAAAGAAAGCTGAAAAGGAAGGATGATTTAGTTTAATCTTAATTATAAACATTGAATATTTCAAGAATTACGTCTCCACAAAAAAAAATGTGGAGTGGCCTGCACTCAACTTTACTATAAGTAAGTATATTGTCAAACCTCTTGGGTAGATAATGTAGTATGTAGACATAATATATATGTCTAAATGAGAGATGTTTATTACTCTTTCATTCCTGGAGGCAGTACAGATGATTGATTCTCTTATCAATACCGTATATTACACAATTGATGCATATAATATCATATATATTAGCACAGCAGTAATAAGACTTTTGTAAAGTCAAAGTGACGACATTGTGTTAAGAAATAATCTCTTACAGACGAAAATGACTTTTGCTTCTAAAGGCAATGGATCTCCAGCGGCCAACGAATATTCCATGCACATCAGTGCTCGTCGTAATTAGCAGCCCTAGACCAGAGACCCACTACTGCTATATTCTCATCCTGCATTTCTTGTTAAGGTCAGTAATCATAAGGACGGGGATGGGACGTCAGTCTGTCAGGACGTCCTTCACGAATATGGAAGGAGTCACATTCGTGGTCGTATGGTCTTCCGGCTATGCATTGTCTGAGATATTGTATACCGTGAAGTCATTAGGTAGTCATATTTAGCTGAGGACCTGATTCTGAAAAATGACTGTCATCGAATCACCTTAGAATCAGTTTAAAATTATTATCTTTTTGGTAATATAAAACTAAGGAGTTCATTCCTCTTAATTCAATATTACTCAAAGATCATAAGTTTCATAAACACAAAAAAGTCAACAACCAGTAGCTTTTCACACCAAACATAATATAAGTAACTTTTTCCTTTGTGCTATATTCGGTTATAACGTTGCTGTAAATATATATTGAAAAAAAATATATCAGTGATTAGCCAGTTTTGCATACTCAAATCAAATTCAAAGTCTGCTTTTCAATATAATTTAGAAGTTGTGTAAATGGAAACATCAGAAATTATATGTTTGATTGGCATTCATTTTTTACATATACTTTTATTCTTCTTACATCTCACATTATGTTATTAAATCATTTCAAATTTTCAAATGGATTACAACATTTCTCAAAAGCAATAGGAAACACAGACGAACAAACCCTTAATTTGATATATATAGGGTAATAAATTTAAATAATCTATTGTTAAGTATTTTTAATCGTTTCGCTATAACTAATTTAGTGAATGAGGTTGAAAATAACATAAATTAACTAAAAATAAATCTATTCAATGCTTTATTATATTTATTAAATGTTTAGTAGTAATTATTTAGGAACTAATTAATTATTTTGATATATTTTTATGAAAATAATTCCAGAGAAACAACACACATGAAAGTCGCTTTTCATCGTAGCAATTTACATCTTTATACGAAACAGTCGAAATATAAGAGTAAGTTTTTGTGAAATCTTTTATGTGTATTGTTTCTGCTGGTTTAGTTTATCTAGTTTGTGAAATCGTTTTAATTACTAATTATGAAAGTAATAATATTTAGCATTAAACTAATTAGGAAATCATTAAGTTTACAAAAATAAGTTAAAAAGGAGTTTGTACTTACTATTTGAAATATTATTAAAAGAATTAACTAGTGAACACAACAATCTATAGAGAGGTTAAAACAGTTTGAAAGGTTCCAGGAAAGACGCGGAGGACTAAACAAGCAGTGTAATGCCGCCTTTTTAGAATGACTTAGCTCTGCCGGTGCACCAATCAAATGCCATCTAAATTATCTCATTATAAAATAGTCCCTTTCTATCAGTATTTCTTTTATAAATAATAATCAAACCTACAAAGAAACGAATTAAACTATTTCTTTAAAAACAGCAAATATATTATCAATATAAATTAAATTAAATAGTCGTAATATAAATTAATAAAAGTAATTTCTAAACCTATTTCTTTAAAAGTTGTCTGAACTATTAAATGAATATACGGAACAAAACGGACTGATTGAGATTTATAAACCATCAATCGTGTCCATATATTTCCATAAATTTCTATGAAATTTTGATGACACTACTAAAAAATCTGGAGTGGCCTACACACTTACTATAAGTAAACTTAATATCAAACTTCTTGTGTATATAATATATAATGTATCATTTAAGCATAATATAATCGTCTAAATGGGAGACTTTTATTAGTCTTTCATTCCTGAGGTAGTACAGATAGTGATTGATAGACTTCTCAATATATAAGTTTATTTTTGTGTATCAGCCATTATTTTAATTTTTCCATTATAAACATCAATTTTATCCCAGTGGATTCACTCAAAAAATTTCTAAGTCAATGTAAACATTGTAAAAAAATATAAATAAAAAATTCGACAAGTATAGCAGGTGATCTCTTAGTCTAGGATAAACAAACAGTTTTTATAGCGTTATTGCTCTTTCCCGTAATTGAAACTTCATGAATTTTTTTTTATGAATTGCTAATTTTTTGTTCCATTTTTGGTCAAATTTTCATTATGTTTTAGTGAGCCGTTTAGCGTCAAAAAAACATTTTCTGAAAACATAAATCGTACTGTAACGCCCCTTTAGCAAATGTAATTTTGAAAAAAAATATCTCAACTCATTCTCCACATAATGTTCTATTGTTAGGCATAGTTTCATTTTGATCCGTCAAACAGTATGGCTTGTATTTCTCTCACAAGGTTTGGGATTGAATTAGAAGTCAAAATTTTTACATTTTATTGAAAAAAAAAAGTGACTTTCCCATCATGCATAATTCTTCCCAAACAATTGGGATCTTCGTCTTTATGGGGCCCATTTTTGTGTAAAATATCAACTTGATCCATCAAAGATTCTGGACCGTAGCGTGGTAAGAAGCAATGCTAACACACTCACCCACCCACACACACAGACATCATCGAAAAAATTTCATAAAACGACTTCTGGGACCTCAAAACATGTGATTCCGTCAAAATCTCGAGATGGAATTTTTTCACGTTCACTATACTTTACTTATAGTAAAGTAAAAGTTTTATTTGAAACAAACAGCGTTTCTAACACTTAGTGTCCTTCAACAGGTTACATCTAAAAAATATACACATATGTGATTGTAGGGTAAAAAGTTAATGAAATAGTCTCCATATACAAAAATTTAATGGTATAAACAACGCGTTTCGAACACGTAGTGTTCTTCCTCAGGCATTAACTAAGGATGAGTGATACAACTCGTTGTGCCACAAAACAGTTGTACCACCGACACTCGCCCTTAGTTAATTCCTGAGGAAGAACACTATGTGTTCGAAACACGTTCATACCATAAAATTATTATATGTGGAGACTATTTCATTAACTTCTTATCCTACAATGAGTAAATACCACATAATAAGTGATTGCACTACTTTAGAACATATATGTGAGTTTTAAGAACATCAGAGTGAATTATTTGAAATTTAATACAATATATGCATGTTGAATTGCATTATTGAGGTTATTAACAAGGGAATTAGTATGAAAAATGACTTAATTAATCCTGAACCTTAATAAAACATGACAACATACTGAAACATAAAACAATTTCTCGCATGCTGAAACATTCTGATGTTCTAATAACTCATAGATATGATATATATATATAGTTCAATGTACATAAAGAAACGTAGAGAAATTAAAATCACACACTTACAGTCTCTAATTTTCGGTTGAACCGTCTTCAGGAGAGATAAGAAAGTGAAACCAAGCGCACTGGTACAGAGACGGTTGGTTTCCATTTCTTACCTCTCCTGAAGACGGTTCAACCAATAATTAGAGACTGTAAGTGTGTATTTTTAATTTCTCTACGTTACTTTATGTACATTGAACTGTATTTGTCCATTTCGGATCGTATTTTCATAAAAAAATAAGTATATATATATATATATATATTGAAGTGTCCTGAAGAAGAACACTAAGTGTTCGAAATGCGTTGTTAGTTTCATATAAAACTTTTTCTAAAGAGACGTAATTTTTGAAATCCTCCTATATGAGTAAATACCACACAATAACAGATTGCACAAGTAATGACTTGACTATAAACAACCAATAGGGACAAGTTTATGAAGTTTAGTTTGGTAACAATGTCATTTACTTCTCTCCAGATTTAGGGTCTTGACACAAAGCTGTCCAAATCCTCAAGTTTCAATAAAGGAAAACTTCACAGATGGTAACCCATTTATCCGGCCCTATTTACAAAACAGCCATGAGTCGAACTTACTTGAAGGGAGTGCTAGCTAGTTAAATTGAAAACTAGAACAACACCCAACAGACATGTTAAAAGGTCGATGTGATTTTGAGAGTCGAAATAAACTGTTTTTCTTTCGAGTTTAATTATCCCAATTGTTTTGTTTACAATACAAGGAGTGCCTCACTTCCTTCTCCTCCTTTGGCCTCCAAACACGTGATAAGATTGATTCCAACTTCCTCTCTTTATACTTCTCATATAAAATTTTAACTTAAAATCTTGAATTATAGTCAGATTTATATTTTATTTATTAATTCGTCTATGATTCTAATCACGTAATTTTTTTTATGAACATTAAATCATGAAATGGCTCCAAAACAAACGAATGATATAAAAATCTAGAATCGCAAACACTAAATAATACTAAATGAATGTTTTATTCAGTTTTCAATCGATTCAAATTTCATTATTTTCAATCAAACTATCTGAAACTCAATTTAACAATGGAGTTATTAGGTGGCAACCACACAAGCACAAACGAAACTCATATATAATCAGTTTAATCACTTCGTTTTATTTTATTGTATTTTATCCATTAAAACCGTTATATCGAAAATGTAATCACTTTTTCAAAAAAAAAAAAAAATTGCACTCACTGAAGAAAATGAAACAATATTTGTCATTTTTAGTATATTATCCTTCTAATATTATAAGTAAATGAAGTTTTGATTGTACCATTGTCATATTAAGGCAATAACTGTTTCAAAATGTAATGCTTGCAAGATCAATCAATATTAATTGTATCAATATGATTGATATCAATCAATCATATCAATCAATTGTACTGATTGTAATGTAAAATCAGAGTATCACAGGAAAGAGATCTTTGAATGGGTATCCATTTAGAATCAAAAACGATAATATATCTTTCTTATGAATCAAAATTACGCAAATTAATTAAAAGTATGCACTTCAAAAGTTATAAATACATCTTAAATCTGGAAGATTTACTTGTTTTTGGTCACTTTACTTTACTTTCAATATGGTAAAACCATGTAGATGTCTAGAAACATATAATAAGTTATAAACTACACCACGAGACAATATTGGCAGTCTTGAAGCGCTTGAATTGAATAAACTGTTGACTGGAAACTATACTAAATGAACAGTCTTGTAATGAAGGCAAAAATAAAATTATTTCAATTTAATTAAATTTAAGGTTAAATATTTTTTCAGTTGGATTATTCATTAACTGTAATTTATAGAACTATTCCGCTGCGTTATTAATGAGTCATGTTCAGTTTACTAAGTAATACTCCAAAAATAACCATGAAATGCCCACAAAAAAAGTGGCAATGTTATTATGGAATCAGGGGTTGTTCCTAATGGCAAAATGGAACATTCGTCGAATTGGTGCATCCATGTAGTGCTGCCTTGTAAATGGTACTCCAAAATATCCATAAAACCATAAAATATCCATAAAACCCATAATAAGTCCATAAATAAGCAAGATTGCCTCGGACAAAGAATCACCAGGAATAGGAAGCCTGAATTTACATTTCAATCTAGTGTGTCCTATAATAGTCTAAACATTTCATACATTTTTTGATATCTAAATCACACATTTTAAAATTTTACAATTTTTTAAAATATATAAAAATTAAACGTATATAAAAATATTAATATTCAATAAGTATCTATTATTGTAATTTAAAAAAGATAATGAAATAGTCTCCACATATAGAAATTTAGTAATATAAACAACGTTTCGAACATGTAGTGTTCTTCTTCAGGCATTAACCAAGGATGAGTGTCAGTGGTACAACTCATCCAGACTACCACACTACATTCTAAGTTCTACCACACACATTCATCTTTGTTAATGACTGAAAAGAATACTACATGGTCGAAACGCATTGTTTATATTATTAAATTTCTATGTGTGGAGTATATTTCATTGACATTTCACCCTATAATGAGTAAATACTGCATAATAACTGATTGCACTACCTTAGTATGCATTTTTCTTTAGTAGTGTTATTTGAATACTAAGGCAGTACTTTAGTACAACCTTAATAATAAGTGTTTCATTATTAATTGTTGTAGTTAGTTTAATTGTTTTGCAGTTAATTGTTGTCTTTGTATCATAAAATGTATTTTCCAAAACTAGGTTAAAATCACAAAAAAATAGCTGAAATTTTAGTTTTGACCGGCAAGAACTTCCAATTTGGAATAAAGAATTAGTAATAATATTTTTTGAGCCAAAGGAGTCGCCTTCAGGTTTTGTTTGAACACTTATGTTCAAATCAAAAGATTAGACAGCTACTGTTATAATATGTTCTGGTCTATCTCATGGGACAAGGTTATTCAGAGTTGACTAATGCAAATTAAGTCGAACAGCTAAATATAAATAAGGAATGAGAGGGGAGACTTATTGTTTAAATTTAATTTTGAAAGGAGGGAAACTAACCTAATTCTCCGTGGCAAAAGACTGGGACAAACGAAGGGATCATTGATTCGGGCTTGTATTAGCCCTTTGGTGAGTCATAACGTTTGTATGAGTCAGAAATAAATGACGTTAGCTCTAAGGGCATTGCACCTGTGACATGTTTTACTTGATGAAAAAAAAACCGGAAAACATTCAAACAATTTAAACGCTCTGGACACATGATCGGTGTCAAGGCACCAGTTTGATTTTAATTTCATTCACATATATTCTTTGATATCATATTCAGGTTTTCATTAGATAACAGTTAATTCTATTTGAGGATGTCAAGATAATTGCTAGTCCTAGTATTTTGTTCTCTCATTGATGTTAATATATTTTTACACGTATACAATAATATTTTCCTCTTCTAAACCAACTGTGAAAACCACATTTCACCACTCGTTAATACAAGTCCTTTTGATCAAATTTTGACCAGAGTCCATTTTGATTCTAAAAAAGTTCAAAATATTGATTCCAGTAAGTGTTTTCATTTTTTTTTTTTTTTTTTGCTATTTTATATATATATATTTGTAAAATTTGGGAACAGTCCTTCATTCAAACATATTTCGTTGAATGATGACCGTACTTACAGATGTCATTTTCTTTACCAATTTTTCGAGGTTTCTGAATGAATATGTTTGAATGAAGGACTGCTTCTAAATTTTGCAAACATACGCACTTATGACCCAGCATTCAGAAACCTCGAAAAACTAGTGAAAAAAATGACATCAGTAAAATACGGTCAGTTATTCAACGAAATATGTTTGAATGAAGGACTGCACCCAAATTTTTACAAACATACGCACTTATGACTCAGGGCCCCAAATAAGGACTTCACTCAGGAATAAAGACGTAACTTTCTAAAGTACGGAAGGAAAGAAGAGGTATTCAGAATACGGTCAGTTATTCAACTAAATATATATATATATATATATATTCGTTGGAAATACGATCCAAAACGAACAAATATAGTTCAATATAGACAAAGAAACATAGAGAAATCGAAAGAACACACTTACAGTCTCTAATTTTCGGTTTGAACCGTCTTCAGGAGAGATAAGAGAGAGAAACCAAGCGCACTGGTTCAGAGATGGTTATATATAAAAGATCAAACCGCAATAAGAAATGGGAAAAACAAGATTAGATGCTGGTTTCCAAAGAGAGTGCGCAAGCATCAGACGTGACTGTAGTTTGAGTCAGCGCAGTGCTTCAGTTACTCACGGCTTCATGAATCATCCTGGTGAAAATGATTAATGAACAAAGTCCTCATTGGTTTGTACGACTTGCTATCTCAATCCCTTCCAATGTTTGTAATATCCATTGGTAAACACTTCGAAAACAACAAATCAAATTCTTTGGTAAGAGACGAACAAATTAACTATAATTAGTAAATTACACGAAACTATGAAAGTCGTCATAATGGAGTATTTCAATGACGCTAAATACAATTGAGTCAGTAGAATCTCCATATATGTACAGTCTTTTGAAAGTCAGAAGAAATGAAACTACGTCATAAAGTATCCCTTCCCACTGTCACCTCCCAGAAACGTGAGGGCATAATACATACATATATTTATCAAAACCACAATATGAAATGGGAGAAAAAAGACCAAGATCTATCAACCACAACAAGCAATCTTCTTCACAGTCAAAAACCCAACTGACGATTTTTCCAACCCAATTTTCTCCCATTTCATATTGTGGTTTGATCATTGATTATTATTTCATGTGTTTATGTAAATGTTGTAACATATATTTATATTAGTATAAACTGGGAGCAAGTCTTCCTTTAAGCAAGTGTCATTAAATAACACTGAAGATTCTGCATTAATGTCTTAATAAGACAGAAAGAGCATCTTTCCAAACAAATCATTAATGCAGACTCCACAATGCTATTGTGGCTTCTACATATATTTCCAAAATATATGTACTACACTATAAAAACTACATATATTTGTAATATACAAGATTTCACATAAACACGTGAAATAACATTTAATCATCAAACCATAAAATGAAATGGGAAAAAAAGACTAAGATCGTTCAACCGTAACAAGCGGTCTTCGTTACAGTCAAAAACCCGACTGATATTGTGGTTTAATAATTGATATTTATAACATAAAATCATCACCTTAATGTTACCGCATTATATAGTTAATGTGGATTCACTAACTCAAACCATGGTATTGATGCCAAAAAACATGAGCAAGGTATGTTACCACAACCATGGTTTAAGGAGGCTGCTCACGAAACACGGTGTCACCTATCCAAGTCATAACCAAGCACAATTTTGCTTAACTTCTGTGATCTAAAAGAAAACCGGTGTATTCAACATGCCTATAGCCATTGGCTCAACAAACAGAATAAAATAAAACAGAATAACTATGTAAATGGAATTCAAACACATGTTTCAAAAGCAGAACAAGTTTCAGAAACACTCACTGACTCGGAAAGAGGAAGCCTTGAAAATCATCAAACTGAATAGTAGCAGTAATTTCAATTTCAATAAGTATTATCATGTAATTTCATGAAATTATGATAATAAGGTGAAATTGTTAACAAAGTGTGAATTAGAAAGGGGTTTGAAAAGGTAGAACTAGAGTGATGGCTGCACGAGACCTAGGGGGCCAAGAAATTTACATAGGAATTCTCAACACCTCTCTCCTGCATTATTACACTCACTTCCCTTGAAAATACAAATGGAATAAAGGATTCAGTTAATTTCATGGCTAACGGGGTGGGGGGAGGAAGATCAAATCTTTTGTTAAATTGGGTTTAAAATTGGTCTGAGAAATCCAAATATAAGCAAGTCAAGCGAGAGTACGACCCATTATAAGAATTAAATAAAAATTCTCTGTTTAACTTAAAGATAAGATTTTTTTTTTTTTTTTAAATAAAACTAGTGGATTATTTTTGCTAATGGGATGTAAAATGAGCAATTTAATTATTTGTTATTTCTAAACTTGCAGTTGGAGAAGTAAATATTTTTACTTTTTTTTTTTTTAAAAAAAAAGGGGTCGAAGTAAGCTTTAGTGTATTCACCACTGAACTGGTAGGTCCGGGGTTCGATGGCCATCTTGCCCTAGATCTCCCAACTGTTGAGTCAAAGAGGGAATACATTTCACCCATAACAATGTAGAGATGAATAACAAATGTGCAACACATTCAATGTCACTAGAACAGCTTAAAAGAAACAAAACCTCGAAATAGAGAATTTGGAATTAAACAGATTGAATTAAAAAGGTTTAATAATTAGTCTGATAATCCTTATTACTGAAATAGTAAGTTGTCAAAATATGTAGGGTAAAAAGCAAATGAAATGGTCTCCACATATGAAATTTAATGGTATAAACAACGCGTTTCAAACATGTAGTGTTCTTCCTCAGGCATTAACTAAAAAATACAATGTCATTGTGATACCATCACAGCATCGGTCTTTGACAAATTCTATTTTAGCCCATATCGTGTCTAGTAAATAAAGAAGAATGAAGTGAAAAATTATACAAGAGAGAAACAACAAACTGAACAACAGAAGTGGCATTTTAGCAAGAAAATGGTCAAAACTATCATATTTTTCTCTACCTCTATGTATGTACAGTGATTATTATTATTTGTAACCCATCAGTGTTGTCACTTTTACCAAAACAATACTTACAATACCCTATATATTGGTTGTTTTTGTTATTAAAACAGTCTGTAAATGGTTTATAAACAGAGTCAACATTTGGATGTAATTATTAAATTTTGAAGCAGTGGTTCTTCTGTCAGTGGCTGACTGGTCACTCCCCACAGGTTACGAACAACTATTCTAGACCATCGAAAAAAGAAATAATTCTCTAATAAAATGCTATGAGTAGAATGCGATTACATAAACTTTCTTTGTATAAATAAAGTGTTAATGAATTAAAAAAGTTGATAACAAAGCATATTATCAATTATATAAGATTTAACATAAACACGTAAAAAAACAATCAATGATATGAAGGGATTGTACGGTTCACAATGCCACCTCTAGTTGTTAATATTTGAGCCTGATTAAATGATTTCACATAAACACGTAAAATAACAATCAATGATATGAAGGGATTGTACGGTTCACAATGCCACCTCTAGTTGTTAATATTTGAGCCTGATTAAATGTATAATGGAAATGGATGACAGGGGAAGAGTGGTCCTGGAGGCAGAGCCACCAAGAAGGGTAAAGAGGAGGCGGCGGCGGCCGAAATAATGGGCCGGAGAGTTAGGGGGATTATGGCTGGGGTACAGTCGGTGGCGGGGCGCAGCGCCTGACTATACACCCACCTTGGCACCGCCTAAACACTTCCAATTAGAACACTCCACGGCCCCAGCCTAGCCTCTCTTTATCTTTCTTATATCAACTAAAAAACTCCATCATTCATTCAACACCTTATCTTACAACAATGTTCACTGACCAAAATTAAATTATTCTATCAAAACTCTGTTTTCAGACAGTATTATTTGTCACTTTAATACATTA
This sequence comes from Hermatobates lingyangjiaoensis, assembly GCA_026182355.1. NCBI lineage: Eukaryota > Metazoa > Arthropoda > Insecta > Hemiptera > Hermatobatidae > Hermatobates > Hermatobates lingyangjiaoensis. Next base: position 1,159,572 of record JAPFBL010000159.1, read on the forward strand.
AAAACATTTTAATTAAAACTCATTGCATACAGGGTAATAAAACTTTTCGCAATAAAATTAAATACAAAACTGATACTAAGGCCTGACAGACCTGCACTTATATATGATTATAAATGTTCAAACCACAATAAGAAATACGAAAGACTAAGATCTTTTTTCTCATTTCTTACTGTAGTTTAAATATATATATATATATATATATATATATATATATATATATATAATATATACGTTTCACGATGAATCACAAATGTTGTCCTTTTGGATCATTTTCCTGTTTACAATATATATATATAAAGATTTCACATAAACACGTGAAATAACAATCAATGATCAAACCATAAGAAAATGGGAAAACAAGACCAAGATCTTTCAACCGTAACAAGTGGTCTTCGTCAGAGTCAAAAACCCAGTTGGGTTTTTCTTATTGTGGTTTGATCATATATATATATATATATATATATATATATATAACAGTTCAAAATTGAAGATAGGTAGCACACAAAGTAAAGAAACACATTTACAAACTCAAATTTTCGGGCAATCCGTCTTCAGGAGAAAAGAGAAAGGGTGACCAAGCACGTGCTAGGAGACCAAACTCCTTCCTAGATGTTATACAAATACATGGAAACGTTGACCTAGGAAGCAGTTTATTTTCTTTTATATGAACTAATCCTCAAAAACAAAACATACAATATATATATATATATATATATACATATATATTGGTATAAATAGGCAGCAGATCCTCTTTTAATCAAGCATCATTAAAATTTACCGCAGTCTCGGCATTCACGATCTTAAGACTGAGAGATTCGATCCTACGAACTAACCTCCTGCTAACAGGGTTCAACTGGAAAAGGAGTTGGCCAAGTGACATGTTAAATTAAAATCGATGACTCATGCTTAGTCATTGCTATAAATAGATTAAAAGCATAGTACAGGTTAATATAAAGAGAAGGTCAAAGGTCAATGATGAACAAGAAACAAGCGGTTAGAATAAAAGAGTTGAAAGGTCAACGGTATAACTGGAATAATAGAGAATAAATACGTCTTAAGGTACATTGAATTCAATGAAATAATTTTGTGAAATTGATTAGTCAGTTTTATGTTTTAATAGTATTTCTCAAGGGGGGCCAGGCTAGCTCAGTGGTTACGTGCTCGCCTCTGAACTGATAGGACAGGGGTTCGATCCCCACCTGGCCCTCGATTTAAAATTTGACGTGAATAAAATTTGAGCACGTCATCCCTGGAAGAAGGACGTTAAACTGTCGGTTCGGAGCCTCTACGATGTCAGGTACTCGTTAAAGATCCCTACTCGAAATACACTTGAGTTAGGCAAAATTTAGGACCCCCACTGTATCACAAAGGGCCAATGCTCGGCCTACGTGTGTTCCCTTGTGGGACTGCCACTGCAACCTAACCTAGTATTTCTAAAAAAAAAAAAAAAAAAGAGAGCATCAAGTATACACTTTATAAAAGAGAACTTAATATAAAAAAAAATCTTTTTTTTATCATTTTACTAAAAGTTTGTTCATACCATTTCGGTTAAAATCATTGTGATTCTGAATTCTTAGTTGATATTTAATATCCAAAGAATGCTATGCGCGGAAAAAATATCTTTCAGGGTCGTAAGTTGAAAAGGGTTAATGGTGATAAACTTATTAAGGATTTAAAGTTTTTTGTTTAGATACTTTTTTTGTTCCTCATGGATGTAATTATAAAAACAAAAAATAGTAATATATTCAAAATGACATTAAATTAGAATTGAATTGATGAAATTGAAACAGAGATAAATAAGGGAGAGAACATTTGTATGGAAAATAACAAGCCAAGAAAGTACCATCGTCATAGGACTGGAGAAAGTCTAATGAACCTGCTACCGTTTATGATTAGACAAATGAAAGGCCTCGAAGATTGCTTTTTATTACTAATGCAGTGGCTTTTCTGATTATATAGGCATGCGTTTATGCTAATATCGTCATAAAATTTTGGCAAAAAAAAACCAAAAAAATTACACAAAAGATAAAAAATAAATTATTATCAACCGTCATACCACGTCTATCGCTGGTGGAGTCCCCCGACAGGTTTCGCAATGGCTGCATCATCAATGGAACTAAACCTATCTTCCAGAATCACGGATATAAATACCTATTTTAACACAATGGTAGGAATACATGCATAAATATCTCCTACCTAATAGTTTTTTTAATGTCCTTTTTTATTTTACAATTTAGGTCGTCTCTGTCCTGTCGTTTTTTCATTGGTTTAAATATTATGTCTGTCTGGTGGGTTTTTTTTTATTGTTATAAAACAACATGCTCCACCAGAAGGCATTACATGCATTAACATCTAATATCTGGTGGTTGATTTCTTTATTAGGTTGTCTGTGTTTATATATTTCCATTTCTTCTATTACATTTAATCTTTTGCATTTTTATCCTATTTTAATTAATTCCATTGATTTTTCAATACTGCCGGGATCAGGTCCGTGTCTATTTTTTAAATGGTTAGCCAAATTTGATTTGTGTTATTTACATAAACATTAATATGTTCTTTAAATCTTTGTTTTAATGTTTTTCCAGTTTGCTCTATGTATACATGTTTACAGTCTTTACATTTTAATTTTATATACACCGCTTTTATCATAGGAAATGTTATATTTATTTTTATATATTTAAAAAATATATAATAAAATTAAAATATATTATATATTAAAATTTTATATATATAAATTTTTTTTGGAAGATAGGTTCAGTCCCACTGATGATGCATTAATTGCGAAACCGATCGGGCGACTCCAGCAGCGATATACAAGGTATTACGATTGATAATAATATCTTATTTACTAACCTCTGTGGCACTAACAATATGCATGTATAAAAGATAATGCAGAAGAAAAACACTATGATTGACATTTCAATAAAAGTTCGTCATCAGGTGAAGATCAGAAGAGAAAATGAAGCGGAAGAGATGTATTGAGGCTGGTATATAATGAGGGCGAGTTAGTTAGCTACAACTACCTGGGCAATTCGTAACTGCACTAATCCCTAACTAGTCATGCCACGAACATCTGCTCCGTGGAAACAGCGAAAGAATCATATTCAAATGACTGTCAGTTTGTTTGAGATAAGGACTATTACCTGTGAATCATCTCACAGCACGTAACTTTTCCTTGTTGTGTTCGATCGTTTTATTTATTCCTCTACACCAGTGGTTGAGGACAGCGGCATATCAACGGTCGTAAGGTTTTTTGAATAGAAAATTGAAAATCCTTGAAAATTCCAGAAAGTCCTCAAAATATTGATTTTCACTTCACGGAATTACAATCAAGGAACTAGTCTTAGACTAATGTTATTAGTTCCAGACTTCCATCCTATTACAGTACTTCTATACATATACAATATACAATCATCATCAAAGAAAACCTAAAATTTTTCAAAACAAAAACATATAATTCAAATCATAAACAATGGCTATATTAACTGGATATGCAAACAAAAATAATAAACTTTCAAACACATTGAACATTTAAAATACATTTATTTTTGATTTGCAAATATTACAGTTGAAAATACGTTTAAAAACAGTACTACATACATAAAAAAACAATTACGACCTTAAAAACTAATTTTTATATACAATTTCAGATTGTTAGCTTTTTTTTACTTTATACCCTCAAAATGCCGCCCCTGACATGTGCAGAATGAACCCCCTTTGCTACGCCACTGATAGGAGAATAGGGTTAAATTAGAAATTTGGAGGGGTAATGAACTTGTTGCCCCTGTTAAGTTGGAGAAAAGAATGCATCGAAGATACCACGATCTTTAAAACTATGGAAACGTAGATATATCAGTATTGAAACTGATTTTAACCCCTTGTGAGATAGCTCTTCCAGATTTTTCTACCCTTCTAAATCTAAAAAACAAAAAGGAGAATCCTGAAGACCGCATCCTAGTAGCAGTAACATCAAAAATCCCTGATCGACTCTGTTGTATCCAAGATAAAATAGCCTTAATTATAAAGTATAAAATATAATGCCAGAGGAAGAACACTACGTTTTCAATACGCGTTGTTTATATCATTAAATTTTTATATGTGGAGACCATTTCATTAGATTTTTACCCTACAATGAAATATATTATTACATTTTATAAAATATTTTATATAAAAATAATAGAAGATTTCGCATAGAAATATAAAACCAATTATTAATTACAATAATAATAACTAGTAGTAGTAGTAACTTAATGGTATTTTTTATAGTATTTTTATAGTAAATAAACATTAATAATTCTAAATCTAAATTCTTAATAATGTTTAATTCTAAACTAAACATTAGTATAGAATAGTATAGTATAGTATATATTTTATTGAATATGATCGCAGTTTCTGCCTTAACGACCTTTTTGTTAACTGATTCTAACCTCCTGGCTATTCTCCTTATTGTAGTTGGTAAACTATAAATTAGGTTCGCCAATGACATTTCCAAGTAAAAGGGTCAAATTAAGAAAGAAATTTAAAAACATGATCTAACTCTATAATCACTTTGCACTAATACACGAGCTACAACAAGTAGTTACTACAACAAGGAGAATAGCCAGGAGGTTAGAATCAGTTAACAACAAGGTCGTTAACGCAGAAACTGCGATCATATTCAATAAAATATGCTTGAAAGAAGATCTGCTGCTAATATATACCAATATAGTATATATTTATACTAGTATAGTATACGACTACTACTATACCTATAGTATAGTATTACTATAAAGTAAACTTCAAAATAATATTTTGAAGTAATAATAATAGTAACAACGCCACATTAAAGTAAATTATAATTACTAAGTTATCCGGGATGAAGTAAGTGATGAATTAAGGACAGCCTTTAATACATGAACTAAAAACTAAGAAAAAAGTTGTATTTTCATTATAGAAGTATGTTCATTCAAGTTATGAGGTTAGTTCATTCTTAAACACTACATTTATAAAATGATAAATCTGAATTTAACACAAAGACATGCTTACGTTATAGAGTCTCTTTTTGAATGTATTATTTATTCTTGCAGCTAAATATATTTGTACTTGTACAAGATATAAATGAATAGAAGTTGAAACATGTCAATGAATCTATCTAATGGTAACAGTAAATATTTTCAAATTCATATTACGATGACCAATAGGTCACAGTCAAAAGCGTTCTTCGTAAAAAACATAACGACGGCATTATAGTAACAAGCAAATAAACTGTTACCAGTAGTGATCCAAATAGAATAAGTCAAATAAAATGTTTCTACGGGAACAATTGTTTATAACATACCTACAATATATACCTATATTGTTTTTGGGTTTTATATATCAGTTTAGTTTTTGACACTGACGAAGACAGCTTATTGCGGTTGAAAGATCTTAATCTTTTTTTCCATTTCATATTGTGGTTTGATCATTGATTTTTATTTCACGTGTTTATGTGAAATTTTGTATATATACCTCTATATGATCAAATCACAATAAGAAATGGGAAAACAAGACTAAGACCTTTCAACCGTAACAAGCGGTCTAAGGCCAGAGTCAAAAACCCAACTGAAAAACTAGATGCAGAAAACATCTGGTGAGGGGTTGAGAAGGGTGGGAGGGAAGTGTGGTATTTTAAAAGGGTGAAAGCTCAGGAAAGGACTAATGTCCAGAAAGGGATGTTTGGGCAAACAAAGGATATATAGGATATATATACCTATATATAAAAACCATTTTCATATTGTGGCTTGATCATATACCTATATGTATTCAATTAAGAAACGAAAAGACGAAACAAACTGCACACAATATGAGTTTTTCAATTTTGAATTCGTATGTATATAACCATATATGATAAGCATATGAAAAATATAACATACTATTGAGCTAACACGTAGGCCTAAATTATCCAGCACTATGTTTATGAAACAAACATTCATGAAAATAAATAAAACAAGACGGGTTTTGTGCAAAAATACTGTGTGTGACCAACTGAAAAATGCAACAAACAAGAGGAATAAGAGAATGGCGGTATGAACACTGTAACCTTTCACATTACTGTAAGGATAGCAGTGTTAACCTGACAAAACCTCCCTCCATAGACCTAATATTAATATAACCATAATTATAATGGCAACATTAGCGCAATCTAGCTATTGAATCTAGACATTGTAAGAAAACATTTTACTGATGTTAATACAAAATTTCAATAACAAAGTCTAGTTTGAATGAATAAGCACATGACACGTGTTTATTCAAATTAGATAGTTGTTATTGAAATTCTCAAATTGTTTACTTTTAAAAAATCTCTAATGCAATACTTAAGTTTTTCTGTTTCAGAATGTTATACATCCACATATAAAAAAGGTTTTAAATAAATACTGAAACATTAGCATTGGAGTTTAATGCAAACCTAAAGAACTAACCAAATTTTGTTAATTTTTTTTTGTTTCTTCTTCACAGTCGATACTTTTGCACAGACAAATTTTTATGTAAATGCTTTAGAGAAAATAAGAGAAGGTATTGTAAAGGTCTATTAAAACTAGGTTTCAGTAGAACAAAAACAAACAATCTGAAACTTTCTCAAACTTTTTTGACGCGGAACTCTTATTGCTTCAGTAACTTTCTCGGGAACCCCAAATTTTAATGATTTTGTACAACCATAATATAAATATTTGCTTATGCCTTTAAAAAAGAGTATGTTTAAAAACAATTAAAAAGTAATATTACTGCAATTGTATATTTCAAATAAAAATTATAACTAAAAGATTTTAATTTACATAACTAGCAATTTTAACTTATGTATATTTTGTAATAAATTTTGGCTTTATAGTTGAGAGTTTGATTCTAAAGACAGCCCCAGAATTAAGTATACTTCGGTATTTAGTTTTTATGACATATAGAGGGAAAATCCGATTTTACTTAAGTAGGTAGTAGGAAGTTACAGCAATTTGTAAAGTGCTATTTTTGCAATAGAAGGAAATTCAGCAATCAGATAGCTCCAAAAACGGACTAGTGATTGATTCTAAATATGAATAAAATTTTGACACTTCTACTTATGTTTTTAAATAAATATACACATTATTCGGTATCATGATTTACAAGAAACACAGAATAATACAATTTAGAAAAATGTTTTTTCTAAATTTTTTCGCGGAACCTCAAACAGTCCGTTAAGGAACCCCTGGGTTTCTCGGAACCCACTTTGGGAACCTCTGTTCTAAGGAACCTCTGTTATATGTTGGGTAAAAAAATGTTACATTTTAATTTACAGATTTTGTTAGTGTTAAATATGCTTGTTTGTGTATACAACTTGAGTTGATGTTCTATATATTTATATAATAAACTAAATAATTTTGAAATGATTTTTTGTTTTATTAAATATCTTTATTGTGTATATATCTTGATTCATGTTAAGAATACTATATAAAAGCTTAGGCTATATAACAATCTTTGTTTTCATAGCTTAATAACAAGAAACAGCTATAACAGTTATTCCTGTCAATCACATTCAATGAATGTTTATTATTAATTGTCACTATAATTTCCTAACACTGAGTAACACAATGGTCACAGTTGGCTAGTTTAATTAAATTTTGCTATTGTTATTAAATTTCCAATAGCCTCAACCATTGTTTGTTTAAATATTTAATGCCACGGTCTAGATCATTTATGAAATTGTATTTGAAATATAGTTATGTATGCAGAACATTCAATTTTCTGGATATATAGTTAGTATTATACTATTCTGCTAAGAACAAACTAACAGCATAAAGTGATCAATATTTGCAATGTATTTGAAATATTGACACTAGGCTGAATGTAGAGCGTATTGTTTTATTCATACTCCGTGGGTTCTCTTGCAAAACACTGAATACATTACCAATACCTCTGTGCAGTGGATATGTATTACCTAATTGCCATCAATTAGGTATCACAAAGGCTTTTGTTTGGGGGCAATGCAATCAATGAATCGAGTTTTCCTACCTACACTATAAAAACAGCCTAGTAGAATTATTATTATATCATTTTCAATAAATAATAAAAATTAATGCATAATTCAGGTTACTTACTTTTTCTAAATTACTACAGACTTCTAAATAATTTTGAAAAAAGTTAATAATCTTGACACTATCATATATGTTTATTGTTTAAACATATATAAATGGTTATACCATTGTAAGGTAAAAAGCTAGTGAAATAGTCTCCACATATAGAAATTTAATAATATAAACAACGCGTTTTGAACACGTAGTGTTCTTCTTCAGGCATTAACGAAGGGTGAGTGTCTCTTTGGTTAATGTTTGTGATTATTTACTTCCATTTTTCTTTAATTTTATTCTTGATTTATAATTCTTGCTATTAATTATTTCAACAGTTTCATGATCCAAATGTTGGCGACACTGATTATCATTTCAAATGGTCTGTAAGCTCTTTCATATGTTCGCCCTCCTTTTTTCTTCTTTTCTCAGAAGACGGTGTCAATCCCGTCTTCAGGCCAAAGAAATATTTTTAGTAAACAATGTAGGTAATTTATTAACGAAAACTCTCCCAGAGAACTGGAGTAAAAAATTACTAGATTTAACAAATTTCCTTTTAAAGTTGCTACAGAATATATATATAGGTAAATAATTTAAATTGCATCAAAAACAATATCAAAATTGAGTAATTTTGTCCTGAATAAAGTTTTATCTAACGTAGTGCAATCAGTTACTAAGTGGTATTTACTAATTGTAGGGTAAAAAACAAATGAAATGGTCTCCTCATATAAAAATTTAATCGTATAAACAACACGTAGTGCTCGAAACGCGTTGTTTATACGATTAAATTTTTATATATGAAGACCATTTCATTTGCTTTTTACCCTACAATAAGTCTTATCTCATTTTTGGATATAGATAACGAGTATCATGACATTAAGTAGACAGAAGCTAACCTAAACTGAAGAAACAAAACGAACGCTTCTAAAGCAAGTCAGATTTGCTCTCCTAATTTCGACAATTCTATTGAAGAGAGTTTTTGTAGTTTTTGTTAAGTTTGTGGCGTAGCGACTATTTTTACCACACGGGGCGGTCGTAAGATTTGACCATCCCACCCCCCTCCCTTGCTACGCCACAATGATTAGTGTTTTTTCGTATGTGTTATATACACCGTATTTTTTTTAAAATAAGACATCTCCTGTAAACAAACCCTAGCCTAATTTCGGGTATAGGCCCTCCCCCGAAAATAAGTCCTATTTAAAATAATATGAAAAATATAATTCGCTAAAAAATGCTGAATTTAGAGGTATCTGTATCTGCCCTTATATTTCAGTAAACTCTTTCAAACAAATTATTCCGATAGATTCCTTGTATACCTCTACAGTTGGTTTCAAGCAGGCTACTTAGACAAGAGGTATTCATTTAACGACAGCTATATTACAAGACATGAGAGATTCGGGTCAATGATTCTACAGGAAATGGACCTATCCATTTTCGAATATCAGAACGGAATTCTAAATGTAATAATTTATGACGTTCTAGAAGATGACACGACTGCAACTGAATAAATTTAAATTTCTGTATATAAATAAATATTAAACAAAAATATATAAATCTACTTATTGTACTTGAAGCCCTAGCATGTATTTTGTGTCTAAAAAGAAGATAAGACAATGTCTAATTTTCGAAATAACACAGTATACAGGTGGGGTTTTCAGTTGGGTTTTTGACTCTGACGAAGACCGCTTGTTACGGTTGAAAGATCTTAGTCTTGTTTTCCCATTTCTTATTGTGGTTTGATCATTGATTGTTGTTTCACGTGTTTATGTGAAATCTTTTTACAGGTTGTGTATCTGACTGTTTTTTTTCCTGACGGACAGTATCCCTTCCATAATGGGATTAATTTATTTCTAGTATGTTCTACAAACATATTTGTTTGTCCCAATCAATTTTGCATTGTATGGTATCACAAAGGGCCAATGTTCGACCTATGTGTTTTCCCTTGGGGGACTACCACTGTAACCTAAGGAAAGTGTTTTGTTCCGTTTGGTTTTTAGTTTCATTATGTTAATTACGTTGTCTCTGTTTACTATGTTGATATCAGATATTTCTAACCGGATATGTTAATTGGTTTCAGAACACTTCAAGAGAACTACTTGAAGTGACTAGTCCACAATCTAAAGGAATCACGTCAATGGGACTATATAAAATTACACCGGCTAACACATTGTTTAAGAATGTAAGTGGTAAAAATAGAAGGTAATTGTATCGCATAGAGTGCAAAAATAAAAAAAAAAACAACTGTACGACACGTAGGAAAACAAGTTTTGAAAAAGGAAGACATCTGAGAGGATAATAATTGGTGGGGGGGTGGGAGGGGTGTTTCCGGTTTTTATGGGTGTATGGGAAAAAGAAAAGAGACAGAGGCTGAAAGGCAATGGGTGGGCGGGGGGGGGGGGGGGAGTGGACGACCTTGGGCGGGTGTGACTTGCGAGCAGGCAGCTACCTGCTCAATGGGGAAGACTGGCCACCAAGGCACACTGCTCGGGCTTGTACCTGACCCACTGCTCACACACCACTTCAATCCCCCAACACATTACAGCTAACCATTAACTAAATATCTCCACTGGAAGGATATTCACAACAATCATTCAAGAATAAATCATAGCTAAAGTCATTAAAGAAATATTGGGGTATTTCACAAATTACGTATCCACACATAAAAAAGTGTTTCAAACACTTAGTGTTCTTATTCAGGTTTAAATCTAAAATTTAACTGAATATTCATTTAACTAAAATTAAGAAAAATTAGTTCTTAATAGTCATATCTGTGAGCTTTAAGAATATCAGAGTGAATTATTTGAAATTGAATTCAATATATGAATATTGAATTACACCATGGAGGTTTTTAACAAGGGAATTAGCATGAAATATGACTTAATTAATCCTGAACCTTAATAAAACATGACATTAAGGTTTTATTAAGGTTCAGGATTAATTAAGTCATTTTTCATACTAATTCCTTTGTTAAAAACCTCAATAGTGCAATTCAACATTCATATATTATATTCAATTTGAATGAAGTAATTAATTAAACATGAAGGAGAACACTAATTATCTGAAACGCGTTGTAAGTTTTCATATTAAACTTTTTTTGTGTGGAGACGTAATTTTTGAAATTCCCTAATATGAGTAAATACCACACTATAACTGATTGCAGATGTAATGAATTACTTAAGGGTTGTCTAGTGGCAGCTTACTTGTTCTTAATACTGAAAGTTAAGTTAATTCAAATCATTGTCAAGACATTTGATCTTCATTTGAGATGATAAAAAGTTGCGCACACGGTTCTCCCTTTGTTTCTTTTCTTATAGAAGGCTGAGGACGGACATAATCAGCACTCAGATGATAATTCCTTGAGGGACATTGCACTACTCATTGATTCTACATTGTGAATCCAAAATATTGGCTACCTCAAGGGTATTTTGAGTAGGGATTTTTAACGGGTACCTGACATCGTACAGGCTTGGGACCGACGGTTTAACATCCCTCAGATTTATTCACCTCTAGCGTGAATAATTCGACTACCAGGTGGGGAACGAACCCCGGATCTAGCAGTTCAGAGGCTAGTACGTTAACTATTGAGCTAACGTGGCCCACACGTCGAAACTAATAACATGGACCATTTTATAACTCTTATCCTACAAGACGACGCATACCACCTTTTCATATGACAGAATAATACACTAATTGAAAACACTTACTGACTACCCCACAAATAGTAACAGTATTCACCAGAAGTGGGTCTCTAGTCTGGAGCAGCTAACTACACCGTGCATATAGAAAAGAATCCTGGGTTATTCAATCCTAATTAATCGCAAAAAAAAACAATATTCTAGGACAGTCGCAAAAAGTTACCTAAACAGAAATGCCTAAGAAAATGATAGTAGTCGTGTGCTGAACAAGATTTAGAGGAAGAAAAAGAAATAGACAAACATATGTTACAAATATGCTTCCATATTTGATTTTTACTAAATTCCATAAATATTTGTATGTTTGTGATTTAAGGCAATTTGGCATTTATTTTGCGAGTTTTAATAAAACCGTTAAAATGATGTAAATAGGCGAGAGACTGGCTTGAGAAAGGAGAAGAGTAATAACGGCAGGGGAGACAAACAAGCGAGTTCTGTTCCGCCAGGATCAGAACAAATTGATTCCACTAGAGGGGACTTGGGGCACAGTTAGCACTAACGGAATAGCGCCGGGTCTCCATTTCTATTCTTAAATCCAAACTTTTCAACAAATCTTATCTAGTTACATCAAAGTCTTGTCAAATTTCAATTTAGGTATACGTTTTCAAAAGTGATTACTTTCAACACGTCATATATATTAATAATATATACATATAAACCAAACTCAAAAAGATAATACTTAGGAATCTTTGCAAAAATTCACTTCGATATTTCGACGAATCGTCGTCATCAGAAAAAGAGATGTGACTCGCTTTATATATATATATATAAAGATTTCACATAAACACGTGAAATAACAATCAATGATCAAACCACAAGAAGAAAATGGGAAAACAAGACTAAGATCTTTCAACCGTAACAAGCGGTCTTCGTCAGAGTCAAAAACCCAACTGAAACCAGTTCGGTTTTTTGTATATATATATATATATATATATTTGGTTAAATTACACAGCAGCTTCTAACGACTAACGAAACTAACGACACTTCAGACTAACGAAATAATTTACAAAGAATTAATAAAAACAGGATGGATTAAATCTACAGTTAGTAACAAAGGTTATAAAAGAATCTACTACTCTGATAACATGTGATATGATGGTCCATGCTATCGCACTCTACCTTGACACTAGGAACTAAATATAATAAGAGTCTTATAAAAGATACAATAGATGGATCATAGAAATACAGGAAATGGTACAAAAAGAACTTTGGATAATAATAATAGACTAAATAACAATAGTACTATTACTATTAATACTAATAATGGTAATATAAAATATAGTACGTAATCATCTTAAAAATTTGATTTAAAATTACATATTAAATCTAACATATTATTAAGGAAGAGTAGGGCTCAATCTCTCAATTATTTTTGACCAGTTTATAAGAGTTCTCAAAAGTATAGCGATAAAGAAGCTATGCTACTTCCATGTGGTATTTATTCAAAGAAAAAGTCTGAAAGAATTTCTTAAAAACTATCAGTAGTGGATGAAATACGTTGTTCTCATGATACTTCATTTTCGTGGATACTTTCTCTTTGATTGTCCAATGAAAAAAAATGATAGAAAAAACTATCTCAGTGGAATTTTTGCTTAAAGATGTCATTTTTTGGCGGAGTATAGTTTTGGAGATCCTCATGAAATAGTTTAAAGTACAGACTTCTTAAATATCTCTTATAAGTTTAGGTAATAATATATTAAACATAAAACAATTAAAGAATGTCGTAATCTATATTCGTTTCAAATGATGTTTGTTTAGCTTTAAGATTCACTGTATTTTTTTCTTTAATATGTTGTTAAACTAAAATCCCGTGAAAAGGTTTGGGGCGTTCAAAGATGACCTGAAAGTATTTCTAAGGGACTGCCATCTCAATAAGAAGAATGAAAAAAAAAAGGTAACAACCATAATCTTTTCTAGGAAGATGAAACGGGTGTTAGGGGTGAAGGAGGATGGGTGAGCCGCAGGTATAAAGTGCTCCTTGACAGAGGCTGCTGGGCGGCCCTAAACCATTCATAGGCCAGACATGTTTAATGCAATAGCCCTAACAAGAAAGCAACTTGACCAACCCTGGTGCCACTGCTTGAAACAAGACGGTCATTGAACAATAGAGGTATAAATTTGAATTGTATAGGGCAGAAAAAAAAAACGCGTGGGTTTGCGAGTCTTTATGTGTAAGAAAGTCAACGAGTGCATGTGTTCATGTTAGTATTACTAATTCAACTGACTGTGGATGAAATCTACTCTTAAAACAAATAAGAGTCTATTACAAAGGAGTCATGTTATATCATGATATTACAAATCTTTCGACTGAGTCACCGCTCTACCTTCCTGCACGACTCCTTGCCTCTTGATGACGACGATGGTAGAAATATAGAAGAGGGTTATTCCTCACAAAAAGGAAAAGAATTTTTTCCTTTTCAAAAGGGAAAAATTATATTATTTTTATATTATAATTTAATATAAAATATAATTATAATTATATTTTATAGTAATTATTATATTATTTTATATTATTATATTATATTATTATATTTTATATTATAATTATATTATGATAAGAAAACAAAAACAAAACCGAACAAAACAATAAAATTATAACTTTATTCCAAAAAAAAAATAGAAACAAAAAATTCTCAAATGTAAACAGTTGATGGAGAATTAGTTGTTCGTTGAAGAAATGACAGACTTGCTTCACGTAAACTAAACTAAAAAAATGAATTATTCAAAAGATATATGAATACGTTATTCAATTAAAATTTTACATTCATTTTTAAAATATTAATTTGATACATGAATTCCAAGAATTAATTCATGGTCTTCTCATTTTGGTTATATATGATTTTTTATTATAATTAAATGTATTATTAATTACTAATATAAGAAGCAAATTTCAATAACTCATAGAGAATAATAAAATTACACAAGTATATATTTAAGCAATTCGTTAATTCGCTGAATAAGGATTATTTGCATTTAATTGAATTCAACAACGTTAAAAAAAACCTGATGACTGATAAGAAAGTGTTTTTTTTATCTGGGAGTCATTAAATCAGGTATACAAATTAGTGAAGTTAAACATTAGTGCTTTTTTACTAATTTGTAGCACCAGTATCACATTATTTAAATGGCTCCCATTAATATATGTTTTCTTTTTTTTTTATTGCACATTTCTATATCATGATATTACAAATATTTATAAATATATATAGTTCAATGTACATAAAGAAACGTAGAGAAATTTAAAACACACACTTATATTCTCTAATTTTCGGTTGAACCGTCTTCAGGAGAGATAAGAAAGGGAAACCAAGCGCACTGGTACAGAGACGGTTGGAGACCCATGGTTGGGTCGGTTGGGTCTCCAACCGTCACTGTACCAGTGCGCTTGGTTTCCCTTTCTTATCTCTCCTGAAGACGGTTCAACCGAAAATTAGAGACTGTAAGTGTGTGTTTTAATTTCTCTACGTTTCTTTATGTACACTGAACTGTATTTGTCCGTTTCGGATCGTATTTTCATCAAAAAAGTGTATAAATATATATATTTCACTTAATAATATAAAACACGATCCAAATCCAAACTGGACACAATACTAGTTCAAAATTCAAGAAGAGTAATACACAGAGTATATTACTCTTGTATTGTATGCAAGAGAAGTTGTGACTTGCCGTTGCGTCTACAACGTGCTTGGTCTCCCTTTCTCTTTTCTCCTGAAGACGGATTACCCGAAAGTTTAAGTCTGTAAGTGTGTTTCCTTACTTTGTGTGTTACTCTTCTTGAATTTTCAACTCGTATATATATATATTGTTGATATGTACCGCAGTTCGGTATTAACGACTTTCAAACTAAGCTGTTCCAAAATATGCCTCCAAGAAAATTTGCTGCCAACCTATACTAATATATATATAAAAAGATTTCACATAAACACGTGAAATAACAATCAATGATCAAACCACAATAAGAAATGGGAAAACAAGACTAAGATCTTTCAACCGTAACAAGCGGTCTTCGTCACAGTCAAAAACCCAACTGAAACCAGTTGGGTTTTTTGACTCTGACGAAGACCGCTTGTTACGGTTGAAAGATCTTAGTATTGTTTTCCCATTTCTTATTGTGGTTTGATCATTAATATATATATATAAACCAATTAAAAAGAAGGAAGCACACCGATAAACGAAGCAATGACTCCTTTATCTATCGATCGACTGAGTCACCGCTCTACCTTCCTGCGGGACTCTTCGCCTCCTGGCGACGACGATGGTCGAAATATAGAAGTGAGTTATATTTTTCTCTATCTCTGTGCTATCTTCTTTTCAATTGGTTTCTATTTAAAAGTTCGCTGGACTGTTTCATTATATATATATATATATATATATATATATATATATTTGTTGTATACAAAGAAACATAGAGAAATTAAAAGTACTCAATTACAATCTCTAATTTGAGTGTGTTTACTTTAAAGTGTGTGCTTTGAATTTTTCTATCTTTCTTTATGTACTACACTATGATTTTCCGTTTCGGATCGTATTTTCATTGAAAAGATATATATTATTGGGGTCCTTGGAGAGCAGACCTTCATTTAGGCACATTTGATTGAATAGGCAATGATAATAATTCATTAAATAATGATAATAATTCATTAAATAATGATAATAATTATGGTATTAATTCTCGAGTTTTCTAAGCAGTTATTGTGTAGTATTCCTAATGGTAGTGAGGATAACATATTGCGACTTCACCACAAGGAATTTATTTTACTACGCGTTTCGAACACTTAGTGTTCATCAACAGGTACACTGCCTTAGAAGGGGTGTTCGGTAAATTAGGAGTTAACAAGTGATTGAGGTTAACTCTTCAATCACTGAACACCTCTTCTGAGGCAGATATCCCTGATGATGAACACTAAGGAGGTAGAGTAGTGAGGTAAAGACGTAATATATTTTCCTCACTATTATAATATCAAAATAATCGTGAGAAAATTAAAAAAAAAATATTTTGTGCTTTGTTCCATCACTCCATAATCAAGGGGCGTAACTTTAATTAGAGGACACAAACATTATAGATTATGAACACAATAAAAACAAGAGGTACATAAAAGAAATGATTCAGAGTCAGAAAACGAAAAAAGTATGCGTTTTTAGGATACTAAGGATTAAAATCTTAACACAGGATACTACAACCTAAATTTTAATATATAGTTTAATCAGTAACGGTTACATAATATTTATAATGGTTCAATTTCTTTTTCTTTATAATTCTCGTAAGTTTCTGTTTAATTTTCCTGAGCTATCAATGTGAGATACAGAGTGATCGTCAAAATGTCGTGAAGAGAATCCTTTCGCTTCATCATCTCTTCAGATTTTATCTCGATGTCAGACCGATGTTTAAAATGTTTATCGTAGTGAGTGTTCTGTTCAATGTTCTATATTATCTTTAGTTATGTATATATATATATTTATTTCTAAGATAGCTCAATAAGTTATTATGTGATATTTACTCATTGTAGGGTAAAAAAAGTTAATGAAATAGTCTCCAAATATAGAAATTTAATAATATAAACAACGCGTTTCCAACACATAGTGTTCTTCTTCAGGCATTAACCAAGAATGAGTGTTGGTGGTACAACTCATCCTTGGCTAATGTTTGAAGAAGAACACTATGTGTTCGAAATGCTTAGTATATTATTAAATATCTATATGTGGAGACTGTTTCATTAACTTTTTTTACCCTAAAATATATATATTTTTAGATTTAGTTTTTGTATGATATTTTAATCTAAAAGAAAATCTAGACAACAAAAGGATTAAATAGGCAATTCAAACATATTATCTCTGGGTTTGAGCCAAAAACTACGCAACAAATTACATAGCCCTCCCATCCCCAAGTTGGAATTAATTTATCCAGGAATAACAATGAAAGGAAACCATGGCTAGTATTGGTTGAAATTTATAGGGTAGTTTAAATATAAGGCTAAGGGTGCGGTGCGTGTTGATTTAACAAATTATCCCCTGAGAAGGGTGGAATGTCGCCGGCCTGTTAATCCTTGTCCCCAACTTTGCCTCCCTTAGATAAATACCACCTCAGTCAACAGCTAATTTTCCTTAACTCTCCTCTATTAGAACTATACTCAACTCAAAGCTCTATTCAAGTTTTGTTCAATTTCCAAACATCGATTCAATTTAATTAATTCATAATAAAATTAGATATATTTTATTAAATATTTGACAACCCAATATAAACAATATATAGAAATAGTAGTATTTCAAAATTCAAAGTTCGACAAAAAAAGACTAGAGATATAGACTAAAAGATATAGTGACATCAGTGATGTCACTATAACATGACATCACACTAACACTTTATTGCAAGGTAATGAAGAGCAAAAGACTAGCTTCCAAATATTGGATATTTGGACGAGGACATCGAAATACAGTGGAACCTCTACATACGAGCTACTCTACTTACGAGAAACTCGAGATACGAGAGGTCTTTCGAGCAAAAATCTTGCTCTACATACGAGAGAAAATACAAGTTACGAGAATTTCCAGATGGTTCAATGGATAAGTTGAACTGTTCTGGATAAGTTATCCAGAATTTCCTTGGATAAGTTTTTCTTCAAAAGACCTATAGAAAGTGAAAGTGTTGCGATTCCAGCTAAAAGGGCAAAAGAAAGCGAAGGAAAGTAAAAACTGATACAGTAATGTTAAAAAGCAAAAAAAAGCAGAAAAAAGTGCATAAATAAATTAGTGCCGTAAAAAATTTAGTTTTTCATAAAGTTAACTTTAATTTTAAGTGGAAGTGCTCATAATAAATGCTCATAATAAACTCGCATTTTATTTCGTTAATATCATCTTATTTATCTTATTACTGTATTTTTATGTTCAGTCACTATTATAATGTGTTTTTAGTAATCAGGAAGATGTGTTCATAGTTATTTAGGGTTAACTTGAATGATTTTGGGAGGCCAGGAACAAATTAAATGGTTTTAAGTTATTTCTTATGGGAAAAATTCGCTGTAGATACGAGAAATTCTAGATACGAGTACGATCCAGGAACAAATTAATCTCGTATGTAGAGGTTCCACTGTATAGTAGTGAGTTTCAGTGACTTCTTTTCTGTGTGTTCTTTTGAAAATTCTAGTTTATATACATCATCATCATCATCATCATCATCATCATCATCATCATCATCATCATCATCATCATCATCAATATCATCATCGTCAAGAAAACGATCCACAAAGGACAATAAACAATTAATAGTAAACTATAGGTACCCACCCAATAAATAGAAAAACACTTTTACAGTCTCTAATTCTGGTTTAACCATCATCAGGAGACAAGAGATAGGAACACCAAGAGTACTTGCGAAGCGACGAAGGTCTCCAACCGAATGAGGGTTAAACCAAAAATTAGAGACTGTAAGGGTGTTTTACTATTTACTGGGTACCTACAGTTTACTCTGAAACGTGTATGTAGTAATTCTATAATATTAATACTAGTTAATACATCAGTCATTTATCAATAACTTCCATATAACAGAATAAATATACAAAAATATTCTAATAATATAAAATAATGTGATGTAGGGAATACTTGTAAGCCATATATTAAATTAATATTAGAAATAGAATAAACCGTCTTACCTCGTATACTGCTGCTGGAGATGTCCAACCGGTTTCAGGTGTCACCCATCTTCGAAAGGAACTGAGACTCCTTGGATCAGTTCCTTTAGAAGATGGGTGACACCCGAAACCGGTTGGACAGCTCCAGTATCAGTATACGAGGTAAGATGGTTTATTCTATTTTTGATATTAATTATACTAACTTCAGTGGCATTTACAATATTCATGCACATATTAAATATCACGTAGGATGCAAAATAGAAATGTAGTATTTCAAAATTCAGAGTTCAATTGAAAAGGGCTTAATCAATGATGTCACTATAACCTCACACCACACTATTACTTTATTGCAAGGTAATGAAGAGCCAAAGACTAGCCTCCAAACATTGGATGTTGATGACAGTTCTGACAATCTACAGCTCTTATATCAGAAGTACGTAAAAGCTTTCCTTTGAACCTCACGAAAATTCCATCTGAATGAGGAAGAGCAAATGATTAAGGCCAGTCGTTGAGATTTAACTGTCACGACCAACATCAGATAGATTCCTTGTCTCTTGTTTTTTTACTGTGATAGACAGACCGTTAACTAAACTGTAGATTGTCTAAAGGTCAAATTAACTTACTATTCTACTTTCATTTTACACATAGAAGTCTTGTTTCCTTATTATATTTGCCATGTAGACTGTTATCAAGATTTAAACTGAGTGTACCAAAAGGGAAATTCAACCTACTTTTGTGCTTTCATATTTCCAGGATGAGATTTCTCGTCTCATGTTCTTAAATGACATGTTTAGGCTCTCAAGTCAATTAGATCTATGTTTAACTAAGAACAATTCAAGGTAATACTGTGTTTTCTTATTGCACAGATAGATTCTTCATCTCATGTTCATGTATGGTATGGTTAGGCTATCAACATAATTTGATAAAAATATCATCAAGCTTTCAACTATCTGTTGGTCATCATCAGAGTTTAAAAAAATACCCAGCAATACAGAACTGACTTTTAAAAAGTGTAATTGAAATAATATTATTTTATTTAACAAAATAATTTTAGGCAGAGTCGAAGAAATAGACATCTAAGTTAGATAACCTCCGTTTCTCATGACAAGTTAATTATGAACTTTCTTTTAAAATACAGGAATTCTTGAAAACAAACGATATACCTTACGCGAAGGTAACAGCTGTCATATTGTTCTCACCAGTGTTACTTCTGAGTGATTCGTGGACGGTAATTTGCCATGAAAATACATCACCATCGCTTTGTTATTATGTAAACTTTCTGCCGCAACGGTAGTTTAGGTATTATTGTTACTAGAATCGGGTTTTGGGTCCCGGTTTCCAATACTTAAAGTGAGTTGTTTGTTTGTTTGACAGATGTCAGATAGTGACTATCTATAACTTTTAAAAAAAACATCTGGTGTGGGGAAGCTATACTATTTCTTAAACTAATTATAAATGACAGCGCATTTATAAGGGTTGTCCTTAGTTCTCTCACGGTAGTGCTGTTGATCCTTTAGGTACTTATTATTTTCCAACAAAATGTCGAAACAATTTGAAAGTTTTTTTCGTTATTTTGTTGATTCTGGAAAGATTAAACTGAAGATCAAATGACCTATTACATCTCTTTTAACATAACCAGGCCATGGCAAAGATTATATAATTTAAAAACGAGTTTCTATTATTCCTCAATTTTGAAATTAAATATTTTATTTATTCTTTATATTACATATAACGTGCAAACCACAATAAGTAATAAAAAAAAAAAGTTTAAGTTCTTTCAACCGTAACAAGCGGTCCTGGTTAAAATCAAATCTCAACAGATGAGATTTAACTCAGACGAAGACTGCTTGCTACGGTTAAAGATCTTACACTTTTTTTCTGATTTCTCATTGTTGTTTGGTTGATTTTTGACGTTGATCTCATTGACGTTGATTTTTGTTTCACTTGTTTATTGTGAAATCTTATTATAAAATTATAAAGAAGTGATTTCTCTGATACCTCTCTTACCTCTGTTAGTTCAATAAATTTGAATCTAATTCAATATTAATATGAATATACTACTACATTTTATTTATTATCCCTATGAATGCAAACTAAAGTACTTTAAATCGTTGTTTATCAACATTATAGAAGAAATTTGTTTAACCTTTGACACTCAAGGGTATTTTCTTTGCCTGCAACCTATATGCATTGAATATCAACCAAAACGTCAGAATCAGCGATTTATTGGCAAACCTATGCAGAAATTTTTATTACAACAAAAAAAAAGAAGATTTTTTCACACAAAGTACCGCTTAAAACAAATGTAATTTTGGTATAAAGTTTGCTGTTCCGACTTAGGGATAGCGGAAGCTTAAAATATGAATTTTGGTGATTAGAATTTTTTTTGTAAGTAACAGACATAGTAAGTAAGCTTTCTCATAGGAAGTAGCACTTGAAATACTACTGTAATTGAAAAAAAAATATTAAAAATATACTTGATATTTGCTTAAGTTTGGGTAAATTAACAACTTTTTCTAGTATGTTGCGGGCAAGTTTTGATGTCCAACCGTACTAGTAACAACAGTATCTAAACAACGCATGCGGCAGAAAGTGTACATGATAATAACTTTTGATGTCCAACCGTACTAGTAACAACAGTATCTAAACAACGCATGTGGCAGAAAGTGTACATGATAATAACTTTTGATGTCCAACCGTACTAGTAACAACAGTATCTAAACAACGCATGCGGCAGAAAGTGTACATGATAATAACTTTTGATGTCCAACCGTACTAGTAACAACAGTATCTAAACAACGCATGTGGCAGAAAGTGTACATGATAATAACTTTTGATGTCCAACCGTACTAGTAACAACAGTATCTAAACAACGCATGCGGCAGAAAGTGTACATGATAATAACTTTTGATGTCCAACCGTACTAGTAACAACAGTATCTAAACAACGCATGCGGCAGAAAGTGTACATGAATATAACTTTTGATGTCCAACCAATTTTAGATTATCTCAAAAGAATATTATATTATTGCAATAATGTTTAATTTGATTCAAAACAATGAAATGACATAAACTAAGGGCAAAGTGATTTGCAAGACATGAGGAATGCTATCTTGTGAGAGCCAAAGCTATACATAAGTACGAATGGTGGGCGGCTGCAATACCTTTGACATGCCTCTCTACATAATTCACAGGTTAAGTAGCAACCCTGCTTTGATATTATTGCATTTCCACAACCTAGTGATACATTGAATAATTAATACAGACCAGCTATTCTAATTAACATGTTCATCAAATAAACAGATAAAATATCTTTTTTTCATGTTAGAAATACCTAATATCAAAAAATCTTCAGTTCCCTACACTCAATTTTACTATAAATACCGCTTTGTTGATAACCAAATAATTTTGAATACAAATTGAATTGAATATTTTGTGTACATTTTGAAAAAAGTAAATAAAAATAAACAAATCAAGATCGGGGAAGGCCTTTAGACAAAAATCTGGGGTTGTCCTACACTCAACTTTACTAGATTACAATTTATGAAAACAAATAACGTTT